>VZRQ01006457.1:121566-169668 GCA_013397975.1 Machaerirhynchus nigripectus | reverse complement strand
AGATGGTGCAAGGGTCCCTCTTTTAGTGAGGTAGGGTGTTAAATAGGGTCCCAGTGCAAATGGCTGCTCCAGCCAGCAAGCTCCACTCATGGTAGAAGGAAGGCAGCAGAAGGCAGAACCTCACACTGGTGATGAATTCTCCCCATAGTGTCTGTAGCTTCTCTCCTCTCTGAATGCCAAGAGCACAAGTGAGCTACGGGCTCCAGCCAACCCTTTTCCCCAGTTCAAGTCTCATGGCATCTCTGCCCCACATGAGAAAACCCCAGAGAGTAAAAAGAGAGTAGCCAGCTGGAACCCTCCCCCGAGCTGTGGCCACGTCTTTTGTCTCCCTTAAGTATCCAGTCGTTATTGTCTCCTGTTGCGGTGGTGTAGGTGGTAAAAGGGTGGGAAAACTTGGAGTAGAGGAGGACAAGATGGCAGGGCTGGCCAAATTGCCTGCACCATCTTGGCAATAGCAGGGGGTAACAAAACTGGAGATGAGGGCTTAGGCAGGAGGGTTAGGGAAAAGTCCAGGACAGGGTGATCAGTCCTGTCCTGGGAGGGGGACAGAGGGGACCGAGAGATGTCAGGGAGACGGTAGCAGCCATATGCCTTCGGGCGGGATATGTCTCCCAATCTCCCCTGAGGTGGAGAAAAGGGATGAGGAATATCGGGGGGGGAGGAAAAAGGGGAAGGTGTTTTCAGCTGGGGGTGTCTTGAACTTTTCCTGAGTTTTTTAACCACATGGACGATCAAATAAAATAAAGGATAAAATTTCCCAACAAAAAGGTCTCCCTGTGTTAAAAACTGAAATAGCTTTCTCCCAACTTTACCCCAAAACTCGTCAGATAAAACTGAATCTCACGACACATCAGTTAAAAACTTAAATAGCCAATGAAAAAAACACTTCTATTCCCCCCTTGAAAAATGAAAATTCTCCCCAACAAGGGCACTCTGAACTTGGAAGTAAACTTCCCGCCGAGGATGGGTTAACTTCTCCCCCATACCCACACTGTACACAGCTTCTGAGAGGAAAGGCTTGACTAAAAATAGAAAAGTAACCCCAAAGCACCCCAGGCACAAAATGCACAACTCACCACTTGAGTCAACAGAAGCTCTTGGGGTGGTCCATCAGCTTTGACTGATCCTCTTCTCCCAGGAGGGTTGCCAGTCACCCCTCGGATCACCCTGATAAAACTCAGGGCTCACTCCAGGGAAATGGCTGTTCCAAACAGCACATGCTTTTGGAGACGCTCTCAGGGATCCTCTGCAAAGGGTCCCTGTTCGGGCGCCATTTGTTCTGGCAGGCATTGGTAGATGGCAACCTTCCTAAAAGCGTCTCTGCAAGAAGCCGCTTCGGCAGGGCTGCTGTGCACACAGTTGGAGAGGGCAACGTGTCTTCCCCAAGCGTCTCGTGTAGGATCCGGCACTCCTGGACTTGCTGATTCCCTTTGGGGATGAACGGGAGAGGCCATGGAGGCACTCACGCAAGCCCCCTCTGCCACCAGAGCAGCAGGCACACACACACAAGCTGACGATAAAAGAGGCTGGGAAGGGTCTCTGTATGGGGTTCCACGGGAGGGTTTTTGCAGCCACACACATGAAGGGTTTCAGGGACAAAGGCGAGGAACAACGGAGGGGGCAGGGTTTTATATGGGGGCAGAGAGAGCATCAGGGCCAATGGTCTGAGGGCACAGGGGTGGTACAAAGGCGGGAGTAGGGTAAGGGAACCAATAGGGATACTGCAAGGGAGGGACTAAGGAATGAGGGCCAGTGGGAGAGCAGGGAGAGGAGAACATTCTAGGGTTTAGACATATAAGGGATAAGGGGCAGGGAGGCCAACGGATCCATCAGGGGAACAGAACTGGGGTACATTAACATAATGTGACAGTGCATCTTGGGAGAAGCCTTTCCTTGTCGCCAGAACTTGAGGAGGATTTCTATCCTTAGGGGAAGCCCCCTCCCATGGGCCCACCAGCCTCCACAACAACAGGCCCACTGGCCTCCACAGTCTCCTAGCAGCATGTATGGGGAAAAATTCCTTCAGAAGAAAAAAACAAAAGGAGAACTCCTAAAACCCCAACAGAAGAACAGAAGGTCACTGCTCCCACGCAGCACTGTGAATCTGAACAGTGTGTGCAGCATCTGCCACCAAACATGTACTGCTGTATTCAGAGGAGCCTAGCAAAAACTATTCAGTATAGGATGTTGAACAGAAACAGTAATTTTTGTAAGTGTATTATCTTCCCCCTCTTTACACTGATTCTTCAGGAGAAAACAGCCAGCTAAAATCTAGCTGAGATTAGCAAAAATAGCAGCAACCCGACTGGAAGTAATCTCACTGTTGACTGCATTGCAGTGTATACAACAGATTTCATTCCAGATTCAGAAGAGAGCAATAGTATCATGGCTATGCTGTCTTTGACCTCTGCCAGGTGCAGCTTGTCAGCATAATATGGAAATAATTTTTTTCCCTCTCTGAAATAGCAAGTGGCTATTTTAACTTTCTTCTTTTGGGTTACATATGAATTTCCAAGACAGCTTCAGAAGCTTAGTGGAACTGAGCTAATTAATTGGCTGATCTTACCTCCAATGCAAGTCTGCCTCCCTTCTCTTTGCTTCAGTTTCCATCATGGACCAGAAAATATCCTTCAAAGTTGTCGAGCTACTCTGTTAGACTTAAGAGCATGAATGTTACAGCTGGAGAAGAGCACGCTGCTCTCTCAAATGTTAGGTGAGTACAGTACAAGGTCAGGTGCTGCCCTCAGTTATACCAGCACAGATCTGGAGAAATTTTGTTTTCTTTAATGATATTATTTCCTGTTAACTGAAAGTCAAGAACACTACCTTCACATTTCGATTTGTACCCCTTCCTCAACTCCACTTCAGTTTAGAAATTATTTCTAGCAAAAAGGATTGGGGGATATTCTGTATAGCAGAAGGTTTATAAATCGCAGAAAGTGTATAATTGCAGAAGGTGTATAATTGCCTGCATGATGTGAGATGCAAGTCAGGTAGTCTGACATAGTTTAGAAAGAGCTTGTTTGTCTTCTGTGGGCACCACAAGCATGGCCATTTTGAGACAGCTTGAATTTGTGAGGTATAGAGGTTCCAGGGAGACAGAGCATCAGGTATTTTTTCTTTCTGCAAATCTACAACTGCCCTGATTCAACATAGTTTGTGATGTCCCATGTTAAGCCCATGCTCTCTTCAAGGAAATATCTTCATCAGAATTTTTAAACATGGAGGATTTGTCTTACCCCTTGCTTTTCTTCACCTCTTCGCTCTCTGTGTCCATCCTGTTCTCTGTGTTTTCCCCTTCTGGTCTCAGGCCCCTCTCCTGGTATCATTCCTCTCCCTGTTCTCCTAATTTACCCAGACCATTTCTTCACTTCATGCTCTCTCATTTCTCTGCACACTAAAGAAAACCCACGTCCTATACATGTTTTCCGGTTTTGGAGAGGAGAAATTTAGCTTAGATGCTTGTGTAATTACTTCACCTCTTTTGGACTAATAGCTTGGAAAAATTACTCTAATTTATGTAGTTTTTTCTGGAATCATGCTAGCACAAAATTTGAGTAACTGGATTATGCTTATCAACTAAGAAGCTAACACACTGGATGCTTTTTTAACAGTTTTTGTTTATATTTGGATAATTACCATTGTGTTTATACCAACCTCAGTTCTTCTGTAAAGTGTTTTCTGAGTAAAATTTCAGTGGAATCTTTGACTGTGAAAATAGTTGCAGGACTCTGCCTGAATGCTCCATGCCTGTGCAAGATCACTAGTGGTGTTCTTATAAGGTGACTTGCTTCTTCGGGGCAGCTGCCTCCCTTGCAGTCACAACCTGCAACAGAAATTCAGCTGTGTGCCAGTGCAATAAAAAACAATGAAGCTACAGCTATAATTAATGTCTGTAGTCTTCAACAGAGCTGGTCCTAAATGGGAATAGTAGGAAGTTATCTCCCATCCCAAATAAAGCAGCATTAAACACAAAGTTCCTGGAATATCATTCTATGGTTTTTGTGATAATTTGTGGCCCATGAGTGCACAAAAATAAAGACAACCGTTTCTAAGACTTTTCTTTTTCTCAAAAGAAAAGCTCTATCCTCAATCTGTAAATACTTTTTGTCCATGTTTTGTCTTTTCCTGTGTTGTTATTATACATATGCAATTTTTGCCTAGATAAATACCAAAACTCTGTTCAATGGAGCAGGAGATAAGGCTCAACATTTCTCAGAGGACCAAAGTCTACCCCTCCCTAGCTCAAAACAAGTCACCTCAGAGCAAGCACTAAAATATCCAGATAAAACCCAGAATTTCATGGTCTCCAGATTTCAGGCTGGTTCAGCTGTGTTTTCCCTGAAGTTAATACTGATATGTTTTAATAGCCCAACTTATCTCCAGCTTTACACATCTAAACCAGGGATGCTCAGTGTTATGTCAAAAACTCTCCTGAAGCCTGGTTGATGGCAAGTTGAACGTGAGCCAGCAGTGCCCTGGCAGCCAGGAGGGCCACCTGTGTCCTGGGGCCATCAGGCACAGCATGGGCAGCTGGGTAAGGGAGGGGATTGTCCCCTCTGCTCTGCACTGGGGTGGCCTCACCTCGAGTGCTGGGGGCAGTTTAGGTCACCACAATATAAGGACAAAAATCTGTTAGAAAATGTCCAGTGGAGGGCATGAAGATAGTGAAGGGTCTTGAGGTGAAGCCTTACAAGGAACATCCAGTCTCTTCAGCCTGGGGAAGAGGAGACTGAGGGGAGACCTTGTTGCAGTTGACAGCTTCCCTGTGAGGGAAAGAGAAGGGGCTCTCTTCTCTGTGACGACCAGTGACAGAGCCCAGGGAAACAGCATGAAGCTGTGTCAGGGTAGGTGTGGGTTGGCTGTTAGGAAAATGTTCTTCACCCAGAGGGTGGTTGGACACTGGAAGAGGCTCCCCAGGGAAGTGGTCACAGCACCAGCCTGACAGAGTTCGAGAAGCATTTGAACAATATTCTCAGGAAAGTGATATGATTTCTGGGATTATGCTGTGTTGTGCCAGGAGATGGAATTCAGTGATCCTTGTGGGTCCCTTTCAACTTGGGATAGTCTATGATTAAACCTCCCTTTCACTTTGTGTCTTTTTGCTCGGTGATGGAGATACTGAAGGGAGGTGGGGGTGCCTGTGCAGAAGAGCCTCACTGCAGGCGTAGCTGGACATTATTTGGTTCCTCTGACCTTCCTGAAATGGCTGAAAACAACCCACACACAGAGCAACAGTGATCCCACTATAAGAACTGTAGAACTGCACTCAGAAAAATGATCCAGCCTAGAATTTCTGGAGCACAGTAGTGTGTTTTACTCCAAATAAATATATTTGTATTCTCTCAAGGGCTTTGCAAAAATGAATACAACTGACAGTTGAGTAGCATTTTCCTTCTGCATCGGGATTCCAGGCACATCCTTGAGAATGACAGGGCTTTTCACAGTGGCTGGGTGGTAGACACAGCTGAAATCTGCACAACACGTCAGGAGAAACAACAAATTTGATTTAAAGATCACGTTGTTTTTTAAAAACAAAGATATCCTGGAAGTATTTTAAAACTAGTGTTTCCATTAGCATTCCCATTAAATTGAGTAAGACAAGTCCTGAAAATTATGGACACTAATTAGATTTGTACAGTATTTTAGTAATTAAAGGGAATATTTCTATCCATTTGAAAAGTACTCTAAAGCTACTGAGAAATTTAGTACCTCAAAACAACTAGGAACTTCTCTCTTGTGTCTTATGTAAAATGCAGCTGCTTTGTTGATTCTGTACATACTTATGTATGACATGTTTCATTTAAAATATAAACCAGTGTGATAGGGCTTGTTTTTAAATTCTTGTTTGCTTTGGGCTAACAGAACACACACTAGCTTGCTATTAGAAATCAGAAGTTCTTTTAGAGAAAATAATTCTGTAAGGAGGCAAGTAACTTAGAAATAAGCAAGGGACAAAGCCTTTTGCAGCTTTGGTCTCATTCACTATTTGGTTTACGTGTTCAATAATTCTGTCATTAATGAAGCCATTTGTGCATCAGTTTATTTTTCCGTTTATATGTCTGAAAGATATGATCTGATTTACCAACAGATACTTTTTTGCTTCCCCATAAATTAAGGAGTCCTTTACAGTGTCATTCCTGGACCAAAAAAAAAAAAATTAGTCGTCATGCTCAGGCAATTACCACAACTATGCCACAAAACAACTCATGTAGAATGTTTCAAACTTATCAGCCTTTGGAGAAATATTAGGATAGCACTTAAGTAATGCAAATTTACTTAAATTCCCAACTGTTTTACATAAAAGAACAAATTGTTTTAAAATAAACATTATGATATCTCCACTGATCTTCTTCTGCTTAGAAGACAGGCAAAATGCAAAGCACCAGAACAAAATCATTGCAATGCAGTGGCACAGTATGCATCCAGAAATAGGTGGTCTGGACAATGCAAGGTAAAAGGATAGACAAAGTGGATGCTAATTGAATACTCATCTGTCTGGAGATTTACCAAATGGGTTCTGCCTTAAGATTTCTGAAAGATTTTTGAATCTCTTGTCAGATACTTTTCACTCCCATCTCTGAAATCAATACCTGTGCTCCTGATTTCCTCTACCAATGATCCTGAGCCCTGAAGTGTCTTTTGATTGCCCTCAGACTTCTCTCTGTTATTTCATTGCTGCCAGTTATAAACAACCAGTAACAGAGAATAATCAGAAGGCCTTACTAGACTGGGAGGTTTTTCAGTAATGTCCCTTACCCCAGGCCCTGGGAGACAGAAGAGTTTCTTGTGAGTTGGGTCCGGCCTCCATTCCCCTTAGAAGAGCAATTCCTATTACAAGTACCCTTCTTTTCCTTTTAACAAAGGAACTCTTGATGCAGGGCACAGGTGGTGTTGTTTCTTCATGCAGGGTACAGGTGGTGTTGTTTTGGGACACCTCGCTATCTCAGGGTTGCAGCAGAATTCCCTGTAGATGCTGGGAGGGAAGTGAGCCTGGGTACTGCTCACGTGGGAAATTTGGAGTGAGGGGAGCTCCTCCATTTTTCACACTTCTTCCTAGAGTTTTAGAGGGACCTTGCTTTAGCAAAGGGAGTTACCACACCCTCAACTCCTGCTGCTCCTGCATAGCAGGACACCATCAGGAGTAATGATGCTGCAATGATGCAGTGACACCAGTGGGAGCATTCAGAGGAGACACAGCCTGGACCGCAGGGTAAAGCCCCTACAACAGTCCATTGCAATGGGCTGCCACAGTACTGAATTGTCTTGAATCTGCATCTGCTGCTCAAAAAAGGCTCTGGACCTATATCTGTAGTATATAAATATGAAGTAACTCCATGTCTTTCATTAGAGTTATTCCTCACTTACTCTTCCATAGAAAACAGAGTTTGACTTAGATAAATGGGTGGAAAAGCCACAGGCTTGGCAATAGGTTGTCAAATTCCATCATTCCATATGGGATGTGGTTTTCTTATTAATTACAAAATGCTATGGTTGATTAGCTCTAATTTGCTTCCATACTTCAAGTCTCTTCTGTGGAAAACAGAATTTGGGCTGGAAAAAGTGAGAGTAGAGGAGATTTTGTTCTGTGTGTAAGTTCCATCTGTTAGGGATGTTCTTTGCTTTATTTTTAATTGCATAAGGACAAGCCCACCCAGGAAGTGACATTTGTAGAGTTAGCCCACCCCAGGATGTTAAATTTTTAAAAATGGAGACTAAAACCCATAAAACATTAAGAAGGAAGATATAATGGACCCCAAAGTGGTTTTTCTACCTAGCCTAAGTGAAATAGTTCAGCTTTTCCCTAGGCAATCTACATTTTCCACTGTTTTCAAACAAGCAGAAAATCGTGTCTCTAGTTTTGCCATATTATTATCATCAGGCTGAAACAATCTTCACAATACTCAGCAATATGCTGGTGAAAAATATATTATTCTCACTTGCATCACACTGTTTTTATGGCAGGTGACTCTGCTGATGTCAGAATTGAGACACGTTGCTATTTGAGTGACATAATGCAGACTTTGTATATTTATCACAGTTTAATGAGTACCATACGGTTTAGGGTGTGGGAGTACTGTGAACTTTTCAGGAGACTATGAAAAAACATATCTGAACACTGGTTCGCATGTAGGAATTAGGTGCTCGGGAGATGTTGAAACAGCCAGCCTGGTACTGAATCTGAAGGAACCCAGTCAAAAGCTAGGTCCTTCCTATTCCCCCAAGCCTTGTGTTCCCTTCCCTGGATATCATCAGAATCACCTGAACCCTTCAAGATGAGGAAGAGTACCGCAAGCTGTTTCAATTATGGAAAACTCCTGATGAATTTTCTTGTGCACACTCATGCAGCCACAGGTAATTTTCTCAGTATCTACCATTCCAGCCCATGAATAGGAGGATCTGGAAACCAAACCAAGCCTGCTTGCTAGGGTTACATTTGCAGAGATTCTTACACAAATGCCCTTCCATCCCTATGCGTGTGGGCAGTCTCAATGGCCTGAATGGGATGAAGCACATAAGGTCTGGGAGTTGTATGTGTGTGAAAGACTGCAGCAAGAGAGAGAGGAATTTTTTTCCACCAAGAATGTTCCAAATTTAAAAAATACCCAAAACACAACCTACCACATCTCAGCCCACTGGGATTTGTTGTGAAAATATATTTGCACACAGCTCATGTAATTATAGTAATTGCATTATAGCCCTAAAAACTTGGGGCTAACTGTGTTGCTCTATGTCACTAGTTGCTGTCTTCCTCACAGGCATTTTCTTTCCATGAAAATTTTGAACTTCAGATCTATGTTGCCCACCAAGACAAAGTACATTGGAAAATTAATGAAAAGCTTACAGCCACATTGTTAACTTGGCAGCATTATCTCTTCTGGATAAAAGCTGGTAGAGCTCTATGTCCCAGTCTAGAAATGCCAGCTCAAGCTACAAAGACTGGCATTTTGTGTATAAAAGCTTCCTACACTGATGGCGCATAGACTTGTAAATATGGGAAGATATTTGGACCTAAAATGTGGGACTGAACTTATATGTAGTGACTCTTTCCAGGAGAAGGAAGGAGAGGGTCTCATACAATTTTAAATTTTATTTAAGCCTGCTTTATTTAATCCTTGGTCTTCGTAGCATCTTCAAGGACAGTGTAGCTCTTTGCAGCAAAAAAATTTGCCTTTTTGATATATGTCATCCTCTGTATAAAAATATGCTCATAATAAGGCCAAATTCTGTTTTTATGCAGCAACATCAACCCAGAATAATCCAGCAGAGAGATGTAATTAAACATCGAAAGCTGGAGTTATTGCAGGTATGGTAAGTGGTAAGTGTAAAGAATTTGGCCTGCAGGATTTGTGTTATGTGAGTGCCGCTGTATCTCTCTGCCTTGTTTCTGAGAGGGAGACATGCCTTGGGGTAACCTAACTAGACTAGAGTTATCCCAGTGACCTTCCCACAGTGTGACTGAGTAAGGCCCTGGAAGCATCGTTGTTCTGCATCCTTACCCATCACCGTAACTGTCAGGAGACTCCCTTGCTTCAGTAGCTGCAGGATGAGTAGTAAGCATGAAAAGGAAGGGTGGCAGAAGACACTTTGGATGGGTCCCTTTGGACAGCAGAACATATAACTGCTTCTGCAAATGTAACCTCAGAAGTATTCTGCAAAATTTCTCCTCTTCCCAAGAAACCAAAAAAAAAGAAAAAAATTGCTGTTTTGCCTGTTTAAGGCTGCTTTGGTAGCTAGGAAAAATTTGCTGGCTTATCTATATTATGTTATGTTATTCTTAGAAGAAGTAGCTCACTACTTTATTAATTGTTTAGTAAAAACTTTTAGTTAAAGGTGCTTGATCTGTGGTCAGAACAACTGTTTGCATATGGCAGTACTGAAGTGACAATGAAGTCTGTGGGTCACAGGTAAATACACCAGCCCATTCCAGGACATGAAAGGCTTGCAATGCTGAATCCATTTAGAGAATGTAGGTGAAAGCATGTCAAAGGAAGCACCACCTTTTTTCCTTTGTAATAAGGAGGTAACAAGTCTAAGAAACCACCTGCACATTTGCTTTCCTGTTTTCAGTCCACCACGGCCAGCCTCCTTATTGTACAGCCTGGAGTGAACCAGGACAGCTGTTCAGGTGCATGAGCCCCTGCACTTAAGGAAGAACCATTTCATAGTTTCCCCTCTTTGGCCTCCAATCTTTCTCTCTATCCAAGGGCAACCTTCTCAGCCAGGTAATCACTGTGGGAGGAGAGAGCTCCCGACTGACAGATGCTGTTCTCCACTGCAGCACACTGCACATATTCCTGCACTGTCTGCAGAGATGGCAGCTCTGTGCTAATTAAGGAGCTCTGCCAATTAGCTGCACCCAGTCTATGAGTCAGAGCAGACTAAAAGAGTGTGTTTCAGAGTCTAGTTCCCAGTGTGCATCATTTGCTGTAAGAAGTGGCTTTCTGTTTGTTCCCTTCTCTTTTGCCTTGACTGGCCTCAGACACACAAGTGGACAGAGGAACAGACAGTGAAGCAGCTTCTTTCTCCATTGCCACTGATTTATACCTGGCTTCTTTGAGACATTTGTGTTTCCACCTCCCTCACATTGTGTCCCAGGCACACAACATCACCGAAAGGCAGACTATGTTTGTTTATATCATCACTACCACAACCAAGGCAAACAACTTGATTCTTATTTAAAATGTGCAGAAGTCTGATCTCTGAGCTGCATGAGTGGCAGAGAACCATGGCACTTAGCATCTGCAAAATAAACTGGATTACGGTTGTTTTATTTCCTGCAGGTGTTCAGCAGTACTTTTGCCAAGTCGTAGCTAAATTGTAAAGAAATACCTTTTGGGGAATGGAATAATGAAATACCAATGTTGCCAGTGTTACCTCATCAGGCTAAGTCAATCTAGTGGGGATGCTAGATAGTACTCTGTGATGAAATGATGCTGATTATACTGAAACTTCCTGCAGTGGTGATAAAACATATTCAGATCTTGGTCTCTGTTGAGGGAGAGAATGGATATGGAAAGTAAAATGTATGTAAATGTAAATGCATACAGATAACCTTGTGAACTGTTATGTTACCTATTTGTAAATGTTTTATACAAAGAAAAACCCATGCTAAAAATTCCTGGCTTGTGATATAGAACTGGTTTAGACAAATCCTTAGGCATTCAGGCTTTTAACGTCCATAAGGAAGTGATGTGAGCACTGGGATTCACAAAGATCTTTCTTCAGTAAGGATGTGTCAGAGAAACAATTTACTTTCCTAGAAAACCTATCAGATCTCCTTATGTTCAAGCCAATGAAGAAGTCTTGTCATTCAGAGCTCAGAAACACATTTAGAGGTGACAGCTGATACCTTGACTGAACTCTTTATCCACCATTATGAATATAGGCTTCCCTCCCATAAAACTTGATACCCTATTGATTGTATTTTTTGTCTGGACTTAGACCAAGCAGTTGAAACCACAACTGCCTTTTTCACTGTTCCCATCCAGACAGTTTGCACTGATCTTGTCTCCCACAAGGGGATTTATTCCCAGTCGGAGAGGACTGCAGACGGCTTCCAGTGACAAAATCCTTTCAGGCAGGCTGAGAAATCTGCAGCTGAAGGCCCTGCTAAGGGCTAAACCACAGAGAAGGTGTCCAGGCACTGGCTTTTCAGCAGTCCCCTGGGAATGGGAGCAGCTAGGTGAGAGGCAACTGGCTTAGCATCAGGGTTGGAAGGATGCATGCTGGCAGGGTGGGACTGAGGTGAGAAGATGAAACAGTTTGGGAAACTCTGTCAGGATCTCAGCTTTAGCTTGAGAGAAAGGCAGGAGAGTGCCAGCTCTGAGGGTCAGTGGTCCTCCTCAGGCTTAGCCATTCAGGAATATAAATTTTTCTCTTAACTGCAGCAAATTCCTTCCTCTGGTGCCATAGGGAGGTGAATGTGATGTTTCTTTCAAATAAGGACTTGTGATCCTCCAAAGATAGTTTCAGTTCACTGCAGGCATATATTTTAACCACCACAGAGTAAGGGCATGAGATATGGCTCACACTGGTCTGTATCTGAAGAGGGAGGATCTTACATGGGCTGATAGAGGCTTCAGGATTATTTAGAGATGTGAATAGTTATGTAGATTTCATTTATGCTGCTAAATCATGCACCCAGTATTTATCTGACAGACCAGCAGTGCATGGACTACATCAGAAAATCTCTTTCTAGCCCTGGGATGACTTTTTCAAGTTACAGGTGAGTCAGTATAGCAAGGTTATTGCAGCTATTCCTGTCACTGCTTCTGTCTAGGACTGGAGAGTCCCACCTCCAGTGCTGTCAGTCAGGAGCCCTTAAATCTACAAAGTGGTCTTAGAGAAAAAAGACTTAAAAAAAATACAATCCCACCCAAAATCAATTTCCCCACTGTGAATATTCATTGTTTTTAATATACTCAGCCATTACAAAATTAAACTTCTTTCTTTAACATCAAAGTAAGACAACTGCACTTTATCTGGAGAATATGAACGCCTGAAGCTGCAGTTTCTTTTTCACCAGCTCTCAGCAAGTGGCCATTTAGTCTTAATTGCTACTCAGTGTAGTCCAATTAAGAATGGCATTAGCAGGCCAAGAACTATTTGTTAATCAGTAAAAGGTATGAGAGACAGTTCTTGTTTTGCCTGAGGTTTTGATTCACATCTTTGTGTGAAAATTCAACCAGCTGGAGCACTCTCCAAGCGATACAAGGGTATTATCATGCTATCAGTTATAAACAAAATAAGTGTAGTTATGTAATTGAGGAGTACAAAATTTTATAAAACATTTATTTGTATGTGGAAAGGCACATGTTGCTAAACTGACAGAGCCAAGTGACAGTACTGACATTTGACTTGAGAGATGCTTCCAAGCTTCCTTGAACTTGAGGTAATTTATAGGAAGACACCTTATGGTCTGGCACTTCAAGGTGCTTGTGCAGACAAAACAGGTAGTACTTTGCTGCTAGAAGCTTTTTTTTCCCAGGACAGGAATGGGAGGTGAATTGTGGGATTCCTGTGGAAACTTTCTCCTATACTTGAAGGGAGCAGCTCAGAAGTCACACTTATCAGTCTAGCTATTTCCTACCATTACTGACACTTGCAGTGCAGCTTCAGTAAAGCACATTCATGTAGCATTTTTTCTCAGGAAAACACTGCACTCTGCATGGCTGCTCTGTGGTTATGGTTTCAAATCAATACATACTTCGGTTGTGCCTCCTTACATGAATGGAATACTTGGTGCTGTTTTTCAGTCTGACATTAAGGTCTTGTTTGCCATCTGGTCTAAAGGTCACCGTATCTGTAACACCAGAAAAGGGAGATGACAAGGTGGGCAGGTAGAAAGGAACAGAGATCTGAATGCAGTTTATTTCAGGATGTGGAGGAATGTACATGTGACATAGAAGCCTGCAATGGGATCACTTTTATTGGCCTGCACAAGTGTTAAAATTTCCACAACAAACCCAATCCACTCTCCCTTGATGGAAGGTACCAGGGCTGAGCAAGAAGAGGTTCTGCCCATAAGGCAGAAATCTTTATATAGGGACCCAGCTTAGGAAAATCAACTTGGACAAAAACAATGCAGAAATGTCACTCATCATATGGTTGAAAGGCAGCCTTACCCACTGAATTTTATGAAACTTGACAGATTTCAGTAATTCTGAGTCTCAGGCAAAACCCATGTTTTCTTGTTACATAGCTAATGAAGACAGACTCTTGATTCCTACAAGAAAAGTGTTTAATTTCATTCACTCTATTCTCAAGAAAGAATGAGATTGGTTTTTTTATCAGGACCATATACCCTCTCAACCAAGAGTTTTGTAGTTTCATATGTGTGCCGTTGTGTCGCCCTGAATTTTGCAGTCTTTCTATGTTTTCATTCCTGTAGTAGAATTTCCCAGGCACTTTACTGTAAGCATCAGGCATGTTTACCTACCAATATCTATTATTATCATTCCTTTTGTTAGGCGGAGAATTATGATAGACTTTTGGTCTGACCAGTGTCATGGAGAGGTGGTAACCCCATCCTCCAATCCATGGTTGTCTCTAAAAAGATATATAACTGACAAAATAAAGGGCCGGGCCGGTCTTCTTCCTTCTACTTGCCCTACCTTGGCCCTTCTTGCTCTCTCTCTTTTGGCCCAGGCCTTATCCTGACAGAACGGTGTCTGCGTGGTCCTTTCGTGTCTGAGTACGACACCGTTGTTATTTCACCTGCTTTCTTTCTCTCTGAGAGCCTTCCTTGTGAGAGGGTATGTGGGTATCCACAGGATATGCTTGTGAGGAAAGCTGATCTGATGGATGGATTCTGAGTGATGCGTTTAGCTTATTTTTTGAAGAACTTTTATTTAGTGCCTAACACTTAGATCTGAAATTCAGTGTTACGGAGAAAATACATTGTTTTCTTGTTCTGCAGTACATATGTCCCTAGAGGACCTGTAATTTAATGACCTTATGCAGGTCATTATTTTTGTCATTAAATGACAAATCACTTTCAGACGGGCTCTCAGTAGAGAGCTTGACTCTTGTCAATCTAAGGTGAAACCCATGGGTCTTCCCTAAATCTGAAGTTAAATTTCTTACCTTTCTGCTCCCTTTGGTGCAAGAATTCTTTGCACTGATGCCCTGGCCCAGGGTGCTACAATGCTACCTATAGCTGTCCAGGGCTTTTTCCACCCCTATTGGTGTGTAGGTCTTTAAAAAGTGATTAGATATAGAATTAGCTGACAACTTAATGAATCTCAACTATTAGCAGCTTTCCAAAACTGAAGTTAATGCAGTGTTCACATGATAATCAACAATAGGATTGAAATGATGAAACAGGTATGGAATAATCCCCACGCAATGAATGCTGCAGTCCCATCAAGAACCTCATTTTGTACACTGCTTTGTGAGATTAATAAACATATCAATCCAGAATCCAATTCAGGGGTGCTGTAAGTCACTGGAAGCACCAGGTGAAATGGTGCCACAAGTGCAGTTAGCAGAGGTTTTGGTATCACCTTCAGCATGGCCAGGACTTCATGCCTGATCTCAGGAGGAACTTTTTACTGATTTACCTAAAGTGAGAAACTGGTGCTGAGCAGAGCCAGGAGATCCCCACTGCTTGGTCTGCCTGCAGGTTTCCTCATCCTGTCTAGAGAAAACTGCTGTGCTTCTGCACTTTTTCAAACCCAAGTGACAGTCTGTTGCCACATCATTTTGTCTGTCTGTGGGCCCTTTTCTGCTTAGCTGATGATACTGAAAATGTCACAAAGTGTGGGCATGGGATTACCTGCTCAGAATAGAGTTACTGGATGGTTGTGAAGGATAAGCATCATTTTTATGCTTTTTATAATTGAAAAGTTTATTGTACAGCTTATAAAAATTAATGTCTAATGATTTTCAAGTGGAACATATTTTCAATTAAAATGTCTGCAATATGATGGGTTTTGTTTTCTCGTGGATTATGATCTCACTGTTCCTGTCTAAGTAACAACTTGCCATGTCTGGAGGTATTTTCATCCAGAGACTTTCTCTTTTGTGCACTTTCCACTTGAAAACCCATTCACATTTTACTGCAAAGGATCCAAAAGAACATGGCATTCACCCTTGAGTTCTCAGGACAACACATGAATCAAAATGGTAGTTGTGGGACTACCACACAGAAAACAGGATTTCTCTTACTACACTGTCAGCTCTCCTGATCCAGCTGAAAACACAGTTATGGTTTCTCCCTTAATTTCCTTCCATTGCATCTGAGCTGCTGGACACCCAGAAATGTGCCTCTAATGAACCACAGGTGTGCAGTGGCACTGACCTTAAAACCACTGGGCTTGTTGTATATACCTGATTGCATTACTTTGTATGTCCCTCTCTGATTCTGTCACATTTACTACCTAATTTCCTTCCCCACTGTAGCACAGACCAGCACATAACCAGCGGGCGCAGTACTATTAAAATGTTTTTAAAAACATTTCACAATACGAGTGTAGGTTTTAGGCATACAGAATGAAAAAGGCTAATGGATTTAAACATTTATCCAGAGAAATTCAAAATAGTTGGACACCTGGTTAACAGGATCTTCTTCCCAGAATGTGCATATTATTTTAATCAGAAATAAAACACTGAAATCCCAGACCTTTGCCACTAGGTGGTACACACATAAAACATTTTGTTTCTTAGTTGTATATGCTCTTGTTTGCAGATAAGTTTTGGTCTGAATGCACTCATGACAGTTTATGTAAATGCTGAAGTCTCCAGGTTTTCCCTGGTAAAGAATTTTGATATGCTTGTTAAGCCTCTGATGTAGTTGTTGGATACTTACTTGTCAGATAATCCCTCCAGAGGTTTAACAAGCTATTTTGTTCCTTGATTTGGTGGTGCTGTGGTTCTATGATCCTTTCAAACTGGAACACACCTGTTCTGCTGCCAGAGGAGGTGGTTCCACCTACCACCTCTGTCACCACCCTTAGCACCTTGCTTCTGCCTGCTGCCTGGCCAGCCATGTGCAGGGAACAGGTCCAGACTGTCACACTGCACAGCCATATGATTGCAGGTCCCAATGCCAGGGACGTGGTGAAGACCAGCTTCTGGGAAAGAGGGAGGTGATATTCCTTCTGGTGACAACAAGGACTTCTGCTGAATTCAAGTGAATGTGCAGTGGGAACTGTGAGACTGGAAGATGTTCCAAATCTCAGAGGATCCCATCTTCATTAAAAATGTTCATAAAGGACTCAATTCAACAAAATAACTTAAGAACTTAACTCATTTTAAGTATCCAAACTGTACCATTGACTTCAATCAAGCTGCTAATGTGCTTAAAATGAGGTGAGTACTAAAGCAATTGAGGGATGAAACCATACAACCTACGGCAGCTACCCCAGAAATCAGCTGCAAAGTGTTCATTGGTTTAACCAGGCAGAGCTGTGCTGTCAGTCTGCACTGAAACCGCAGCATCTTGGAGTGTCTCTCTGGCCATGGCCCCCTGGACCAAACTGCAAGCACGTGCTCCTCTGCTTCCTCTGTTACCTTCTCATCCTGGCACCTGGGCAGTCGTGCTGTGTGGGTGCCTGGGGGGCTTCCACCACCACTTCAGGGACTTAGGAGCTGAGATTTTTCACCTGATGGCCACCTGATACATTGTATTTTTTGAAGTCTTTTATTAATATTCTGTTCCTGCAGAAACTTATTTCCCTTTCAACCCCAAGAACGCCCATCTCTATCTCCAGCTTTTCCTTCTGTCTGCCTACAGTGGGATTTGGCCTACAAGAATTGGTAACTCTATCCTTTTTCTGATGCAGGAGGCTGTGTACCCTATCTGGGTTTTACGAACTCTGCAAAGCAAAAGGGCACCCACCACAGACGATCCGGCTGACTGTGTGCGAAGAGCGGAGGTGCTGGTCCACATGTACCTGGCTCTGAGATGTCATGTGCTGTTCAGGGAGATCTAGCTCGGAGCTGAACTTGGCCTTTAAATCTCTTTAGATAACATGCTGACCCCTTCTGTAGCTGCAACTAAGGTGTTGACAGCAAGACTTCATTCTTACCTCTCACTCATCCAAATTTGTTACTACCTGTCCTGTGCCAAATAGAATTAACTAGGGAACTGTCTTGGGGTGACTTTATGCTGTGTATCCCCTATCACCGCTCTATGCCCAGACATGATTCCTGTGCCTTTCTATGCCTTTAAACCTGAGTGCAAGAGAGAGAGAGAAAAAACGGAGTGAACTTTTCAAACAGTCTGTACTTCAAGGACACAGAGATTAGCTTCTTGCTGCTGAGGAGCAGAGGAAAGCTCTTTTCTTTCTTTTCAGACAGTTTTGTTTTTCAGCTCTGCTTCTTCGGAGAGAGACAGAGAGTGGTTTTTTCTGTGACTTCGGTTTCTTTTTTTCTTCCTTTTCGGGACTTGTTCAGAAGACCAGAACATCAGAACCCCACCAAGGGACCTTCCACTGGCCTGGAGGGGGGCCCCCGTGCCAACCCAGCTCCGAGGAGGAAAGAGAGAGCACACCCACAGAAGGACTCTGAAATCTTTCAGGTTTTCTCTCACAACGAGAGGTTTCTGTTATTTAGCATTATTATTATTATTTCCCTGTGTGTTTGTTATAGAAATAGTTTTTATTTTCTTTTTCACATTCCTCCGAGGAAAAATCTTTTTTTTCCCGAACCTGGTGGGGGAGGGGTGGCTGTAACCCGTCTTCCTTTGAGGAGGAGACATTGCTTTTGGACGTTTCCCTGAAATTTGGCTCAAACCACCACAGGAACAATACTATTATAAATCTTCCATCTCTGTTGATGAAAAATGAGATGCTAATAAAATACAAGAGTGTGCTGTATCTGAGAACTGTACATATACAGCTATAAAAGTCTTACATATTTCTGAAAAAATTCAAAGGTGTTATAGAATGCAAAGATCTGCATGATCTCCTCCATTCTTAATAGTTCCTTTAAGTATTATAGTTGAGTTGTCAGATGTGTTCTAGAATATAATTTTTATATAGAAATACAATATGATGATGCTTAATTCAGTGTCATTCAACAATATATTTCATGCCAAAGCTTCACAATCTGTTAAGACAAAGACATTTACTGAGAATTGACTCTAATCCTTATAGGAGGTTGAAAGTAGCTTCAGTGGGATTAATGGCTTAAAGTTAATTGTTTTTGCTAATGTTTTATTTGAAATGTCCTGCTCAGCAAAGGTCATGTGACATTTTTGCTCACTAGAGATGTCGAGCCAAACTCATTGCTGACATAGGCAGGTGTAACCTCACTGGCTTAATTAGAAGATGCAGCTACTTAAGTCAGTGAATTTGCTCTCTTGCCCTTTTGCAGAAAAGGAGAGAATGTAAAGGTTGGTGCTCAGAAACCTGGAGGCAGAGCACAGAGGACAAAAGAAAGAGGAAATACCAGTGTCTGAAATGAGTTGGCCAGTTACTCTAGAAAAGTAACTAGAAAAAGCAGCCAAAGATGACTTCACCCTCTCTAGGAAGGACTGTGTGTTAAATCTTGCTGAATAAATGGTTTGAAAATAATCTGAGGCTCTAATAACCACTTGAAAGAAGGAAACATATAATTGTTTCTGGAACAAAGAATAACCATTGTCCTTTTGTGAGGAAGAAACTTACTCATTGGAAAGAGAATAGAGATAGTGAAAAGATCCTGATGACCTGGAGCAGGAGGGAGTGATTCACATTTATAAGTGCATATTAGCCCTGAAAGGCTGGAAGAGATAATGGGGAAGTGGAAGACAATTAAGGAGGTGCCTGGCCACTTGTCTCCTACAAGACAAAGACAGTGTCCCAAGAAGGTGCAGGGTGTCCCTTCTCAGCCACTGCAGTAGGAGTTCTCTTGTGTAGAGCAGAACTACACGCCTGATTGTTTCTAGTGGAAAATTTGCTAGCATTGTGTCTGCAGGACTCAGACTTTTGAGGATGGACTTGGTTTGTGCTTTTTTATGCTACATTTTATTTCCTTCAGGGGACTTTGAGCCCTCTCATTACAACATCATGATTTAATTCAGAAAAAAAATCTGAAGGGTGGATCCATGGTCACTCTGAGTTCTCATTATATGCACAGTGAGAGAAAGAGAGAGATAATCCTTTGAACAGAAACAGATGGATCATATAAATTTCATTTGATGATCGAGACCATACCTTTTCCCAGGCAAAATCTACAGACCTAACCAAAGCTGTGGATGTGGTTGGAGTGCAGCTGGTGCAGCATAACCTTGAGTCCTGTGTGGGGTTTTGGGCACCTCAATGTAAAAAGGACATAAAACTGCTAGAGAGTGTCCAAAGAAGGGCCAAGAAAATGGTGAAGAGGTGAAGCCATATGAGAAGTGGATGAAGTCACTTTAGCCTGGAGGAGACTGAGGGGAGACCTCACTGCAGTAACAGCTTCCTTGTGAGGGGAAGAGGAGGGGCAGACACCGATCTATTCTCTCTGGTGACCAGTGAAAGGACCTGAAGAAATGGCATTAAACTGAGTCAGGGGAGGTTCAGGTTGGATATCAGGAAAAAGTTCTTCACCCAGAGGGTGGTTAGGCACTGGAAGAGGCTCCCCAGGGAAGTGGTCACAGCACAGTGATCCTCTAGCCTTGGTTTTCCTGAGCCAGTTTATTTTGGGCATCACAGAGAGCATCAGCAAACCCCATGGGTCTCCAGCAAGAAGATTAGGACAGATGATAAGGATCGTCCTGGAAGAACTAGAACATTGCGCTGCAGGCAAACTGTGGCTATGTGGTTTCTTGATCCTGACTCAACTCCTGGCCCAACCACAGGCTGGCAAAGCTGGTCTTGGAAGTAGTGCTGTTGGAAGTAGTGATGTCAACTGGTCTGAAGTTTTTCAGTCATCATGGGATGTCTGAAATATTTCCTAAAATTTTGACCATTCACAGCAGGTGAAAAGCTCAGGTGGAAAAGGTGAAAGAACACTTAAGAATGCAGAAACAGAAATAAATCCCATAGAGTCTTTTTTTTAAAAAGTGTCAGATATTTTTGAGATATTAAGCAAAGGATTATCGCCCTTACCCCTGGTCCTTGAAAGAACATTCACAATGTTTGAATAAACGTGTATTCTCATCCTCAGTGTACCACCTCCACCTTCCCCATGATCTGTGGGAAGAAAAAGAAAGGATGGAGAGTTAGCATGCAATGGAGGTGAAGCTCACCCTGCCGTGTGCTGGGTGTGCTCCTGGGTAAGGCAGTACTCCAAGCATTTTATTCTATGTTTGAATTCCTGATACTTGGGGCGCTGCATACAATTCAGGAGCTAGATCTTGACTTCAGTCCACAAATGCTAATGCTAGGGCAGTTGGCTCTGAATGTAATTTCAAGGCTTACTAACTGGCTTTGTTTTCAGTCCACAAGCATTCCTGCTGTTAATTAAGGGACTGTGCTCAAAAGTTATATATAAAAACATATTTTCTTGAAAAGATTAGGCAATTCATTAAGATGAAATCCATGTAAGCGGAGAATCCTTTTCCAGTAGTTCATACAGCTGGGAAGAAGAGGCAAAGTGGCATATTATATAAAAATAATTAGATTTTGAAGCATTTTCTGAATGGGAAGTAATTTTTTTATGCAATAAGAAACAACCTAATGCAATGTCTTGCCCTTTAGTCTTGGTCATGCTGATATTCATATATCATCAGAGTAGCCCTTTCAAATGCCTTACTGCATCAGGAGCTCTGTATTTAGAATGCACATATGATTTCTACTGGGTGACCCCTGTGCTTACATTTTCAAAATTCTCTGAGCTTTGTTCCAACACAAATGCCATTCCATCAAACAGGCAACAACGTAAGATGGTCTGATGTGGTTTTCTCCAGTTAGATATGCCATTTCCTGGTTTATATAAAACATAGATGTTTTACAGGTTGTTGGAGTATTGAAAATTTTATGAACAGAGGAAATCTGCAAATGAATTATTCTTCTGAACTATACAGGAAGAGTATATTACTGGTCAGATTCTGATCTCAGATGTGGTGCACAGGAACAATTGAATTTAGGTGTTAGATGCCTAGTTATGTATTCAGTACAGAAGAAACTCAAAATTTGAGCAAGAAAACAGCAAGTTACTTAAACTAAATAATAATGTTTGACCATTGGATTTCAATTTTAGTGAACTGCATATATAGGATGAAGGTGAAGTGGTAAACATTCTTTATGCTGGTTTGTAATATGTATCAATGCATTATATTATGATTATGTTAATATTCCGGGAAGACATTACAGGAATTATCAGAATAGAAGGAGAGACTGTTACAGTCATGTAACATTATAGATGTATAAAGCTGCACAAGGGACTGAGTGAGCTCAGTAAAAAGGCTTTGTTATTTGCTCAAGAAGTAGAGGTTTTCCTTTATTTGCAATTTACTTGAGTTTTGTCAATGCTTCCAGATGCATTTTAGTGAAAGTGAAGTTCAACCATCAAAAAACCAGTTTACAAACTAAGCCTAGAGATGTGTAGGACTGAAGAAGAGATGTACAGCAGTGAAGATCAGGCATGTGGGAGAAGTTGGCAAGAGGGAAAAGAGGGTATTTCTTGTGCAGCAAAAAAATCACTTGTTGGTTATCTTGCAGCTACATTACAAAGGTGTGCATTTCTTTAGAAACTCACTTAATGATTTTAGAAGCAGGTTTAAGTATCTTACTCATCAAGGAAGCTTTTAAAATGGGTTTCAGCATCTCCTGTACAAACTCTCACCACTGTAATTCTTAGCAAGGGAAGAAAAGAGATTAAAAGTTAAGGACTGTTTATCATCCCAGACTAGTAATTTATGTAGAAAGATCTTTCTATCCCTTTTATCCACGAATATCACCCCCATTCAATACAACTGGAACTTTCACTGTCTTCATAGAGTGCCTCTGATACTACCAACACTGTTTTTAATTTGCCAAGACTGCTGACATCCCATGAGGCCAGGTCTGCAGCTCCCCTTCTCCTCACCCGCAGGTGCTGGGTCAGGCAGCTGTTCTCCCCTGCCAGCTGGTGTCAGGGCTCAGAGCCCATGGGAGCCTCCCCTCAGTGGCACTGCACTGCGAGTGGTAGGGGGTTTTTATCTGAATATGGCCTAAGTATCTATAAAATCTGTACTTTTTAAGAGGTTCCTTCGGGTGTGCTGACTAAATGGAAGCTTTAATAGCCACATGCATCAGGCTGTGAGAGACACTGTCACAGTGATATTTATCTGTGAGCTGTCATTTCAGAATGTAGAAGTGCTATCTTGCAAGATAGGCTTTGCAACGGTGTATTATTTGTTAATTAATTAGTGGTATGTTATTTCTTAGAATTGGGTTCTGTCATCCTTTGTTCACAATCTTTAATTTAGACTATGGGCTTTGGTTTACTAATTTCACAGCATCAGTAAATTTCTGAGTTTTTAAATTTGGAAATTATTGTGTTAGAAATTGTGACCCCTATGCAGAGAGAAAGCTGGGGTGCACAACCACATTGCATTGAAGCTGAAACTGGAATATGCAGCCACACCAGCTCCAAATATAGAGAATAAAAACCCACAGTATCCCACGCTAAATTACAGAAGACAGGACCATGGTCAGTGAAGATAATAGATCAGATCCTAGAAGCAAGAGTACAGAGGCATCAATACTCTAATTTACTAATTAGCTCTGCCCTGCCATGTTGATGATTTTATGTTCCTTCTGGAGGTAGCTCAGATGTTGCTGGCTTCAGGTTTTCACCTGTACTCCTTATGCAGGACAGGCCCTTGGCCCCGTGACACAGCACAGCATGGCCTAAAGGCCTGGAGTGACTGTGAAAATGTTCTTTATACAATAACCAGATGTAAACCAAATCACTGTATGTAATATGTGTGTTCATGCACTGATGACAAGAGAGATTTTTTCTTTTTAAACATTTTTCATATATTTGTAGCTCTGTAAACTACTATTACATAGTTATATATCTCCTTAATTAACTCTAGTATGTTTCCTACTCTTTCTCTTAGATTTTAGAACAATAAGGTAACCTTCTTAACACATTCCTGAAATATTGTGTAGTCTTATTGTCAGGAAGAGGACCTACAAGAAGAACATTTTGTTTTCCAACCAGAATCTGAGAAGTCATAACAAAAGGTGGGGCAAAGAAGCCCTTAGACCAACTCCAAGGATTTGACCCAGGGGTGGGTTACTGAGGCAACTGAATCTCCTACTGGATGTACCTGTTAGATATCCTAATTAATCAACCTCATAAAATTGTGGATATTGGGTGCTGGGTGCGCCCCATTACCACCAGGACACCTGGAATCTTCCAAATAAAGGTCTGCTTTTTACTTTACCATTCTAACACTGTTGCAAGGGGCTTTTTTCTCTTTTGATTTTAGGCAACAGCACAACAGAGCACACATTCTTCTAGACCACCAGCACCTTGTCCTCTCAGTCCCACAGGTATACTTAAAGGAATTTCATCTTCAAAGCCAACTCTGGAATGTTTTGCTAAGAGTATGCTGAAGTTCTGCTTTCCAGGATCCAAGAGCTGCCTCTGCACACCAGGGTTTGCTCTGCAAATCTCCAGTGAAAAGTCTCTGTGGCTGTTAGTATAGCTGCAATCACAGCAGAAAGCCAGCCTGTGAAGTCACATCCACAGCCCACATCCACAGTCCATATCCAAATCCCGATTTAGGGGATACTGTTTACATTCAAGGCCATAACAGGATGAGGAAAAAGGAAGAGTGGAAAATTGGATTGGAATTGCCCCACGTGTTTTTCTTCTGGTGTTCCAGAGACATTTTATTCATTACTTTATAGTCAGACCCCTTTGCTTCACCAGTCCTGTTTTTGGTGGTCCCTTGGCATTCCTATTCCCTTCTAGGTATGAGATTCCAAAAAAAAGACAAATGTCTGCTTCACTCTTATTAACAACCTACCAGCCATCTGTTGGAGTGATTAACTTCTGGAGCACCATAATTTACATGCATTTTTAATTGTTTTCAGTCTTGGATGTAATTTGTTTTTAGATATTTTATTCACTATTCCAACTCCAAGCAGTGAACAACAGTGGTGGTGGTGGTGTTTTGGGAATATCAATACTGTAAATACTGTTTATCAATTTATAAAAGCAATAAAATACTTAAAACTACATCTGCAGCAACCCTCAACACTTAAGTGGTAATGTAGGATGGCCAGCTGTGTCCTGGGATGTATCAGGCACAGCATCACCCCCTGGGCAAGGGAGGGGATTGTCCAGCTCTGCTCTGCACTGGGGTGGCTTAAGCTGGGTCCTGGGGGCAGTTTTGGGTGCCACAACATAAAAAGACATAAAACTGTTGGAAAGTGTCAAAAGGAGAGCACGAGGATGGTGAAGGGCCTTGACATGAGGCCATATGAGAAGTGGCTGAGGTCAGTTGGTCTGTTCAGCCTGGAGGAGACTGAGGGGACACCTCACTGAGCTCTTCAAAATCCTCTCAAGGGGAAGCTGAGGGGCCGGTACTGATCTCTTCACTCTCACGACCAGTGGCAGGACTTGAGGAAACGGCCTGAAGCTCTGTCAGGAGAGGCTGACGTTGGATATCAAGACAAAGGCTTTTTTCCCAGAGGGTGGCTGGGCACTGGAACAGGCTTCCCGGGGAAGTGGTCACAACACCAAGCCTGACAGCATGCAGGAAGCATTTGGACAGTGCTCTCAGGCACAGGTGTGACTCTTGGGGTGTCCTGCACAGGGACAGGAGCTGGATTTTGATGATCCTTTTGAAGCCCTTCCAACTCGGGATATTCTGTGATTCTGTGGTTCTATGATTCTATTAATTGTTGTTCTCTAGTGCTTAACATCTATTTTTGTGCAAAGAATTAATTTAGAATGACTAAAAGCCTAGATTATTTAACTTAATATTTATTGCAAATCATTTGTCTACTAAAGTTTTACTAATATTTCATCATTTGTTTACTGAAGTTTTACTAGTATTTCATATGTTTAAAAGAATATTTCAGAGCATAATCAGAAAAAAGAAAACAGTATATGGTTTAAAAAACCACCAGCTTAATCTCAGTAAGATGCTGCTATTCATAAAGTTCCAACAGTGTTCTTGGGAGCTGTAATAACCCACAATGGAAACTGTTTGCTGGATATGTATCCTGTGATTCATCATGTAAAAGTACACACTTCTAGGCTGCATGAGAGAAAATAGCAGGTACAGAAAGAGGTACGAAGTCATAAAAACCACTAAGATGGAAATGCTACATGGGCTTTTTGTATTAACATGAAGTCTTTGGGTCAAAAAGGGCCAGGATAATTAAGATTCTAATTTTTATGCCAGTCATTTGGATTTTTACTTACTAATGTAGGCTGCGGTTTGCAGTTTAGCTGTGCTGCTGAAATTTTAGAATCATTGGGCAGAAGATCTTAGGTTTTCTTCTCATTCACAAAGGGGGAGAATCAGGTTACAAGAGACTCTCTCAGTTGGGTTTAGATTATGCAGACCAAAGAACAGAAAATTGATCTAATTTTGTATGCACCAGGCTTGGCAGGATCTGTGTACCACTTTACGATATTGGCTCATCTCTAACTGTGGAGAACTGACTCTTGTGGAGTAGACAGCTTTTCAGGTTTTTTTTTCATCTTTGTTTCTAGATGATTATTAGTCTTAAATGGGAACCCCATGCATTTTCAAAATTACATGTTTTCAGTGCTTCTTTAGTATACGGTAGAACAGACTATTTCAATTGAAAGAGATGTAAAACTTTCATCCAGTCCAACTGTCTGACCACTTCAGGGCTGACCAAAAGCTACAGCATGTTATAAAGGGCATTGTCCAAATGCCTCCTAAACACTGATAAGCTGGGAGCATCAACCATCTCTCTAGGAAACTGTTGTAGTGTTTGACCTCTCTCTTGGTGAAGAAATACTTCCTAAACCTCCTATGGCACAGCTGTGAACCATTCCTGTGTGTCCCATCACTGGATACCTGGAGAGGAGATCAGCATCTTGCTCTTCACCTCTCCTCCTCAAGAGACAAGACCAATGTCCTCAGGCACTTCCCGTAGGACATTTCTTCCAGTCCTCAAACCAGTTTTGCTCCCCTCCTCTGGACATTTACACCTCATTAGAGTACTTGAACTGCAGGTGAACACAGGACTATACACTGGAGTAGCATCAACTTAGTGCAAAGGGAGGCTGGAGGGGAAACAGGCCTTGCAGAGCTCAGTCCCTCCTTTTAGAGGATGTACGTCACTAAAGTGAGACATATCCCCATGTCATGATAAACATTGAAAGTTAAATTCTGCCAGCAGCTGCCAGCGGCTGTGGGTTTTGTTCTTTTCTCTTCCTGCTCTCACTTTTACTCTGGGTGTGGAAAAAGCAGGTACCAGAACAGGCACTTAATGTCTCTGAGCACGATCACATGTATCAGAGATGCTGTACAGGTGATATTTGACTCAAGAAGAGGCTGATGGACAGATGTCTTGGTGACTTGATGTCAAATGCGATGGCCAGCAGCCATTGCAGGCTGGAACAAGCTGGAGTGCTGTGTTGGTAAGGGTAAGATGTGCAGCCCTCAGCTAGAGAGGGAGCTTGCAGGAACCTAATTCTATCATATTTCTGAGGAAAAGCTGGAGCAATTTCTGTGCCTCTTCAGAGAGCCCCTTAGAGGTGACTCACTCTTGCCTTTACATCAGAGGTTATTGCTTGAAGTAATGACATGTCTTTATAAAGGAAAGCAAAGTTACGGGCAGGGTCGCTTTACCCCAACCTACTTAATAAGAATTTAATTGAGACTGAGCACTTTCTATAGCATCAGTTTGCCCAACCTTTTATCCAAGGACTACATTGGGTACTTTTGGTTCTTCCTGCATTTCCTGTGATCTGCCAGTGTGGCTTTGAGAAAATACTTCAGCTTGGAAAGGAAAGAACATGAGTTCATAGAATCATTGATATACCCTGACATGGAAGGGACCCACAAGTATCACTGAAGTTCAACACCTGGCCCTGCATAGGACAGCCCCAAAAATCACAGCATGCACCTGAGAACTTTGTCTAAAAGCTTAAAGTCTGGCAGACTGGGTGCTGTGACCACTTCTTTGGGGAGCCTGTCCCAGTGCTCAACCACCGCCTGGGTAAAAACCTTTTCCAGCCTTAACCTCCCCTGACACAACTTCAGATTATTCTCTTGGGTCCTGTCACTTGTCACCACAGAGTAGAGATCGGTGCCTGCCCCTCCTCTTTCCCTCAGGAGGAAGTCGTAACTGCAGTGAGGTCTCCCCTCAGTCTCCTCCAGGTTGAACAGACCAAGTGACCTCAGCTGTTCCTCATATGGCTCCCCTCAAGGTCCTTCCCCATCGTCATGCCCCCCACTGGACACTCTCTAGTACTGTCCTTCTTACACTGTGGCACCCAAAAGTGCCCCCAGCACTCGCGGTGAGGCCCCCCAGTGCAGAGCAGAGTGGGACAATCCCCTCCCTTGCCCGGCTGGCGATGCTGTGCCTGATGGCCTCCTGGCTGCCAGGGCACTGCTGACTCACGTTCAACTTGCCATCCACCAGGACCCCCCAGTCCCTTTCCATGGCACAGCTCTCCAGCCTCTCATTCCCCAGTCTGTCCGTACATCCAGGCTTGCCCCAATCCAGGTGCAGAATCTGGCACTTTGCCCTGTTGAATTTCACAGGGTTGGTGATTGCCAAGCCCTGTAACTTGTCAAGGTCTCTCTGCAGGGCTTCTCCGGCCCTCCAGGGAGTCAACAGCTCCTCCCAGTTTTGTATCATCTGCGAAATTTGTATCCCTCCCAGTCGGGCACCCAAGTCATTTATGAAGATGTTAAAGAGCACGGGGCCAAGGATGGAGCCCTGTGGAAGCCCCAGTGACAGGTCTCCAGTCTGATGTCACCCCATTCACTGTAACCCTTCGTGCCTGACCCGTGAGCCAGTTGCTCACCCATCATATGATGTGTTTATCCAGCCGTGGGCTGGACATCTTGTCCAGTAGGACATGTGAGAGACAGTATCAAAAGCTGAAATCCAAAAGGATTACATCAACTGGCTTCCCTCCATCAGCTAGGTGGGCTACCTTGTCATAAGACAAAATTAGATTTGACAAGGAGGGCTTCCTCTCATGAAGGCTGGCTACGACCAATGATTTTGCTGTTCTTCAGGTGTTTTTTCAACAACTCCCAGAATAATCGTCTCCATAATTTTACTAGTCACTGAAGTGAGGATGACAGGCCTGTAGTTTCCAAGGGATGCACTTAGAAAAGGCAGTGAGATATCTGAGTATCAAACTCGTGTTTTCAGTCACTGCATGGAGCAGGTGCAGTCTGTCCAGCAGACTGTCAATGCAACTTCAGGAAACTGATTACTGTCCATGCACATCTAGTGCCATAGGACTGAAGCCATAGGGATAGCCATGTGAAATGACCATAGCTGGACGAAGTGACCCATGGGCCCGGGTCTGGAACAGAGGGTAGCGAGTTTCTGGAGCAGCCCAGCAAATCCCCAGCCAAAAGACTGGTCTCGTGTAATAGAAGGATGCTTCTGTAGCAGCGTGTCCTGCCTTGTATCCATGCATCCATCTCCCTAGTGGTGTGAGAAGGAGACATTTTTGTACCTGTTCCAGGCAGAGAAAGAGACACAGAAGACCTACCCGTGTACACCAGTCTCACCATCAGGAAGACATCTGAGTGTCATATCCCAGAGAATCCTGTCTTGCCACATCTGTTTATGACCAATCGATGCTGACAGGTTTCGTCCATCCATCCAAGCCCTGGTCTGTCAAAGCCTATTCCAGAGTGTATCCCAGCTCTCAGCAGCCCTAGATGGATGCTGATGTCAGCTACCAGAGATGTTACCTGGTTGAGTTAGAAATGGTACTTGGCAAGAAAATGCATTTAGGAACAACTGAGTGGCTGGGAAGAGAGGAGTTGTGGCAATCAGTTTCAATCCTGAACAATAATTGCAAAATCAGGCCCTCAACAGGTGAAGTGAGGCCGTGAGGAGACTGGAAAAACCAGGTGCATAATTATTATAGTTAATAATCAAACTTAGCTGCACGTGAACCGCAAGCATTAATTCCTTCTTTTGCTTTGGAGGCCGTGTTTCTTCACTGCTCTGAGCCTTGCTGTCCAGCCAGAGAGACTTTGAGACCCACATCTTCCCAGTATCCCCTTGGGAGACATCATTCTGCAGGGATCAGCAGGGGAGGACGTTTCTCATAGCCTCTTGCCCTATTCCCATTCCATTAAGCTTCTTTTGTGCATTTTTTAAGACCTGCTGACATCACATTTTACCTCCTGTCAGCCTACAGCAAGGTTGTAACTACGAACTTGTTCAGCAAGGTCAGGAACCCAGTGCCCTTCCTCCCTTTCAGCAGAGCTGGCAGGTGCTATGTGAAACTACTGTTTTAATTCCTATTCTCGCACTGAGATGGGTCCCATATTTATATAATTTCCCTCCAGAATAAGTGCTTGTTCTGTCTGCTCCTCTGAGCAAAGATTTGCACAGACAGCAGGGAAGGGTTGGAGCTCTGTTTAATGTGACTTCCATGGAGGAAGTCCTAATGAGAGCTCTTCAGTTGTGCAAGAGCAGGGAAGAGACAACTTGTAAGAGAAAAGTCCCTCTTTAAAGAGATCAACTCTCAGAAGAAATCTTCTTTAATGGTTTAATTTTAATATCTGTGTTTACCAAATCTTGGTTTCAGTTAGAGAATCCAAGTATATTTTCTAATGACTTCTCTAGCTTTAAAAAGAAAAGTTCAGGGATAGCTATGCAATTAACTGTGACTTATGTTTGTATAGCAACAGAAACCTTCTAAGGAAGAAATTAAATTTCTACCTGAAGGAGAGTGTTTGTATAGATGACTTATTCAAATGTGCATATAAATTGCTTTGACATGTTTTGCCGGAAGGAACAGCGGTACATCAGTATTGAAGTAGCTCTGGGTACCACAAATCTATTCATGTGTAATTGGATTACCTCATGTGTCTGGGACCAAAAAAAAGGCTGAAAAAAACGAGCCTTAAGTGATGGAACACTGAATTTGATCTCTCATTCAGTACTGCTGAATTCACCATGCTGCACAAAAGAAACTCCCAGCTCTTACGGGACGGGGATCAAGAGCAATGTGTATTAACAGGAGTTGCTTTTCCAGCAAGGCCATGCCTTCCTCTGTCAAGGCCATGCCTTCCTATCTCCAGGCCATTCTGCAGTGCAGGACCAAGGGGGACTATTCCCATTTAGGCCAAACAAAATGTAAATCTCCTAAAAGCTGCTCTGCTTTGCAATGAAATGGTTTCAGTGTCAACGCTGGTGTGGTTGACATCTTCCATCCACTGCCACGACAGCTGTGGGGACCTTCAGTGTGTTGCAGGGGTTATCCCTGTGGTTCAGGGGAGCACCCAACAGATGCTTGGAGGCTGGAAACCCTCAGCTCGTGACTGTGCATTCTCACTGTGGTCAAGTACACTTCTGGCTACTATTTTTAGTTACCAGTGTCTGTCCCTACCTTGCTGCCTAAAGGTTACTCTGATATTTTAATCTAATTTTTTCTATTTTTTTTGCTCTGCCTCCGCAGACCTGGGATCTGGCACAGCTGGATGAGGAGCTGCCTTGTTCAGTCAGACCCAAGGTTCATCTCATCTCAGACTCCATCTTTAATTATGGCTGACACCAGGTTTTCAGGAGAGGCAATAGGAACCTTTTACCTGTGGGATCTGTATGTGGGACATGAGATCCTGCTCACTGGCAGTCAGGCTTGGAAGGCATGGTGTAAAAACGTATTTGTCAGCAGTAGTTGTAGTCACTCTGGGTAGTCTAATGTCCATATGCTACCACATCTCACTTTGATCTGTATTTCTTGATTTTACATTTTCTCTCTGTGACTGACACTGAAATGTGCAAACACTTGCCTTGCTGTTTTCTCCATTTCTCCATTCCTGCATTTACCAGGACTGGTAGGAGCTGAAAGTATACTGGGTATTTCAGAACATATCCAAAGCCAGCAAATGCGTGTGCATATGTGTGTGTGTGTGTGTGTGTGTGTGTGTGTAAGAAATTCAGCTCCAATTTAAAAAAAACCAAATGCCATTCCCATCATTGTGGACCGTCAGTGAGTCATCACCCTGCTCAGAGCAAAATAAATGGAAGAACAGTCCTTGTTCCCTTCTGCTGCTGAGTCTGTACATTTGCCCACGGGGAGAGGCCTAGTTAACTACTGACACCAACTCTTAGTTGAGGCAAACCACTGTGAACGCTTTGCTGGACATGTGGAAAAACCCACCCAGACACCTTGTTGCTTGTTTGTATTTGCACAAACAGAAGGAGGGCTTGTCTTGCCTTCCCAGCCTTGCTTCCGAGCAGGGAGGAGAGAGGGAAAAGGAGGACAGAGGGAGCATAAGAAGCAATTACATGTGTTCAGTTGAAGCATATAATTTACTCATCTTCCGATTCAGTGCTACAGACCTGTTGTGCAGTTTCCTCCCCCGTTCCATTAATTGAGGGCTAAAACCAGAACTGCTGTTTCAATGAGCAAATCACTGACTTGCTCACATGTGACAAGTGCCTGCCTTTCACAGCTACTCATTTTACCTTGCCAGAGCTCCTGCTGCAGCACATACCCTTGGGACATCTTGTTGGTGCTGCACCTGCTCAAGTGCCTGAGGACCATGCCACACCTATTATTATTTCATAACTTGCAGTGAAAATTGTGAATTATCCCTCTGCAAGTGCATGCATGGCATACCACTCAGAATATCAAACTGCTGAAAGAGTGCCTGCTGCAAGTGGCATTGTGAGCCTGGGTATTCCCACTCAAGGGGAACAAAAGGTACCATCCTTTGCAGCCACAGGTTGGGACAAGGCCTGACACTGGGGCTTGGATCTGTGTGTTTCAAGGCACTCTAAGCCTTAGTTCTGCTGGTAAAGTTAATTAATTCGGGCTTTGACTGACCTACTGGCCCCAACAGTGGTAGGAGTTGTTAAGGTTAAGGTCTCCCACAGTGAGGTCCTTCCCCCTTCTGCTCCTTCTCTCTTGTACCAAGCCAAAACAGTTGTGCCTTTGTGTATCACAGCCAAGAAATTAACTACAAACCTGGTGTGGTTCAGAGCTCAAAGTGACTGTTGTGCAAGATCTCCCATGGCTGCACCTTCATGCTCACTGGGCTGCTCTCAGCTGCCCTGTAGCTCCTTCCTGAAAGAAGGATGGGCACACAGGGAAAACACTGTCATAGCTTTAGTCACCATTGCTTTAGGGTGCATTTAGACAGCATGGTAAATGTTTTAAGATTAGAAAGATGGAACATTTTGGTACAGAGAGAGTGAGTGTGAGAAATGGTTTCATGGGCTGCCAAGTGCTGAATCACAGCTGTGGATGTATCCACTAAAATCTACTGGAGATATCCCCCAGCCTGGGAGTGCCCAGTGCATGTGCACACACACGTGTGTACATGCAGACACTCTCACATGCACACAGACAAGCCTGGACACAGCCAATCCATGTCTGCTTGATCTGCCTTTCAGAGCTGGCAGCATGGGAAGAGAGAAGGGATGGCAGTGCCTTTACAGCAAAGTCCAGAGAATAGGGTTTCTCTGTAGGAGCATCAGAGAACATCATCTCCCAAAGAAAGTAAGCTCCTCATTGTGCAATGTGAAAAAGAATTTTTAAAAAAACTGTTCTGCACTCTGCAATCTTCTCAGTGCACTTACCAGGTGTTTTCCTGGTCCCTGTATGCTTATCCAAACATCATTTCTCCCTCAGTTGTGTAGCGTGCGGTGCAACATCAGCCACTCCTCAGCCCCGAGGAGGTGGCATTTCAGTGCTCTTTCACTGTCTTGCTTTGGTTTGACAGGGGCCATGGAAGGGTAAGCTGCTATAGTAATGATAATGATAGTAGATATCAACTTTGCATGGCAGGAATTTTAAAGTGAGCCATAATCTGAGGCAGTTAGCAACTGACTATTAAAAGTGAAGCCACAAGAAGACATCAGGCTGAGAAAATGCTAGAAATGGCTTAGCAAGGTGTCAGTGGTGCAAAGTCACAGAGATGCCTCCAGCCCAAGTACAAGTGGAGAAAACAAACAGGACAGGTGCTGTTCACATTGCCTGATGTATGCCCAGAAGGTGGTCAGTGACTTTGTTGATGCCTGAGGCAGAGGAGGCTGTGCAGGCCAGGGTCCTCCTTGGTGCAGTCACAAGGCTGGATTAAATCTCTTCCTTTTTTTTTAGTTAGGGACTTTACTGTATTTAAAACAATCATCCTAGATAAGTGAAAAGTCAATAAGTGAGCTCAGGCTGCACTCTGCTTTGCAATAGCTGAGCTGTGGATAATTACGCTGGGGGGCTGCTCCTTTACTCAGATGGATTTGAAAGCCAAAGCTTTGTGACATGGTGTGATGAGTTTTAGAGACACAGTCAGCCCTGTCTTGCTATCACCCCTGTAGCTTGGTCATATGAGGGTTGTTAGCTGGAATAAGAGAGAACAGCAAGAACACTGTCAAGTGTTACTTGCACCTAAGTTTCTGCTAGATCAGGTTTTTGAAGTATCTTTTGTAAAATGGCTATAAATAAAATAGTAATTTATTCATACTGAGAGAACACATGGCAAGATAATTAAAATCTCCAAAGAGGGAGCCTGAGCTCATGATAAAAGGGGGAAAAAAATCAGGAAATATCCAAGAATGACATCTCAAACATCTCAATCAAAAAAATTAGATGAAAGAGAATTTCATCAATTTCATCAGTCGCCGTCAGCTGCTATTAACAGTAAAACACCTCCCTCTTCTTCTGTCCTCCAGAAAAGTTAATTCCATTCTGCTCCCAGACGCTTTCTGCTGAGATCGGTCATTTGGTGCTGAGATGCCCGGCGGTGTCCTGCCGTGGCAGTGCCCGTTCTGAGCTGAGCCGCTCCCGCCGCGCCGCTGGCACCGCGCATGGCGCGACCGCAGCCAGGGACCGCTCACGGCTTCCCGGCAGCACGGCGGGCTCCCCGGTCGGTGCATCTCCTCAGCTGGAAGCGAGGTAAAGGCCAGCTGTCCCGCCCTGGTGCCGCCGGCAGGACCGTGCCGGGGGCGGGCGCGGGGCCGCGGTGCCGGCCGGATCCCCGCCGGCAGCACGGCTCCACGGGAGGGCACTCGCGTTCCACGCAAACACAGCCGCGGGAGCATTTGTCTTGCTTCTAAAAAGGCAGTTTAGCTGTGACAGGTAATTTGGCACATTTCTCGCTGAGATGTGCCAAATGATTTGGCAGATATTTCGCATACGTCTGAAAATAGGAACACCTGCTGCTGGCCTACGGGGAGGCTGGGGATGAGGGGGATTTCATTAGTTGCTAATTACAGGCCCTGTAACAAAACTCTCACATTGGGTGTGCCAGCCGGGCCCTGCAAAGAGAGACCCATCTGCCCAAAGATCTACAGAGGCACCCACTTAAAAAAAATTTCCTCCCAGGTGCCAGTGTCTTTTCAGCCGTCTTGGGCAATTCCATCACCTTGTAATGATAAGGAGCGTGATTGATCTGGTTTGTCAATCACACCACAGGACCACATTTGCACAACTGGCAGATACAGGTGGATCTGGTGTTCTGGGCGTAAAGGAACTTGTGAAAACTCCACCTCCTGCTCCAGGAATATGATTTTCCTTTTTATGGACTCCTAAAGGGTCTGCTGAAGTCTCCTAAAAGGTCTTCTCTGGAGACAGAGAAGAACCAGTAATAAAAACTTTATTAAAATATGTGTAGAGGGAATACAAAGGAATTTATGACAGGACTTAATCGTGAGCATACCATGCTTCTGTAATCAAGCCAGCTGATTGCCCAGATTCATTTTAGGCAAGATTTTCAGACTAGGAAAAGAACTAGAGAGCTTTCAGAGACTGAAATAAGTAATAATAACATGAAACATATGTAATATACTAATGAAAATTACGCATTGAAATGTATTTTTACATGCCTCTTTTCCTGGTCAAGTAATTTTTGGTTTGAAAAATTAATTAAAAATAGGACTTAATTCAGACAACAGTCTAGCGTATGTGTGAATAAGTATTTTGGCAACTGTAATCACATTAATTGGCAGAAAACTGTACTGATATCAGTCCAAATGCAGTGCAGAATATGAATGCAATAGCTGCTGACAAAGTAAGGCAGGTTTTGCTCCTTTCTTCCTGTCTGCAAATTTACAGGACAGACAGATGGCTAAAGTTGGATTATGTTTTTAACTAACTGAACTTCAGCATTTCCCACTTTGAGTCATCGTTTTGGTCCTGTATTAGGATCCTATTAACTTTGCAAATGGTTTGGAGGAACATTTGATTTTCTTGTAATTGCTATCAGTGCCACCTCCAGTAAAGTCTAATGTCTATCTTTAATTATAAATATTTATTAAAAACCAAACCAAAGGTAAGAATCAGCTTAGAACAGAACAGTGGGGAAAAGGCGAGCAGGAGGAGAAGACCCAGCAGTCTCTTCAGGGTCCAGACCCCGCAGGACCAAGCTGGGGTGTTACTTACACTCATAGTTCAAACAGGATAACTGCCAGTAGCATTCCTCATATTTTCATGCCACATCTGTTCTTTATACATTGCATGCTGACCCAAAATTTCTTCTGCGAATGTCTACAGAAGAAATTTAGAAAAAATAAGATTTTCATCAGAGCAAGCAAGCATGTAAGAACAAATGAAGCATCTTTGCTCATTTAGAACATTTTCCCATCCACTGGCAATGATAAACTGCTGTTCCAGCAAAGCCTCAGGCTCATATTTGCATCTCGGCCCAGCACAGTGAGCACCTTGAATATTGGTGACAGAGAGCTACACTGGACATCTCTGTCTGCTCTGAGTGTCTCTTGGGGTGCCTGAGCTGGCCCCAGGGGTGCCCGGACAGCCGTAGGCTTTGGGCATCTTTTGGGGATTGGCTGGATGAGAGATAGGATGAGCAGGCATGGTAAGGTTTGGCAGTGCACTGCTGGCCCTGAGAGTGGCTGTTTATTTTTCTCTGGCTGTTCCACCTCTCTGTTCTGCCTTTTATCCAGAGAGCACTGAAAATCTGCACCTGTAAATCTTTCAAACTGTATAGTGGCAAGCCACGTGCAATTTCAGGCTGTAACAATTTTAAACAGTAAATATTACTTATTAAAAACCCTGTAACTCTTTTTAATAGTTTAAAAAGTTAAAAATTGGGGATTTAATGCTGTCTATGTGGAAAGACACTTTTCTTTCATTAATTTTACAAGATTTAGAGTTTATGTAGTCTCAGGAGAGGCAAATGCCTTGAGCCAGCCACAGAAGAGATCATGGGTGGCCCTGGGCACAGGGGTTAGATGTCCAGTCTGTCCAGACAAACTCTTGGTGCAAAAGTGATTCTTGGAGGAGTTCATCAAAAGAAGTCCATTTTTAGTTCAATAATAGGCTGCTAAGAAGATGCCAACTATGTATATCCAGCTATACTTAGGATCACTGGCTTATTTAATACAGCAGATCAAAAGAAATAGTTCGCAGGCAGAAAAAATCTCCCCTTGCTCTAGTTTATTCATATCACAGCTGGGGTTTTGAGGACACACAACTATTTTCCAAAGCCCAGAGCAACAAAACTTGAATTTCTCGTCCAGTTTTGTCTTCAATGCAACCTGTCACTTACTCTTCATGCTCTGCTTCTTCTGTAGGTTAGGCAAGGTAAGGCAAGGTAGGTATCCTGTACTCGTAGTAGACAGCATGTTGCAAGAAAAGACAAAAGTGTGTCTTCCTGGTAGTTCGAGATAGAGTATGTAAACAGTTACTAATACAATCTATTGCTCTTTGAACATACTCTGTTTATTTTGTTTAGTTTTTATTTCAGGTTTTCATAACGAGCACAAATTTATAAATTTCTGAGGAAACTGAATGGCAGAGCTTTATTTTTTTCAAATATTAATATTTAAATAATTGTTTTCACTCCACTTGGGAAACAGTGAATTAATGAAAATCAGATCTTTTTAATTATAGCATCTGAACAGGACTTGAGATTTTGACCTTGAGACAGTCACAAGGACTGGATCACCTGCATCATTCCCTTTGCATTCTCTCTCAAGCAGAATTATATGTCTTCTTACTATTTTTCTTCTTGCTAAAATCTCTAGACTGGTAACAAAATAGCTAGAGAATACTGTCTGCTGAAGTTGCATAACTATTTTAATTTTTTTTCTCAGGATAAATTGTGAAAAGTGACATTGAATTAATCCATTATTGAGAACATCTTAAAACTATAATGAGGACAAAGTGGTACAAAATGTATTCACTCTCAACGAATTCTTCATGATTGTAACCAGAATAGCAAATGGCAAAATGTATTACTTTTTAAAATAAAAATGTTATAATGACAGGAGACGTAACTTAAATTGATTGTTGCAGCAAACTTATAAATCACAAGATCTTATTTGAATAACAGACTGCATTTTTGTAGAAATAAGTACGATATGAAAGCTCCTGTAGAGGTACTAGACAGATACTGATCTGGTCATGGTGTTGTAGTGTAGCAGTTCCCTTTTAAGAGATGGGGTGAATTAACAGGTGTTTAAGAATGATGAATCTGGTCCATTGTTCAGCTATTTTAACACTTCACAGTCTTGTTAAAGCTGAAACAGTAGTAAGTCTGAAGGGGAAAGAAAGTCTGTAATGATGGATGCTAATAAAGAAAACACCCAGCCTGGGGAACTGGTCCAGGGAAATGCTCAGTTTGTCTATGAGTTCAGGAACTGTTTTCCTAGCTCTCCTGTGGAAGAAATGGTTGTGATCACTAACACCTTCCTTCCCCTCTCATGGCATCCCCAGTCAGAGCAGCTCGTGGCAACAGCCTTCAAGTTATTTCACCTCTGCTTTAGCACAGCACAGCTCCAGGCGCAGCTCTGCCTGATGGTGCAGCACCGTGTGGGACAGCTCTGCTTGTCCCTGTGTGCCCTGGGGCACCTGTGCAGGGGGTGCGGCATCACAGAAGGATGCTGCTGGGAGCTGCCTGGCTTCCTCATGGGACAGTCACTAAGGAGACCTCTCACCATGTGTAGGGACTTAACCCATAATCATGTCACCCTGACGCCTGCGTGCATGCATGCTACTTCCAGCCTCAGAGCTGGCTTGCAATCGTGACCATGACCCAACAGTATGTGCCAAAGAATCTCTGCCTGGGACAGCAATTCACAGCTCTTAGTTTCTGTTGTCAGTCATATTTTATTGCAGGAGTGAGGAAAACACCACCAGGATGAAGAAGTGGCCGCGTGGAGACAGAAGCAACTGACACTTGCCTGTTGATGTTGGGAGGGAGGTCCTAGAATCATAATGAATATAGGGACAAATCCCCAAATGATCTATTTCCATGACAATTTATTATCCAGCACAGTCTTAAACTGCCCACTGGAGGGGGGTTTAACAGCAATTAGTCCACAAAGAGAAAAGGACTTAAAATTGTTGTCAGCATCTTGTTCTGAGTTTGGAAGATAACAAGCACTTCTCACCCCAAACCATACAAGTGGAATTCAAATATGTGTGCATGTATATACGTGGTTTATAACTAGAACTGGATGGAGATAACCACTTTATAACAGAGGTAACAATTCCCTCATCATTGCTAAGTGGAAAGACAATCTGTGTGATGGTAAAAAATCAAGTTATTCCTGCTTTTAATGCTGTTTTGAGTAAAATCTTTAAGGTTCAGCCACTTCAAATGAGGAGTGGAGCTTAGCTGTTAAAGATGGCTTAATGCTAAAAGAGAGTTGGAAACTGGCTTACAGTTACCCCTGCAGGGCTCCCACAGTGCCAGTCTGGTAACTATCATTTTACAGAGAGCTGGCCACCTCTAGCATTTGGCTGTGCTGCAGGAAGGCCAATTGTAATTAAACAAGTTAAAAATACTTTTCACAGCTTGTTCAGGGTGACAAATACTTCCTGTTCTGCAAACCTGTGAAAACTAAAGCAGCTCTTCTCCCAGAAATGTTGTTCCAAAGTACTGGTTTCATTTTAATTAGTTGGAAGAATTTTGCACAATTTTCTTCACATCTTTTCCACGCATTTCCACCAAAAAGGTTGCTGTTGTTGTCCAAGTTCTGTAGCAGGGACTCACTCTGCTGAGTCAGTGCAGCCTGCTGATAGACCCCACTCCTGCTCTCAACTTGGCATCCAGCTGAGCCAGTTGGACCACAAAAACTACTTTTCCTAATTAGCCATCTCTATTGACAGGTAGAGGACAGCTCTGTTGTGAAAATGGTGCTAGACAAGGAAGGGCCAAATAATGGGAATAAAGAAGTAAAGTAATGGCAAAAAGGGAGGAAGCTCAGCCATCACAGGCCAGGCTGTGAGTAAAGCCTAATTTCCCTATGAGCATTTTGTCAGAGGAAGTACAAGCAGCCATACCCTGGCCTGCTCAGCAGCAGGGTGAGCACACACAGAGTGAAGGAACCCTCTCTCTGCCTTCAGTCACAAATGAGAAGGACGTGGGTCCTGTGAAGCTGGGACTTGCAGTGGGCCACATCAGACTGCTGGCAAGGTACCCTCAAGACATTTACCTGATCTGCTCTGCCAGGATGACCAGGCAGAGAAAATCAGATTTGACTGACCATGAAACTCTAACCTTGGTGCTTCATGTACAAATTAATTTCAGGACTCTCAAAACAGCTTTCTGAGGACAGTGTTTATTGTGTACCTCTTAAACACACTTTTATGGCAGTGATGTGTAAATAGCTGGGAGACAGGCATAATATTCCTGATGGACCTGTTGGACTCATGCATTGTGTGATAGCATCATGACCATAAAGACTGCTCTGTTTCTGTTCCATTATACATATGTGAATTGTTATTTTGTCCTCATGCTCTCTTCATTCACCACCCTCCAGTAAATTTTTTCAGTCAATGAAGTTCTTGTGTTCTCTGTACTGTGAGTTAATGAGATGGATTTGATGATGTGACAGCCCATGATAGCATCAGGCTGGCCATGATGGCTGGTACTGGCCTCTCCCATCTAGTGCTCTGAGGTTAGGGAAAAAAATCAACATGCTTTATTACAGCCCATTAAGAAATTTAATTTTGGAATAACACAAAGAAAAACCAGAATTTGTTTTTCTGCTTTTTTGTTTGGTTTAGGTTTTATATTTTATTTTGGTTTTGTGTGTGTGAGAAAGTCAGAACTGATATAAAGGCTGTAAGCTGCGAATATGGGTTAACTTCAGAAATGAGGTTTCATACTTGGTAACTTAAAGAGTTTCTCCTCACCATTGTCCTCAGAAGTCACAGAGAACATTAACTGATACCATGCAGCATTACAATTCAGAAGACTCATTAAAGCTAACAGGAAGTTGCTGGTGATGTATAAAGGTGAATGCTGATGTAATCTACTCACACAGTGATTCTACAATCCCCTGCTGATGTTCACAGTGACTGCAGATTAAACTGTAAAGCAAGGTCTCAGACCCTTCACACTTAGGATGCAGAACTGCACCTGTCAGCATGTTTACAAAGTACTCTCATTTTTCTGAGACAGTTTGGCTCATCACAGTTGGTTTTTAATCACCTGTGATACTTCATTTACAGTACCAGTGTAGTTATGAGAGACTTAATTTTCTGTCCATGATACTTGTTAGTGTAATTAATGCCTTGCTTTTAGCTGCCAGATCAAATTAGTGCATTATTTCATGTGTTACCCCATGACAGAGAAGTCCAGAAAAGTATGCCTGGCTTCTCCAAAAAAAAAGGTGACTCAAAGATAATTTGCTAAACAAAATTTTCTTCTGTCCTGAAACAGTAAAGAAGCAGAGGGCCCAGTAAGGACAGTGAGTATGTGAATGCAAAACGGGTAAAAAGGAATTGATTGTGCCTGTTTTACTTCCAGAATGACTGGCCATCTTGGCTCTGATATATCAAGTGACACTGTCTTTATTAATCAACACAGGTGTTAACATTAAAAGGTAAAATGATGGAAAGTAATTAGTAGTTGGCAAAGCTGTCATGCAGGACAGAGAACAAAGGACAGGATCTGCTGTCTTCTCACTCTGGTCTCTCTGTTTCATGCCAGTCTGGGCTCGCTCCCCACAGTCAGCAGAACCAGGCAAGCACAAAGGTGAGCTTCAAACTGCCCCCGAGCAAATGTCCTTGCTGCTGCTGCCATCTCCCATGCAGGCTGAAAAGATCTGCCCTGCCACTTGCGCCTGAGTATGAGGCAGCCTCACTGCTGGCTTCAGAGCCACTGCGGGAGGCAGAAGTCACAGGGTGAGACAGGGAAGTGAGACTGCAAAAGGAAAAGGCGTGTGGGACAGGCAGAGCAGGACTGGATGCTTGTTTTGTCATGGGGGACCCCTGGCAATCTCTGTGTGTTGCTCCTGAGCTAGAGAACAGGACTGCAGGGATTCACATACAAGAAAAATGCAAGAAGCTGCCAGACAGCTGTCCTGTCATGTGGGAACTGCAGAGGGGGTAGGAAGAGGTGGGAGAAAGAAGTACATAGTGTCCATGTCTGTTTTCAGGCTATGAACTGGGATATAGAACACAAAGCTGAAAGATCAACAGGGTGCTTTTGGAGCCATGAGCTTCAATTTGAATGTGCATAAAAATTGGTGTTGGTCTACACAGTCTTTTGCAACAGCAGCTCCACTGGTATCAGGGGCCAGTGCAAGGAGACAAAGACAAATCTAAAAGGCCTGTCCTTGCTGCCAGACCTCTGCAGCCCACTCTCAGAGAGCTGACTGCTGCAGCTGCATTAGCCAATACCGCCGGCTCATCTTGTTTAGCCCCATGTCCATGCCTGTGGTGAAGGAGAAATGTTCTCAGGACATCCTGAGATAGAGATGACTCTCATGGAGCTGAAATCAGGATGTGAATAGGTTTATCTCTCTTTTCACCTTTGCACCCCTGTCATGTTTCTGGCCTGACCTCCCCATGCTGGCCAGACACAACAGCCTGAGACCACAGCAAGGACCGGGAGAAAGCATATTGATCCTCTCTTCCAGCCATGGCCCTTCCTCCCCTCTCTGTCAGGACTGGGTGACTGGGTGGCATTTACAGTATTTACAGATCCTGTATGCCCCATGAAGAAGCTTGCTGGGTTGGTTAACCCAGGCAGCTCACAACATGCTGCTGTCAAGGTCCCAAAGCTCTTGCAGCCAAATGCTGGCAGGACACACAGCATGACACTGGTCCTGCAATGACAACCTCTGTCCTTGATCACTGAAAACTGCAGGCTTCCATCACATGGAGAATCATCCTGACCCTGCTCTTATATTGTTGAGATGAAGTAGAAACCCTACCCTACGAGGCTCTGGTCCTTCAAGACAGCCCCTTAGATACATACCTTATACCTAAGCAGTTAATTAATTTTAGAATGACCTATTAAAGAACATAGAATGCTTTCACATTACAGTTTAATATCATCTTCTGTAAAAACAAAGGTGTTTCAGCAAATAAAAACCTTGCAAAAATAGCGCTTGGAAAGGTATATTTTTAAACTTCCAATGATGTTTATTTTTGAAGCCCTGAAATTTAATTCATGTGTTGAAAAAATACCCTTCAAATATCTTAGTTACCATTCACATCACAAAGGGTAATATGTTCTCTTCTGTTCTTTAGCAACATCAAAAACAACCAAGTCCATCCCTTCAGATGCTGCCGGTGGTGTGCTTCCCTGCAGGACAATGGAAGGTGAAAAGAGAAGAGGAGAAATACATGTGACATCACGGTTCCTGAGAAGCTTGTGTCATGCTGTCTGTTTCAACCTCCAACACACTGAGTTCAAAGTAAAAATGGTTTCATAACAGATATTTGTGATGAATTTTTTCCATAATATATTACCACAAGGTTTGCCAGGATTGGTGCGCTGTCAGTGGCAGTCATCCTATAAAATACATCCCAATTCTAGTGCATATAGGAACTGTCTGTGAGTGGTTAAATGGTAGCTATATGAATACATAAAACTGCTATTGGTGATGTAGAGCATTAGGATAGCAACAAATAAAGCAATTCCTTTAATCCTTCTACTTCTTAGGTAAATAGTGGAGCTATTTGCATAGGCATAAGCAACATTAAAAATGTCTGTGGTACCATGAAGAAATGCAGCTTCATCAGAGAGAAGTTTGCAAGAAGGGATAGAAAAGGAGCTGTGAAACGGGCAGCAGGAAGGAGCTGTAGACGAGTTATCCAACTCTCCAGCGAGTCCAGTGAGGTCAGTAGTGGCTGTTGTTCATAACCTCCACAGCTCAAGCTACTGTCCCTTGGCCACCTCTCTGGAACATGAAATGAAAGCTGAGTTGCGTCATGGGGATGCCATATCCTTGCTCCAGAGGTGCAGGAGGCACCTCTACTCTGTGCAGCCATGGAGCTGCCAGCCAGCTTTGCAGAAGGCACCACTGGTAAGACAGTTGGGGCAGCGAAAGAGTTTGTGTGTCTTGTGAAATCCATGCAGGAGATGAGAAAATATACATGGGACTAGTTGGTGTCAGGTGGCCTCCACACACAACTGCAATGTTTGCAATAGCTGAGCTGGCTATTCTAAAGCTGGTTCAGGCCTGTCTATAGACACTGAAGAACAGAAATAGCCTGCAGGCAGTTCTTCTTCAAGGTATTTGTACGTCAGTGTTTTCCAGCTCATAATCATATAGCAGAGTGAAGAGGAGGTTTGCTGGCTTGGCCAGAGGTCCTCCACGTCACTACCCCCCATTTTGGTTATGTGTATTACAACTCAGCTCTGTTTCATTTTGTAAACCAAAGAGACCAACTTTTACATGAAGACCAAATAGAGGTGCAAGACAATAGTAGTTATATATAAAAGAGGTAATTTCTGTCCTTTGAACAAACCTGGAGAGCAGCTCAGTACCCCTACTGTCTAGGGGCAAATAGTGTCTGTTTTCTTCTTGAGGCATTAGTCCTTCTCACAGAAGACCACCCTCACTACCACACTGCACCATCTTCATGGCACTCTCAGCAGAAAATTCAGTACAGGGATGCAGAACCCAACTCTGACTCACAAAGAGAAAGACTGTGCAGAGCGTATGAGCTGAATAGGAACAGGAAGGGAATGGGCAAATAGAGGGTTGTGTTTGGTAAAGATGGACACTGTCCTGGTATGGTGAGGTTGTGCCGCCATTCTTCAGCCTCCAGTACAGGTAACAGATTGAAATGTGGTCTCTTGAGGCCCAGCCATGAGAAGGGACTAGTTTCTGTGAAGCTGTTCCGTATGTTCATCAGTGGCCTGCATGGTGACACAGACACCCCCTCTCACAGCAAATCTGCAGGTGACACTAAATGAGGAAGATTAGCCTAGGCAGGGAACAGCAGCACTTCAGTCTAGAATGACCTTGAAGGTAAGACACCTGAGGGTGTCAATCCAGACACCAGAGGTTTCCCCAGGAGGCTTAGCTGTGAGAAGCAGAGCGTTTGTCCACTGGGCAGGACATCAGAAGCACAGCACAGCTGGGGAGTGCCCGGCTATGCCACCACCCTGCTGAAGTGAACCAAAGGACTTGCAGAGGACTGCAGGTAAATGCACTTGCTGTGAGCAAGGCCAGATGCCCACTGAAGTGCACCAGATGGAGTAAGGTTTTTGATCAAGGGATGCTTTCATTCCCCTCTACTCAGTGCTACTGCTCTCCCAGAACAGAGCCTGGCTAAGGAAGGATTTGGAAATGAGGTCTAGGAGAATACTGCCAGGATAGACATGGCTGCCAAGAGGAGGCTTGAGGAGCTGATGTTCAGCCACAAGAGAAGGGGCCAAAGGAGTGATGATCTACAACAGCTCAAATGGGACGAAGAAACATGACAGAGCCAAACTCTTCCTGAAAGATGATACAGAAAACAGCAATGCCTTCAAGCTGTGCCTTGAGAAGATCAGAGTAGACCTCAGGAAAATTTCTTTCCTAGGTGTGGAGTTCAGCACAGAAGCAGGGAGGCTGGAAATCCTCCCTGAAGGTTTTCAGGACTGGAAGGAGCCAGAGACAATGGCTGGGTAAAATGCTGCATAAAGCAGTTCTACTGACAAAAAAAAAAAAAAAAGGTGTAAGAGTAAGTTCCCGTGTTACTTCTTAAAATTCAGCTATGGACAACAGCTGTACTCAAAATGACCCTGCACAGCCCTGGGATTTCACAGCAGGGACGCTGTACTCTAAAAGAAGCATGTGCATGGTGAGGAGTGCCACGGCGAGCAAGGTGGGGGTCTGTCACAGGTCCTTCCACTGTGCAGAAGTGAATTGCCCAGCTCCCTGAGTGCCTCTTTTCCTCCTGCTCATGGGGAAGGGTAAAAAGGTGCCTGAGGCAAGGAGGAAAGGGCATCTTTAATGTGATTAGGGCTTGACTCTGCTGTAAGCTTTTTAATGAGGCACTGAGCATATGGTTCCCTCCTTCCATTGAAAAACAAGAAAGACTTGCTGATCATTCAGTAGTGCTCCACATTTCTGCCACTTTGCTGCAACCTGGGCAAAGGTTTGATCGCTGTGGGGCACAAGGTGGAGCAAACAAACTTTTGCTTGCTCTTCTTTGTGCCCTGCAGTGATCAAACCTCTGCCAAGGATGTAGAAAAGAAGCCGGGCCTGCTGGAACCCACACTGGATCCACAGCACATCATGTCCCAGGTATGTTTCCATCCCCTCCAAGGACCCTCTTCCAAGGCCTGAGAAAAACCACTGAGAGGTGTCCCAGCAGCCAAGGGAGGGCACTGCCTACACCTCATTTCTGAAACCTCTTTGTGTATCCCACTGCAGAGTTTAAGGTGTAAAGAGTAAGCCTTGAGCACCAGCTGGCGTCGTTTTGGTGGTTTTGCTGTGCAGATGCACCACCCTACTGAACCAAAGGACTGAAGCAAGCACTGCACCCTACCTGGCTGCGAACATGGAGCTCAATTTGACAAATACATACATTCACTGGGGTTTTTTTATTTTTCTAACTGGGGGAGAAAACTGCCCACTACAGTGTATTCTCCACATCCCCAGGCCACATATAATTTCCAGGAGCTCTCCTCAGCATTCCACATTATAAAATCAATCTCTATTTAAGTAAGAGAGTGAAATTTATTTCTTAATTTTTAATAATGTATTTTGTGATTTGTTACAGCCCTCAGTGTTGTATTATTTATTTATTGTGCCTATATGGTGCCCTGCTACATGGTAGTAGAGGAGCTACAGAAATTAGACACCTAAGCAAAAGCAAGTTCAATAATTTTGCTACATCTGGGACTAGATCCAAAATTAACAAAGGAGCAAAACTGCAATGCAGGAACAATACCATAATGTTTTTGCTCCCAAGTTTTAACAGACACAGTGGAAGCAAGCTACAATACTCAGAAAGATCAATAATCACGCAAGAAAAATTAGAACTGAATCTTAACAGATATCCCAGGGTGTTTCAGAAATAAGTAATTTGCTGTGAAGTTCTTAAAAGTTAATAATAAATTTGCACACAGGCTCAAATGAAACAGGTATCAAGGTTTTCTTTTCATCCCTTTCTTATATTCTCCCTGCAAAGGTGGTTGCCTTTCAAAATACACTAAAAAGTCTTCATCTCAGGGAAAAAAAAGATCAATTTACCTCAAAAATGCCTGCATTCATCAGGTGATATCTCAGCACCATTCATTGGGTGGCAAAATTCCCACCAACTTCAGTAGGCTAAAGTTTATTTTAAGCAGCTGAGTTAATTTATCACTGAAACCTGAAAGCATGAAAAGCAGGGGTTCTGGGCCTCGCCTGCACTTTGTGCTAACCCTCGGGGAAGTCATGGTTCTACCTGTCAAGGCACGACAGCTACAGCATGCCTGTTTCCCCAGAGTTTGGCTGCAAGGAACCCCAGGGGCAGACACAGCCCCTGCTTTTCATGGGAAGAGTGTCAGTGACCACACTCTTGCATGGCAGGGGGTGGAAGAAAGCCAGATGTAGAGTGTATTTACTCACAATGACCATACAAATCCCCACCCTTCATGGTGCATGGTGCATGTCTCTGGTACAGAGAGGGGGTGGAGCTGCCAGGAATCAACAGTGTAATGACTTTTTCCTTCAGGAAACCTTTACTGAACTAAACAAATCTGATTCTGGTGGAGCTGGTTCAAATTCCTCATGCTTTGATCACTCAGTTTACAAACTTCAATACTTTTGACATCTCTCTGCAAAACTCCGTGTCTCATTCACTTCCCCCAAGACTGCATTGAAGAGATTTTTGGCTGATGGGTCTTCTTTCCATATTGTTTCTTCCCCAGCCCCACAAACACTCCTGTCCTGCAAAAGTACACCCTTTTTCAGGGCTATTTTCCTGTTGCTCTGAGGCCTGTCACTGCCTCTGAGTGGTGTCCCAGCTGTCAGGCCAGTCTTTGATGAATGTCATACCATGGCACTGTGCCCTTCACCCCACTGCCAGGTGCCTGCCTGCTGGACTGCTCTAAGTCTTCACAGTTGACAATAAGACAATTTATATCCTGACTATCAGGGTATTTGGGGTTTTGGCTGAGCCAGCAGCAGGGGTAATCACGCTGATCCTTCCCCTGTGTGATGGTTTGACCCTGGATTGATGGACAGTTGTATAGACCAATGGCGCTTCTCGAATTTCACATACCTAAACCAGGTGGGAGCCCGGGAAAGCTCTCTTCCTTCCGGCTTTCGGGCTGGTAAGAGGGTCCTGGCCGCATGGCCAGGCCGGGCCTGACCACTCGGCCCCGGCAGGGGCTGGGGCCAGACCCGCGGCTCCGTGAGGGCCGGGATG
>VZRQ01006457.1:96911-120995 GCA_013397975.1 Machaerirhynchus nigripectus | reverse complement strand
TACATTCTTGGACTTGTTTGTTAAGCTAAGAGACTAAACATTTTAGAGGCTTTGTAGTTAGGGTGCCGGTGTGCCCAGGCCCCAAGGTCCTCTCCAGAACACATTTTGTAAACTAAGATAGAACCATCTAGGGGAGGGTTCCTTAGAGAGGGGGGCTCATTCGAGCCTCTCATTGGGGAATTTTGATAGATATGCTAATTAGTAAAACGTAGAATGTAAAACCAGATATAGAGGAGGGATTGCGGTGGCCATTGCGGGGGTGCATGGAGGTGTATTCGACCTGGTCGTGGTGCACCTAAGGATCCTTACAATAAATACCAAGGTAATACCCTTTTCCCCTTCTAACCGTGTTCGCCTCTTGATTTTAAGACCAGGAAAAGGCATCACTGTGACGTGGAAGCCACAAGAAAACTCCTTCTTGTGGACAAGCCCCATAGCATGGGCAGAAGAGACTCCTCTCCCTAAATGAACTGATGAAAGACTATTACAGAGTGGATAAACTGACTGAAATAATCTCAAGTTTGTGCCTTTATGTTGTAACTGGAAGATGGGGGGAGGATGGGGGGAAGAGAAGTGTTCTGAAGGTGTATTTTTACTCTTATTAATCCTTTTCTTTTAGTTATGTTAATAAACTTCTTCATATTCTTTAAGTTTGGAGCCTGCTTTGCATTCCTCCTAATTCTTATCTCACAAAAGGTAAAAATGCAAACCAACCCCATACACCCTGCTTGCCACAGCCTTTCGAGGTGTTGTGCTTCCTCAGACACTAGAATGAGAGTAGGACAAATTACTTGGTTTCATTTCTGCTTTCTGTAGCTGATGAAATGGGACGGGTCTAAGCAGGAATTACAAATCCAGCAGTGAGAGACTCAGCAATCTCAAAGCCTACTTGGAACAGTTCCAGATGGAAAAATACCATTTTCTTGCCCCCAGGACTAGCTGTCTGAATCATACCTAAGAGGAGATTCCAAGAAAGCAATCTTTGAATCGTGGGTTTCTGTGGATGGTACATCTTTGATGCACTAGGCAATTGTCACTAGCCTTGGCATTGGGGTCTGGTTTTGCCTCATACAGAACGAAAACTTTCCAGTTGTAATTGAGAATGGCATACAGACAAGGCAAAGCATTCCGAGTGAGCTTCTTAATTTGGTAACTCACTCACTGGCCTCGGTTGGCCAAGGCTGGTTAGAGCCAGCCACAGCTGGCTCCAAAAGCTTTTCGGCTCATCACTGTCAGAGCTGAGTCTTTTGGGGAGAACTTGACCCTGACTCCCTACAGAGGCAACCCTGACTGTGTCTAGACTAGCCAAGCTCAGTGTGAGCAAGGTGAAATGAATGCCCCACTGAGGCAGAGCAGCAATGCCATTGATGCTCTGATGCATGAATTTGAGAGCCTGTTCTGTGGTGAGGGCTTAGCAGCAGACCCTGAGGGTGGTGAGTGCTCTGGCAGCCCTGTCCCTCTCAGAGCTCGTGCTGCCTGCCCAGCCAGTGTGGCTTGCCTTCTGACACTGCAGTCCTCTCATCAAATGCTGCCACTGAATGAGGGCTGTAGCACCTGTAACCAGACACGTGCTTCCTTCTTGCAGGGGGGTATGCTGATGCTTCCTCTGCTGACCTGCCTTGCATCATGACAAGAGGCCTTAATTGTCTCTTAATTGGCCTGGATCCAAGAGACAATTCATCCCTCCCTGTATTGTGTCTTCTGTGATGCTGCACTGGGAGGGCTTGAGAGACTGGCCGTGACCTGCCTGGCCAACCCCTGCCCCTGTATGCAGACTTCCACACACTTCCCCAGAAGAGAGAGATTTGGTGGGAGGAATCCAGGGGCTATCTCCCTGCACAGCTCTTCTAGCAGCCGTTTTAGGATCTTCTATCCTCTAATTTGCCCAACCCCACATGGGGCCACCTGGCACTTCTGCCATCTCTTGTAGCAGCAAATTGCTATGCCCACCTTGTAGAGAAATGTTTTCTTTCACCTGCTTTAAACTGATCGCTGTCTAGTGCTCCCTTTTGCTAGTTTTACGGGATTTGAGATTTAGTGAATCACAATATTGAATTCACCTTATTGCTGCCTACGTGGTTTTGTAAAGGACATTGCTTCTTTCCATGGCTGCAAAGTAAACATCCCAAAACAATACTGGAGATTTCCATTCCCTTTGCTGCTTAGGAGAGCTAGAGATCACAGAATTCACTGCTCATTTAAGAGAGTAGCAAGTTTTAGACCTGGCTTTTGGTGACAAGGTGTTTTCACATGATTGGTTTCTGAGTTTCTCACAGGTCCTTTCCACAATTAACAGCTCTGTCTGGGGGAAAGGAATTAGCTACTTCCCTGTCTTACATGCTTGCGAAAATACTGCCAGGAACACACCTGCAATTTTAGCTCAAATGCCTTCTAAAAGTCATAGGTCAGTTTTGAAAACTACCCACGATTTATTTAAGCTACATAAATACTTTTCTTGTAGTAATGTCTTGCTGTGGTTTTGAATTAATCATTCAGACATTATTTTCATTAGTGGTCCCCTGTCAGTTAGCCCTGAAAACTGTGTGGCACGACTTGCTGAAAAGTGCAGAACATTTTGATGACAATCTTCAGAAAATCTGGCCATAGATGCGATGGCCTCACTAACTAGTCCATACTAGCACACTCTAAAGAAGAGTGAGAATCTAGCAATCTGCCCCCGAAATCTGCATACCAGTTTCTCCCTCTAGAAAGCGGACCAAATAAAACAGGCTTGACCGCAAAGGGACTGCCTGCATATTAATTGGCCCAATTATGAGGACTCTGGGAATAGAGCCAAAACATGTCTCCCTTATGTAGCCCTGAGTCATTCTGGGCAGCTCTACCACAGGAATGATCTTTCTATTCTCCTAAATCTGCTGGCTGCCTGTGTTGATCTATTTCATCTTAGTTGTTAGAAAACTAGCTCAAGGCCTTGAATCAGCAATAAATTAATTTTTCTAAACAAAAAACATAGCACACCCAGTAGATCAACTGACCTTTAGCCCTGAACATAAAACTGAGAAGTACATTACTGTTTGTTTTGTGACGCACCAGGCGACTCTCTGCTCCTTTGCATCCTCATGTGGTGCTTCTGGTGTTACTCTCGGCTACACTATCACAATGCCACAGTGATTCAGGCTCTGAATAACCTGTGGGTTTCTTCTCCTGGAGCATGTTAATAGGTTAAGCTCACAGTTGCTAATTTTAAAGTATTTCAAAAGATGGTTATATATTTATGCATTATTTATTGTACAAATCTAGCATGATACATTATTTACAGCAGTATTAACAGTATTTATTATTTATTATGTTCCTATATTAATATATATCATTTCAAGCAAGACTTTTTGCAGTGTTGTTTGTTGACTTCAGTTACTGGAGTTAGTATTCTGCAGAGTAGACAGTACTGCCCTGTGGGCTGAGACTGCTGAAATCTAATTACCTTGGCCAAGAAATGCCATTCACTTTTGCCTGAGCAATGCTATATAACTTGGGAATGGACTGTGGTTAGCTCTGTCTGGGTATAAACAACCATGAAGAGTGATGCAAGGTATCTGTTCTCCTCCTCTATGTGGTGTGCTGGTGCAGAGTCCCATAGTCCCCAGTTCCTTCTCCTCTGCCTGTGAGCCTGGGCAGACCCACAGACTACTGCAGCTGCTACAGACATCCAGTGAGCTGTGGACACAGCTGTCCCCTTCGTTTTCCTCCCTTTGAGGGAAACCAGAATCATGGTAAATAGAAAATTGCCCAAGCCTCAGCTGATCCAGACACTGGCTGGTTAGGGAGGTGATTTCTTGAAATGACATTGCTGTTGCAGCAAAAGCTCTAGCTTAGAGTTATTAGACCTTCACGAAAAGGCCTTGCTGAAATAAATTATTTTTGCTGGGGAATAGAACTATACAACAGAGACATGTCCAGTCCTCTGTGGCTTAATCTCAGCAACTGACCTCTTGTGTTGGAGGAACAGAGCCCGAATGATCTGTCTCTGAGAAGAGCTACTCTTGGGCAAATCAGAAATAAATGTTGAAGATTGTGAAGGGCTGGAAGGCACCTTGTAGCAGAAATAGGAACCCAGCTTGAATACAAGTTTCAAAACAGTGGAGACCACAGCCCCATCCCTCCTCAGGAGTGCTGGCAAGTTGTTCCCTTAAAGCATGGGGTATAGGCTTCTTCTGAAGAGTGTTCAGCTTTGAGTGGTCTTCAAGACCCCCTTCCATTCCCACCCTGTCAAATGCACTGCCACTCCACCTCTACATACCTCGAGCCATGTCCACTGGTCTGATTTGCTGATGTCGTTGGGCTTATTCAAGAAGTACTTGTCCTGCAGTAGGCCTCTCTCCCTCCAGTTCCGTCACCCTGGACCTCATTTCTCCAGGCTGGTACACTTTACTTCCACCTTCTTCCATAACTTGGCATTGGAAGAAGCTCTGGAGTTCACTCTGAGACACTTTTCACTTGGTGGTGGCTATTTGCCGTGCCTTACTGCTATTAGGTGCTGAGGACATCTAAATCTTAAAGACAGTAGGTTAGGAGCTTCTTAACCTAATCAATCTTTAATGGGAACACTTGTCCCATGGGGGTTCGAGATACTGTCTGAGGCTTCAAGGACTTTCATGGCCTAAGTTATTTGGTCATCGCTATGTCAAACCTTTTCTTACCACCCAGCTCCCTTTATGTCTGTGGGGTGTGTTATTTGTGTCCTGATTTTTCCAGTTACTCTGTCTTTTTATCTTTGGTCCCCCATATTCTCTTCAGTTGACTCTCTGGACAAAGGCCTCTTCATTGTGCCCGCTTGCCTCCCCTCTTCTGGTCTTCCCAGCTTGCCTCACTATTCTCCCTCCTTTGGTTTTTCTGTCTGCTCTGAAAACCCTAAAACTGTCTCACATCACCTCTGTTGACAAAACCATTGTGCATACTCATTGATCTTCACACTTATCCTGACTCATTCCTACTAACAGTGGTGGCAAAATAGCTGTTTATCTCAATTAAATTTTGATTGGCAATTAGCATCTACCTGTCACTATTACTCAGTTTTCTCCAGTGTCCCCTTCAGCTACTTTCTATGCTATTTTTTCACCTGGTTTCCATGAGAACCATCTCAATATATCTCTATCCTGCCAGCCCTGTATTTGGTTCCTGTCAGGAAAGAACAAATAATTTACACTCGGGCAACATTTGAGGCTTCAGCTGTTCCAGCAACACTTACAATACGGTGAGAGTCACCTCATCAAAATGTATGCAGGACCCTCCACGTGCCCATATCCTTCTATACCATAATAAATGGAAGTCTATCTGTAGCACGCTGTTGGTGTACATCCAGCTTCAGGTGACAAAACCTTTACAGGTGTGCCTCAAATCTCCAACTGTAGCAGGGAACAAGAACAAAGAGGATGCTGTGGTATCCTTTTCCTTGAGAAAACAGCTAGGTTCCTTTCAAATCTCACCAAACAGCCTGTGTGATGGGCAGCTGGACTTCAGATGTGGTCCCTTCCTTCTGTTTTGCTGACTGGCCTTGTGAGAGCTCCTTTTGGAAGTTCAGTTTTTGGAAGCCGTTCACTTGCAGTTTCACTGAGAGAATGAGGTGGGAGAGATAGGGCTGCTCTCCTCTGATGGAGCTCCTGCAGTTCCTTGGCACAGAGAAGCAAAGGACCAAGATTTGCAGAGGTCCCAGCTGGGATGGCAAGGTGACTGGCAGCCCCTTAGGAGTCAGGGCAGGACATAAACCCTCATGAGTGGCATTAAAGCACAACACAGGGATCTCTCAGTGCCTTCAGGGCAAAGAAACTGCAACAAATTAAAGATGATGTCATTTGTGTGAAAGACATTGCCAACTAACACCATGCCATATACAGCCTCTGAGAAAATTATACGAAAGGACTATTTACTTCACAAAGCTGTCCCTCACCACCCAGCAAGAGTATTTTTAAAAACCATTAGCTGGGCTTGGCATATGTGAGAGCTCTTAAACAGTAATAGTTCATTTTTTGCCAATGAGTGCATCAAATCTTGTCCACCTACAGCCTTATGACAACACCAGTTATTATGTCTTTAAAACATGGTGGTTCAGATGGTTGAATATCCCTCTGTATGGAGGTGCTTGTTTCAGTTCAGCACCTGCTTCGGCTTAGGGAGATAGTCCTTACACTGTGGGGAGTAACAAGCAGCTGGCAGTCAGTACGTAATACTGCTCTGTGTGCACTTGTGAGAGCATATCTTAATTTCATTTTATATCTAGCCTGAATGGGAGTGCATGACATGAGGGCCAGTGGTTATTTGCACCAGTTAAATTATCTCAGTGTAACCTTGTCGAAGTCCAGAGTCCAAGATACGTCCATGAAGACTTTGACGTGCTTAGTCAGAGGCTCATGTTATTATTTGTAATTACTTATTCCATGTATGAGAACAGTATGAAAAAGGAAGAGTCAAACTCCAGTTCTTCAGCAAGACAGTAGAGGCAGCATCTTCAGCTGTGCTGCAATAGCTACAGTGAATGCTAGATAAGATGAATGTGAAGCACTCTGTAAGAAAAACCGTCAAATATAGTAATTTTTTTAGCAAGTATTTTAGTAAATTCCCAACTCATTCACCATTTTTCACCTCACCTGGGTGAGAGAAAAGGTGTCAGAGATTAACTCTCCAAATGCTTTATGAAAATAAGCAAAAAGATATCCTGTGCCATCTTCTCTCATCCTCCTTTCCCTCATAAAGCACTTGCATGTGAGTCTACTGGGAAGGAGCAGAGGTGGAAGAATGAGTAAAATTGGCAGAGGTAGTGAGAGGAGAGGAGAAGAGAAGCTGACTCATAGCCAGGGCAGAGAGACATGACAGTTCCCAGGTGAAGACAGTTTAACAAATCTTCTGCACCTGTAGAGCAGAGGAGGTCTAGGAGTGGATGGGAAATGAGGACAATTAATTGAACCTTAGGCCAGTGTCTCTTTCAGACTGAATCACTCCCTTTTTGAGTCTGACTTGTTTTGACTTGAAGTTTCTTACTGCTTGGTCAGACCAGGTGAAGGAAAGGTAAGTCCTAAAACTTGTCCACTCTCTCTGTTATCTTGCCTAAGAAGAGATACTATTTCTCTCTTGAAAAGTGTTCATATTCCATCCTTAGACTCACTGCTAGCAATGTTGTTGAATTTTCAGTGTCTTCTGCTGCCTTATGCTCTTGATGTTTTTTCAGATGCTGTCAGCTAGTTGACCCAGGTTGAATTCCGTCTGTAATCTGGAGATAAGAAGATCTGACTCCCACACATAGCCTGTTAAACTTTCTAGAAAAACTCCAGATACAAGTATCTGGTGAAGCAGGCTTCTTAAATAACTTGGTGGTGTGGACGAGGAACCATGACTCATAACTCATACAGAGGGTACGATGCTTGTGCAAACTTCGGGGTTTTTATTTCCAGATTGCTACACTGGTAGATTTTCTTTGAAATTTCATTTGTTCTTTGCTCAGTAACTTCCTGACTTACTTTATGAGATGTATTTGTCCCTGACATTAGTAGAGAGATGGAAATGCCCATGCAGAAATGAGGCAGATGTGAGAGGGAAAAATCAGGCTTTTGACAAAGACACTGCCACTTCATGGAGCTCCTGCCTGACATTAAGATCTTTTCAAATATATTCTGCTCCCAAACAAAGCTAATTGATATTTATGCTTGCTGTGATTCTGAAGCTAACATAGCTATATACACTGACATCCTGATACTGACCTGATATCCGTCAGCTGTGTTTGGTCCAGAAGGTCAGCAGAGTAGGGACAAACTTCTGCCCTGGGAGGATGTTGCCATCACCTTCAGCAGAACTTCATCACAGAGAAGGGGTCATCAAAAATACATTGAAAAGCCGGAGAACCGTGTTAAAAATCCTAAAATGCCATTATGTTTGTCAAGTAGAGTCAGGTCTGCTTAATCACAACCTGTTTGCCAACATGCAATTTTATCAGCTTAATTTAAAAAAAGAAAAAAAGTCAAATCTTGTTCACATGTTCTATTAAACTAGTTTCTGCTTTAATCTGTGTGATGCTGAGACAATGCCAGTAAAACAAGCATGATTTAATCAGCTCTGACTGTTCTGATCTGACAGGCACCTTCATTTGGAGAATGATTACTTGGCTACCCATAGAATATTCATGGACTCTACAGGATATTCAGCTCTCCCTCTATACTTGCCAAAGATTTCTGCTGGAATTATAGGTCTTGTGTCCTGACATGTGTAGAAGAATAATATTAGCCATTCCAAATACATTTAGGAATAACAAAGCAAAATTAAATTATGATCTATATTCAAACATGTTTTTCCAAACTTAAGCAGACTGTTTGTTGTTCCTGCAAGAGTCAGGGAGATTCCCTCTCTCCAAGGGATGGCTGCTAAGGAGCTGTATGTGGGACACAGCTCTAAATATTCCTCTTGTGTAGGCCGCTCACTCGATGATCAAAGGCGTTTGTGGTTAACAGATTTAAATTTTGCACCTGTCTCTAAAACCAAAAAACCTCTTGAATGCCAGTGGTGCCAATCAGTATTTTTCTGATACTCTGTTGCTTGCGTGCACTTTATGACCTTACCTATCCCAGTCTGTCTGGGCTGCGTACGTTGTTCAAATATCCTTTAAGTCTGCTTACACAAGAAATGCTAACTGAGGGGAAAGATAATCACTCCGGTTTACGGAAGTACATGCAAATGTGGAATACCACTTTTGCCTGCATTTGGGACCTGGGTGGCAAAATCTGATAACTTTATGTTTGGCTATTGTGGTGTAATTATAATCTTATTTATTTTAAATTTCCTGATTCTTTCTAATCATTGGGAGATTCATGGAATTCCAGAGTGGTTTGGGTTGGAAGGGATCTTAGAGATCATCTAATTCCAGCTCCCGCACTATGAGCAGGGATAGATAGATTCCACTAGATAAGGTTTCTCAAAGATCCATCCAACATGGCCTTTAATACTTCCAAGGATGTTGTGTCCTTGCCTCTGGTCAACCTGTTCCAACCTTTTTTACCTTCACAGTAAAAAATCCTTCCTAACATCTAATCTAAATCTGTGTTCTTTTAGTGTAAAGCCTTTCCCCTTGTGCTATCACTATCTGCCTACTTAAAAAGTCACTCTCCCCATTTTTTATAAGCCCCCTTCAAGTACTGGAAGGTTGCAATGAGGTCTCCCTGGAGGCTTCTCTTCTTGTAGAACAGCCCCAGCTTTTTCAGTGTGACTTCACAGGAGAGGTGCTCCAGGCCTCTGACCATTTCTGTGGCATACTCTGGACCCACATAAACAGGTCCATGTCCCTCCTATGCTGGGACCCCAGAGCTGGGTGCAGCACTGCAGGTGGGGTCTCAGCAGAGCAGAGCAGAGGGGCAGAATCCCCTCCCTGGCCCTGCTGCCCACGCTGCTTTGGATGCAGCCCAGGACACGTTTGGCTTTCTGGGCTGTGAGTGCCCATGGCTGGGTCATGTCCAGCCTCTCACCCACCAGCACCCCAAAGTCCTTCTGGGCAGAGCTGTTCTCAGTGAGACCATCACCCAGTCTTTGCTCTTGTCTGGGATTGCCCTGGCCCAGGTGCAGCACCTTGCACTTGGCCTTGCTGAACTTCATGAATTTCTCATGGACCCACTTCTCAAGTTTTTCCAGGTGCTCCTGGATGGCATCCCATCCTTCTGTAGTGCCACCTGCACTGCTCAGCTTCCTGTCACCTGCAAATGTACTGAGGCTGCACTCGGTCCCACTGCCTCTGTCACAGATAAAGATACTGAAGAGCCCAAGCCTCAAGACAGCCCTGAGGGACACCACTCATCACTGGCCTCCATCTGGACACAGAGCCATTGACTGCAAGTCTCTGGCTGCGTCCATCCAGCCAATTCCTTATCCACTGAGCAGTCTACCCTTCAAATCCATGTCTCTTCAATTTGGAGATAAGGATGTCTTGTGGGACCGTGCTGAAGGCCTTACAGAAGTCCAGGTAGATGACATCACTTCTTCTTGCCTGGTCAACGTTGCACACTACTACCTGCTACAATGCCTGCTGTGGTATTGACGGTTTTTAGATGGAACTGAGTTGACTTTTTTTATTGACAGATTTTTATAGTATCAAAGCTGGTTGACTCAGTAGCCTCTCTCTAACTTGGTTGCATCAAACCAACAGTACGAGGTATGCGGATGGTGCTGTTGCTGGGACCCACAGCTCAGCTGGCACGGCCTGGACTGGGAGAGGAGTGGGCTGTGCTAGGCAACCCTCCCCACGGCTATGCCTCTGCAGCAGCTCTGGGCAGGAGAAGCCAGGACACAGTCACATCCATTAGAGCTTCAAGTATGAGACTGGTTTTGACCTTTTTTTTTTTTGAGAATTGAGTCCTAGCACTAGGCTTACTATTACAAGATCAGACTAATAGTGTGCAAATAAATGAAATATTTATATGCAGAATCTTATTGGAAAAACATTATTTTTCTCAGTCATGTCACTCCAAAGGGCTTGAATTCAGGATGTTTTGGTTTTTCCCAGAACTTGCTACATCAGTTCTCTTTTAACCAGGGGATACCATTTTAGATAGAAGGGTAAATGATCGGAAGATTACTGTCCACTGTTTTGAAATACTCATTCAAAATGAGAGAAGTTTGTTACTTGAATATGGACATAGGAGCAAGCAGCCTCCTATTCTCAAACCATGTCATGCTTCATTTTCTCAACAGTTACAGAAGGTAAATTTACTAGGTCTTGGCTTTCACTGTTCTTCTTCCGCTGAAGACAATGGAAAAAACTTCCATTAATTTCATGGAAGCATGATTTGACCCTTACTGACTCTACTACTCTCTTTTCACACATTTTTCTTTTGAAAAACAGACAAATGATACATCCTGAAAAATAGCACCCTGACTAAGGCTGGAGAAAGTTTTAAAAATTAATGGAGAGAACTATTATTTTTCTGTACATAATAAGGTACACAGGTCTGAAAATTATAGTTCCTATAATTCTGACATATCAAAGTAATTTTTTAAAGGTGTTACTTTCCAATTTCTGTCCTTGTTAATAATTTGACAGTTTAAGAAGATGTTATAAAAGTACGTTACTTCATTGTCTCTGTTTTGCCACAGTGAAACAGTTCCCAGATTTATTTGGGTGGTTTTTTCCCCAACTTCGAACAATGAAAAAGGGAGCATGTCCTCTGATATGCAAGTTTACCATGGAATCTGTCTTAGGAATTTATAGCTGAAAATACCGAAACACATCACTTAGGGATTATGTAACAGAGGAAAAGGAATGATCAGAAAACATCCCCCCGAAACTCAATCCCTGAATTTCTTTCCTGCTCCTCTTTGTCAGCCTGGCAAGGCTAGAAAATGAAAGAAAAATACCCTGTTTGGTCAATGTTGTCTTAAGCTGACGCTGCATTTGCTGCTAAAGATCATTTCAAATGAGGTTATTGACCCAAAGAGGAATGTGATGGTAAAAGCCCCTTTTTTTCCAGAGTATGTGCATATGTCCAAGTAGCCAGCTGAGGCTGATATAGCACCATCCCTTGGGGTTGACTGCCAAGCTGCAGCATTAACCAAATCCCTGCTTGGTCTCCATAGGGTTTTACATAGTATTTTCTGTGTAAAATTATACTGTTTCTGGAAAAATTGCATTACCTATGCTGTTATCAGCCACTCTAAGGACTTAAAGAGCACAGCTGCCTGTCTCAAACACAGTTAAAAGCCACAGAAGGACTTTGCCATGAGATAAGCACAGAATGCCATATGATAGCCCATGCTTTTAAGGAATAGGGACCCTTTTTCCTGCTGCCAAAGCTCTCTATCTCCTCTCTACTCTCTCTCTTTCTCGTGTTCCTTGCTTTCCCTTCCACACCATCCTGCACTCCATAACCTTCCATCTGTTCCCAAAGGTGCCATCCACCATTTAATTCAGAAGTTAGTACCTTTGCATTTGTGTGCTGGGTCACACCCTAAGTCTGACTCATGTCCTCCCAGAAAGCTGGCCATGGAGTGCTGGAGCATTTCTTCTCTCTGTGCCAGCAGTCCACACACGCACACAAACACACCCCACTAAAACTCAGGAACTAGGCTCCCATTTTCATTGAACTTGCAGCTGCTTTCACTGCATGAAACTGTCATTTCACTACATGCTTTTACTGCTCAGCATGAGGTTGCAAGCTTTCTTGTGTCATGCCACCACTGTTAATGCATCAGTTGAAAATGTGAAAACCAGCGTGTTCAACCCAGACAGCCTAAGTGACTCAGGAAAAGCCTGATTCCAACAGACTGGCTACCTGAGGCTGAAGCAGAAATTATGTCTCTTTCCTCCTCTTGTTTTCTCCCCATCCTCATTCACTGTTCAGATTGAAAAATCCTCTCTGCCTGTGCTTATACTTCCAACTTTTCTCTGCCAGTATGGGTTGACTGCTGGCTCCATTGAGCATCAGCCGACTGTGCAGGCTGTCTGGTGAGGGCACATCCTTCCTCTGCAGCACCACTGCCCGGGCAATGCACCACTGACTCCTAGGTGTCTTGGGCTTACTGCAGCTCTGCAGTAAAAGACCTTCACTGGAGGGTTTGTGGCATACCCATGGCTGTGGGGAGGCGAGTGCTTGGATGGCAATGCCAAGGTTTAGGGTAATGGGTGATATCACCCCACCTCTGCAGCCCCACGGCATGCAGCACCTGTCCTGCATCACAATCATATGGTCACCTCCTGTGAGGCACCAAGCAGAAATGTAGCAGCAGTTGCGAACTACAGCCTGCAATAAAACACAGTCAGCAATAAAACTACACACAGTTGGGAAAGGCTCTCACTAGATGACAAAAGACAGAAAATGTGTATCTATTATGCTACACTTTGGCAACCGAAATAAAAGTAGCTTCTGACAATGACAGTTATTTCATGTCCTGGCTGGTAAAAGAGATCATATTAATAATGCACAGAAAGAAATTAGGATACTACTTCAAAAGTCTGTCTTTCATACATTTCATCAGTATAGATGAATATGTAGAACAACAGTCTTCATCCCATGGCAGATAAAGGGAAAACTGTTTGGAGAGGTAGGTCAGTATTGTTAATGATGCCTGGTCTAGTATTTACCATGCTCCACCTGAGTGACATGTGCTGTATTTATCTGGTATAAATACAGCAAATACTTCATAATTTCTAATAAAATCTTAAAATACATTTAAATATTAAGTTAATGGATACCATTTTCCTTTCAGTTGTGAGGGTTTACATCAATGGCATTGCACATATATGGAGAGAAATAATTTGGGGGAGTAATTATCTTACAATAGTATGGAAGCAAAATTGGCTACATCACCAAATCACAGTGTGGTGGTTTGGGCCAAATTTCAGGGAAACGTCAAAAAGGAGTGTCTCCTTAAAGGAAGACAGGTTACAGCCACCCCTCCCNCTCCTCGGGGCTGGGTTGGCACAGGGGCCCCCCTCCAGGCCGGTGGAAGGTCTCCTGGTGGGGTTCTGATGTTCTGGTCTTCTGAACAAGTCCAGAAAAGAAGAAAAAAGAAACCAAAGTCCTGGAAAAAAACTCTCTCTGTCTCTCTCCAAACAAGCAGAGCTGAAAAACACAAACTGGCTGAAAAGCAAGCAAAGTGCTGCCTCTGCTCCTCAGCAGCAAGAAGCTAATCTCTGTGTCCTTGAAGTACAGACTGTTTGAAAAGTTCACTCCGTTTTTTCTCTCTCTCTCTTGCACTCAGTTTTAAAGGCATAGAAAGGCACAGAAATCATGTCTGGGCATAGAGCGGTGATAGGGGATACACAGCATAAAGTCACCCCACCAGTCAAGACACACAGGAAAACAAGCTATATTGTAAATAAGTTGTGTCAGTGCCAAAGTAAAGCTAAGGATAATTTTTTCATCCACCCAGGAGGTATCTTGCCTTAATGATTGTTGTCCTTTGCCACATCAGAAAAGCTCATGACTTATATCCGTGTTGATGCTTTATCTCATGCATATGCTTTAACTGCTGGGTTCATAGTTCATAAATAATTGCTAATATGAACCTATTTCATACAACATTTAAAAAATGTTCCAACTTGTGCAAACTTTATACAAATCATTTAACTTATTGAACAGAGAAAATAGAAGCTCAGTGACTATAATACCCCAAGGAAATCTGTGGCCATAAAAAGTTCCTAAATTTGTTCTTGGGTGGGATAACCCAAAACAACTAAATCGTGAGGAATCACTATTGCATTGACTGTGAAATTATATGTATGCAGTAGAAATTTCCATTACTTGCCAATAAAACTTTGAAATGGCTGTCTAAAAACTATCTACATGGCCAAAGAAATACAACCTCAAATTTCTCCAGTCTGGTATCTGTAATTTAGCAGTAAAATCACAGAAATTTCTTTCTTGTAATAATGCCTTGAGAGTATAGAAAATAAGCATATTGTGCAGGGTGAATCCAGTAATTTGAAAAATAATAGTAAGTCACTTGGACTACAGAAAAAAATCCAGTTTCTTGGCAAACACTTAATTTCAGACAAAAAGCTTATATATCATTTCTGTTTAATAATATTTTTGCCTCTATGTTTAAAATGTGAGAGAATTGTTCCATATTTTTGTTCTTTGAATTTCCCATACATGGCTAGTAAAAAAAAAAAACCAAACAAAACAAAACTAGAAAATTTAAATTAACACACCTTAAATAATATTATTTAGAAATAAATATAGATGTAAATATCACTGTAGTATGCAAATATAAATGAGTAATCATACAAGACATGCATATACAAACTGTCTGACTGCAGGTGGGCCAGAATCAGAGGTTAACATCACACTATTGTTACAGTACAGCAATGATATGGCTCCAAAAACATGCAAGAAATACAGAAGAAATGAGGGCAAAATCATGTTGTAATCACCTTTTTGCCTGCTGTGTATTCTGGTAAGTTGTGAGAGCCTACAGTGACCATTACAGAATGGAATTTGCAACAACACAGTTGACAAAGGGGCATGTTTGGAATACCATCTGTACAAAATGCTTCTTGCTCATGTGTGCAGAGCCACATCAGAGCAGGAAATGCTGAGGAGCTATATGGAGTTCATGGGAACATCTAGAACCTGGAGCAAACTGGGCCAGGGCTCTTTTTCTTCTCTTCCCTCTCATCTTCATGTCTGTTGTGTAGGGCTTTGCTTCAGTATTTCTGCATCTTATCCCAGCAATAGCCAGGAGAGATTCAGGAAGGATCCCACTGAAATTAACTTCTAAACCATACACTCTTTGGTAAAAGTCAAGTTAGACCTAAATTCAAAGAAGGAGGAAAGCACACAGTGATGATTTCTCCTGTTTCTAAAAAGCTTGGGGAACTCAGTACTCAGGGCTGAGCTGATCACTCTCAATTCCCACTCCCACTTTGGGGCTGGGAGGAATCTCTCCTGAGTTGGTCTTCTCTCCCTGGACAGCTACAGCCTGATCAAAACTTCAGTGTAAGGACTGTAAAAAGGCGTTCAGGGTCTGTTAGAAAAATTGTAGTATGTTCTACTCTTCATGTGTAGAAATGTGAAATGGAAATTACATTAGTTTGGACGAAAGCAGCCACTGATGGACTGTACTGAAAATACGTTGTAGGTTCCTGTAAAGGAACCAAAGCTAATGGAGAAAGCCCAAACCTGTTACAGGAGATGACCTTTTCCACATGGACCTTACATCACTATTATGGAAGTGGTACTCATTCATTTCTAGGACTTTTCTTTCATTCTTGGAACTCCTTCGAAGCATCTTTTGTATTCATGCACCAAATATTGGTAAAAAAGAAGCATGGTAGTCTACTTAGTGTGTTGTAAGAATTTTAAGAAATATTTTTGTTTTACACAATTGGCTTGTGTGAATATAGGAACATGGCTCTGGCTGTGGTCTTTTGGATAAATAAGTGTCAATGTTTTTATGTTTTTGAAAAATATTTACTCTGGTTCTTTGCTAAATTTTGTGCTAGTTAAGGGAAATATTACTCCAGAAGAAAAATCTGCCATATATTTAAAGCACAAGCATAATTGATCTTTAAAGGGCTGTTCCTGACCGTAAATTAAACATGGTGTTGTAGCTCAGTATTCTGAGCAAAATTCTGGGAGTTGAACAGCTCTGAAGCTTCATCTTTTGGATGTGGCCAGAATACTTTCATGGTTCTTGGTTAGAGTTACCCCAAAAATTCTTAGGCCCCCAGTACAACTGGGCTGCACCTGTTTAGGGTTGGCCACATTCTACCCAGGATAGCACATTTAAAGGAAAACGTGTATTTTATTTTTGTAAGTGGCTGTCCACTTAGTCAGCAGACTAGTCTGACACACTTGTCAACAATGTGATTTCAAAATCTGGTGCAAGAGAGGCAGTAGGAACGCATGTGAGAGGCAGGGAAGGCAGGATGGGCCACCTCCTTCACTTACTGCATGCATTTGGAACACCAGAACACTTTTAAGGTGTCCTAATCTCCTGCTTTTAGGCTTGCCACACTGGTTTGAAGGAGGAATAGTATTATGTTATTCAGCTGTGTAAAAGGCATCTTGACTCAATTCAGTTCATGTAAAATTCAAACAAAAGGCTTTGTTTCTAGTTTCCAAAAGAATGAGCATGAGTTTAAAAAAAATTGATGCTGGGGAAATGAAATAAAACTACCCCTGGTTTGCATACACCCAAGGTCGAATTTCAGAGATCTCCCTATGTCCCTTAATTTAACTATTTGGGATACAGTGGTTGATCCTCTTATTAACCATTCTTAGAGCACCTTAGAAGACTGGACGAATGTAATTCACCACCTGCATTTTACAATTGGGTATCTTTATCCTCTAATTCAATATCTGTCTGTATGTTAGCAGTGTGACACAAACAGGTAGATAGAGTGTGCTCATTCCACTCATTACTGGCTTTGGATTGAAGCCAGATATGATGGTGGTCCACGGTTCAGTGCAATAACAATTTTAGGGTGATTGAGTTACAGCAGAAGAGAAATGGCAGATCTGGGGCAGACTGGGGGCAGTCAGATGTGTGGGTATCACAAACATGACTGTTTTAACAAGGCAGACTTGTTCTCTCCAGCTCACCTGCACACTGACATTGGGGACAAGGTGAAGTGAAGAGCTGGTGTGGTTTGTAGAGCTGCCTCAAGGGTCCTCTACTGCCCATCTGTCCCCTAGGTGACAGCAGCTACGTAAGCATACTGCTAAAAGTCTCTGTGTGAGGTAGGCAAGAGCCCAGCCCCTGGAGTCATGTGCTACCAGCATTCTCATTGGCATTGCCTCTGTTTCAAGCAGCTCTCACTGCACCTCTCGTTAAGAAGCCGATGCTCAGTGATAAGGTCTGACCAGAAATATGGGATTCATGAACCTTGCTGACACTGTTTTACAGAAACCAGTGAGGCAGATAAACAGTCAGTCACTCCAAAACCTCCTCATGGCCTGTGTGTGGGATTTGCTCCTCCACAACTGATACTGCACCATGAAGAAAGCTGGATTGAGTGATATGAATGCTATAAGGAGGTCCAAAATCTGTAAAATGACAATCTCATCTCAGTGAGGCAGTGGGCTACATTTTGCATTTTATTTAGTACAGTGCAAGTCCTTAATTCGTGGGGCGTCACATGCCACACCTCTTCCTGTGCCTGTTGCAGATAAGGCAAAATGTGAGAGGAAAACTTCCCTGTTTAAGGCACCCTGTAACCAAAGGAAAGAAGTATTGGGCCGAAAGCCAGAGTATCTCTCCCAAAGATGGTTGCTAATATTTCCACAAGGCACCATGGTCATTACTGAGCTAGGCTTTTCATTCTTCTGCCAGGGAAGAGAACTCCAGTCTCCAAAGTGACATATCTAAGTCAGTTCCCTCTGCATGCCAAATTGCAATTCCCAATTACACAATTTGCAACTCTGAGTCTGATCACTAGACTGAGAATAACCAAGGTATCCTGACACCCGGCATTACTCTTGGCTCCCCTACAGCTGATTACCTCTAGGATGCAGCATATGTTCTGTGTGTCTCTCAGGACTGCACTACGTGCAGCATAAACACTAGGTGCTCCTCCATGTGTTATCTAGGGTCTTCCTGGAAGCTCTGAGACCATTGCTCTCACTGGATGAGCCTTGGAAAGTAAGCTATTGTTATTTTTCTCCAGAGGAACAGTCCCTAACTTGAAGTAAAACCGGGTGATGTCTGCATTTTAGACTAAGAACTTCATTCAGCTGGGCAGTTACACCAGCATTTTGCATTCAAACCTCCACATCCTGGCACATCTGCACAGCCAGTCAGCACTCACTGGATGCTCACCAACTTCCTCCACAGCTTCAGAGGATAAGGGATGCTAAGCCAGGAGCAGTGCCAAGTCCTTCTGCTGACACAGAGGTCACAGAAGTTCACATCTCATTGTTCTTCATCTGGCACCAACATCTCCTTAAAGCTGAAGATAAAATTTACAGTAGTTGTAACTGTGATGCAAAGTTTCACAAATACATGAGTTAGCTTCTCTAGTCATTGGATCAGACACAACAATATGGAGCTGCAGGAAGACTAGCAGACCTCTCTTCAGATCAGGAAAAGTAGCAGACAACTTCTTGTTTGGTCCTGAGCACCATTAATGCACTAACAGAGGGTCCTGAAATTACCTGTCTCCCTATCCTCAGTGACAGAGCAGTCCAGTGTAAGTAGAGAGTTTCAGCTGAGACATTCAGGCTTGACAATAAATTTCTTTGCTTTCATGGACCTAAAATAAATACAACATTACAATGTAGATCTTAATATAACTCCAATGACGATTTTGTGCATTAATTCCCTTCAGGTACAGTCCTTGTCGTTAATATCTTCCATTGGCAAACAAAGAATGTATTAGAAGACAACCTTGCCAGCTGAAGAAAGTATTTGGCTTGTCTTGGTCATTGCCAAGCAGCTTTATTTGTAATTTTCAAGGACATTTGAACCAAAAAAGCGTAGATCCCCACAAGTTAAATTTAGTTTTATAGTCAGTGTTCCCTGCTTGCAGTCTAATACCGCACTCATTAGTTTCAGTGTCTGTAATTAAAAATTGCAGGGAATATGCACAGAATATTCTTAGCTTTCATTGATGAGTTCTGAACACTGATCTGTTAAGGGTTCACAGAACTGGCTTTCCCTGTGCTTTGTTTTGCCCAAAGTCTGAAAATCTTGTTTAGCTTAGCACACACATTGGTGTTCGTAACAGCTGTACTGGCATGGGAAAGATATACAGGCAGCGCTTGAGAGTCCTGTGCTTCTACCTGAGAGGTCAGTGTTGCTGCAGGGTTAATTCTGTTGTGTCCAACCAAGACAGGAGAGCTCAGAGGGGGCATGTGAAAGAGACAGAGTTGAGTGTTCAGAGGTGGGTACAAGGAGGCTGAAGGTGGGTGCTAGTGGAGGTGAAGAGACAGGTAGACATAGTCAGTAGAGGCCCTTCAGGACACATTGACCAATTACCAGCTATCAGACACATGCTGAGGTATGCCACATTTGTCTCTTGGTTTGAACAACTTCTGTTACTTCTAGACAAAAAACTTTTGTAACTGTGAGATGTCCCAGATGGATGGGATGACAGGTGTGATTTAGGTTGACCTGCAGTGGCCAGACTTTAATTGGTCCTGGAACAAGGTGCAAGAGCAGGTGCCTGTACCACATTTAATTCTCCTCTCCTTGGATGACTCAAACATCATGCTTCTTGGAAAGGGCCCAGCTGTGGTAGATCACATCTGGGATCCCCATGTCCTAAGGTTTAACCAAGTGACTGCAGAAGAGGTGAAAGAAGCCTCCAAGTGCCTGACTCATGAAGAACTGCTATGGTGCCCTGCTGATGAACCTGCTGAACACCTCTGATGAACAACAACCAAAGAAACCAAAGGTCACTGGACACTGGACCTGGGAGAAAGAAGCTTGGTTTTCATGTTTAATCAATTATTTCCCTGTGTCATACCACTGGCAGTAAGGTGTGTGAGAGGAATCCTGTCAGGGTCCTCAGACTGACTGCTGCAGCAAAGGGTTCACATGTGAAAAGCTTCAGCAGCTGAGACAACTATTAATCTCCTTACTCACAGGCAAACTGCTCAGAGGACAGGAAGCTCGTCTGGTCTTGACATGAAGCACACGCTGCCTCACTGGGGGTTCTGCATGTAGACCCAGGATATGCACCCACCCACATGCATATACATATCAAACATGGTTAATGGTAAACAACAGCAAAGCTTAGTGAGCTTTCCACATCTTCTCTGGAAAGTATTTGCATTTTTTAAAGGAAATTCACATTTCTCTAAGGAAAAATTTCCAAGGCTGTCTTGTGTCAAGCTCTAGGTTTCCATGTAAGTTCAAGGTAATGATATCTGCCAGCTGTGTAGTTGCAATATCTACAGAGGAACATTGAAGATCTCTGTTAGTTTGGGACTCACAAAATGTAATTCATTATGCATAATGGTAATGTTGGCAGTGCATGCCAAATGGTTAAATCTAATGTAGCATACAGTTTCATTAAGGCACAACAAAATTAATCTATCCCTTCCCACCAGGAGGTTTAAACAAAAGCAATGGGGAAGGAGATGCATGGAAAAAACAGCAATTCATTAATGAAATGAAAACATGTAAAATAATTAGGCTTATAACAATAGATTAGAGGACTAAATTAATCCTTTTATTTTCTGTACAATATGCACAAGTCAGAACCCTAGCACTGGGTGTTATTTAAACGAAACTTTAAGTGTCTTCCAATTTTCTTCCAGGGAGGAGATGAACAAGCAGATCAAAATGAAGCCACTAGTTCCTTTGAATAACTTTATTCTGTTTTTGCAGAAACTGCCCATGGTGACTATTTGCATTCAAAGCCTGGCTTTGGATCTCCAGTGGGAAATTGCAAATGAATGAGTTCACTCAAAGAATAAGAGAAAGAGTTGCCACTGAACTGGTGTACAATAATTTGTGTAATTAATAATATTGAAACTAAGGGACCAACCTAAATTAATGGAGCTATAGAGCTTTCTCTTGCTTTTTTAGTTATGATGGTTAGAAGGCACAATTTTCTTTCCTATATAAGTTCTGTTTCCCCAGTAACACAGGTGTATTTTTTTAAACCACTCTGTGCCTTAGCAGATGCTGCTTACTTAATGGTGTAAAGACACATGTTTGAAAGTACACTACATTTATTCGGGGTAAGAAATAACCCAGATGCACAGACCTTTGAATAAACCAAGTAATCAAGAAATTTCCTGGCCTTTTGTACTTCAATTTTTTAATTTAGCCGAACACAACAGGAGTTTTCCCTCTATTTTCTGTTTAGAGCTCTCAGCTCTATTCTGGAGGAAAAAAACTCTAAGCACCCAGCAGTGCTTAGGGGATGAGGTGAATTTAGGGCACAGGGAAGTTTTTGGGGAAGCTCTGGAATGACTGCAACCCTGAGGAGCACAGGGCTCCCACCCCTAAGGCTCACTTCAACTCCACTTTTGTGGACCTGGAGTCTAGTCTGTCTGTAGCATTGCCGGGGATGTGAGCAATGAAGCATGGATGTCACTTGTCCCACTGAGTACCCAAAGTTGGAGCACTGGCATGTTTTGAAACTCATGTGAGAATCCATGGAACCTATCAATTATATAATGCAACATCAAAAGCCTCAGTGGATACCCTGAGAACCTGACAGTTCCCTTTCCAAAATGACTCTGCCAGCATCTAGAATGGGAGACAAAGTTGGCAGACATCAGTAGCACAAGAGGTAGTCTTGTAGGCAACAGGAATCTATGACCCTGAGGGAAATGTATCACACCAAACTTGGCAGTAGGTCCATATCCCAAAATGGAATCAGGATCCATAAGGCCTCAGGCAAGCAGCTGCAACAGCAGAGCAGGTGATTGTACCCAGCATCCCACCACAGCAGAACCAATGTAGTAGTGCAGGGCATACCTGAACTCAGGTAGACAGACCTGGTTAGTACCCAAAATGAGGCATTGCCAGTAAGGTCTTTTATTAAGAGTTACTGCTAGTGGTAGCTGAAGAAGGAAGGTGCGGGGAGCTATTTAAGCAGCTTTGGTCTGAGCCAGCTGGAGCTCATATGTTGTTCAGGAACCCCTCATGCTCTGTTGTAATCATGCCTATCTCTCATGCCCAACCTGTTGTTCCAAGGGATTTCTGCACAGGGAAATGGCAAAAAGACAGGAAAAAGTAATGGACTTGTGCCAGACTGGGGTAAGCTGAAATCTTCTCTTTGAATTGTTTGTTCCACTCCAGGACTTCCCTTGTGTTTCCTACAACCGCAAACATTTTAGGGTGCTGATTCTCCTCAACCTAGTGTCCTTGTGCCTTCACTGATTTCAGAGGAAGCACACAGCTTTAAGTGCCTGGATTCTGGTATCTGATGTAAGAGGCAAGGACATACTTATTTTGTTATGGCAATGTTATCTTGGAAGGCAGTGACACACCTTCTCTGTACAGTACAACAGGTATTGTCATTATTTAATGCATCTCACTTGGTGAAATTGGTGCACCTCTCTCTCTGTCCTGTCCATCCTCTTATCAAGCTGTCCAAATGAGGAATACCCATACAGCTGATGAATTGGTTTTGGTGATACTGCTTCAGAGTTAGCTGACAAATGTTAAAATGAATGCACTCCAATGTAATTCCTTAGGTACTCACTTTGTTCATTGTAATTGATTAAGCAGTTATTTTAAAGATAAATGGGAAAACAATATTTTTATTTTATATTTATTAAGTGATGGTGGCATGTCACCAAACTGGATCTGTGCCCTCTGCACAGCTAATTAATCTAATGGGCACTCCAAAGAAGATGACTGGAAAATTCAAGAATCTGGAGTTAAATGTTCTAGGTCATAGCAGCTAGAAGTCCTCTTCATCTGGAAAACTATCTATTGGATGATTCTTCTTTTTAAGGTACAACTCATTTAACCTCTTAATTGCAAAGATTTGCCAAGATGTCTGTGATATATCATAGATAACAGTGACACTTTGGTAAAGATACCCTATTTTAGAAGAAAATAATAGTCTTACAGAGATGACTCAAGGGCTCCTGAAGTAATATAAACCTGCAGGTGAACACTGGTGAAAAATCTCAAGTTAATCAGCAAGTTAAAGAGCAATCCTCTAAAAAGGCAACATAGATGACAGTGCAGCTGAAGTGCCTCTACACCAATGGGAGCAGTGTGGGCAACAAACAGGAGGAGCTGGAAGCCACTGTGCTGCTGAAAGGCGATGAACTTGTTGCCATCTGTGAAAGCTGGTGGGATGAATCCCATGACTGGACCGTGGCTATTGACAGCTACAGGCTCTTCAGATGGGACAGGGAGGGCCCTCTGTGCGTTGCCCTCTACATCAAGAAATGAATGGAATGTGAAGGGCTCTCTCTGGAGAACAGCCACAAACAGGCTGAGAATTTTTGGGTGAGAATCAGAGAATGAGGTAACAAAGGGAACCTTTTGGACTGTGCTTATTACAGGCCCCCTGATTAAGGGGAGCCTATTGACTGCCTGCTCCAGCTGTGGGAGGCATCGTGCTCCCTGGCCCTTGTTCTGCTGGGGGACTTCAACCCCCAGCATCTCTGGTGAGCTGTGGGCAATCCAGGGGACTGCTGAAATGCATGGAGGATGACTTCTTAAGCCAGGAAATGGACAGCCCTGACAGAGGGGATCTGTTACTGGAGGTGATGGTCACCAGTGAAAGTGAGCTGATGGGTGATGTCAAGGATGGAGGCAGCCAGGGCGCAGTGAACATCAGTGGACAAGGATGGACATGAGTAGAAAAAGGAAGAGGTATGTACGATGTTTATCTGGGTTTTTAAAATGTCTTTGACATGGTTGCCCCCTAACTTCAAACTGGATGGATACAGATTTCGTGGGTGGATTGTTTGGTGGATGAGGAATTGGAAGGATGGACAGAGCCAGAGACGTGTGAAAAATAGTTCAGCACTCAAATGAAGATTAGTGACGAGTAGTGTCCCTCAGGAATCTATACTGGGACCAGGACTGTTTAATATTTTCATCATTTACACAGACAGTGAGGTCGAGAGCACCCTCAGCAAATTTGCAGGGGACTGCAAGCTGAGTCATGCTGTTGGTACATCTGAAGGATGGGATGCCATCCAGAGGGACCTGGACAAGCTCGAGAAGTGG
>VZRQ01006457.1:85946-96879 GCA_013397975.1 Machaerirhynchus nigripectus | reverse complement strand
CTCATAAGTTTTAACAAGGCCAAGTACAAGGTCCTGCACCTGGAGAGGGGCAACCCCAGTAGCAATATAGCTGGGGGGTTGGGATCAGCCCTGCCGAGAAGGACTTGGGGGTGCTGGTGGATGAAAAGCTGCACATGACTCACAGCCCAGAAAGCCAGCTATATCCTGGGCTACATCCAAAGACTGAGTAGGTTGAGGGAGGGGATTCTGCCCCTCTGCGCTGCTCTGGTGAGATCCCACCTGGAGTCTTGCATCCAGCTCTGTGGTCCTCAGCACAGGAAAGAACAAGTCCAAAGGAGGTCAGAATGACCAGAGGGCTGGAACACCTCTCCTATGTAGAAGGACTGAGAGAGTTGAGGCTGTTTAGCCTGAAGAGAGAAGATTCCAGGAAGACCTTACTGGCTTATTCTTATAGTACTTAGAGAGACCTTATAAGAAAGATAGGTACAGATTTTTAGCAGGGTCAGTTGCAACAGGAAAAGAAGTAATGGTTTTAAACCAAAAGAGGGTAGATTGAGACTAGATATAAAGAACAAAATTTTACAATGAGGGTGGTGAAACATTGGAACAGGCTGCCCAGGTAAATGCCCCATTCCTGAGGCTCATTCAAGGTCATGTTGGAAGGGACTCTGAACCACCCCAGGTACTTGAAGATATCCCATAATAGAAGATGTCCATTTCAGAGGGGTTGGACCAGACATCCTTTAAAGATCACTTTTAAATTAAAGTGTTCTGTGATTCTATGATTTTAAGGTTTCACACAACGGTGGGTGTCCACTTCCTCCTTTACAGTCATGACCCTGTCCTTTTCTGCTACTTTTGCTGCTTCATGTCTCATATCCTGGCACTAGTGTCAGTTCGTCTTAGCTCTGCATAGCAACTGTTCCATTCTCCTCTCAGTGCTGGTCCTGGCATGGCAGTGGTTTGATTGTTGAGTTCATCAGAAGTAGGACTGCAAGCATTACCAGTTCTGTGCTCCCTTTCTCATGCATTGACAAAGTCCTGGTCCCTGGTGCTGGTGACTTCCATAGTACAGCCAGCTTCTCACTAAACTCCAGTGTTTGGCCATTTCTCTAAATAAAGAAGAAAACTGAAATGTGTAGAACAGCATTTCTGTGGAGACTTCTGAATTCCCACTTTCACATATCATTAGCAGAGAAAAGAAAAAACAACCTAGACTGGCTGTCAAATTCACTTGAGTCTTCAAGGTCAGGATTTAGGGAAGACTGTTTTGATTGTACGTTGAGAAAACCATATCTAGGACCCAATGGGATGAGACAAATTTGGCAGCCAGCTATGTTGTTCTCAGAGTGCCACTTTGTAAGAAAACCTTGTGAGACTGGATCCCCAGCCAAATAAAGGTGTTGCTCTGACAGCTGAGCAGACACCACCAAGCTAGGAAGATCTTGTTTACCTCCTTCCCCATGATTGGCCTTTCCTGAAGCCAAAAGAGAGAGATTTAGTTTACAGCACTCTATGGACTGTCCTGAAAGATGTTTTGTCATGCTGACCCTATGCTGGAGTATCCACCAGGGAAATCTGGTGTTCCCTTTTCGTTGCAAGGCTAGGACACAAGTGGGAAACTGGTGGAGAGCATCCAATCTGATATGTCTGAGATTCTTTGGAGGACACTGTAGATTCTCTGCTTGCTCTGTAAAGCAAAGAAGCCAGAGGCTGAGACTGTGTTCCTAAATCTACTTAAAATTATAAATCACCAGCTGGCAGATGATTACAGTGTACAGCCTTTCTTCCATCAAACTAATGGAACTTTTGAAATTAATTAATAGGACCCTGAAAAATTCCCAAAGCCTTGCTTTTTTTTAAAATGAACACAATTTTCATTGAGATGGGAGATATAGGCCTAAATACTGCCATCATTTATGCACACATATCCCTACTGCACACGGATGATTTCACTGCTAAATGATGCCTAAGTATGACATGCAAGGATCTGCATGTTCTCTCTTTGTAAGATGGAAAAAATTCTGCAAAAATAGACATCTTTTATTTCTTCTTATAAAATATTAGTGTGAGTCATTTGATTCCACTTTAAACTGTTTTATCTTCATTGTTTTATATAGTTACTCTAGGCATCTGCATCCTCAACAGTTACTTAAAAGCTGCACTTGCCAAAACCTGTAAATTATTGTTTCAGTCACAACTTGCACAGTCACTGAGATAGCAGCAGAGAGAGAAATTTTAAACTCATTTGGATGTCAGAATTTCACAGCAGAAACTTGTCTCTGTGGATATCAGTGTCACCTTTTCAAGGAATACTGTGTGAGTTGGTTTGAAAGAAACTGCTCCTGGGTGAGCAGCTCATCGGATAAGAGAGGCTAATGGTAGGTGTCAGGGGAGTCTGGCTGGTGGCAGGGGGAGGACATTGCAGAAGAATAGGGCTGGCACTAAGGAAAATGAGATAGAAAAATATATCTCAAGTGAGTGTCTTGGCATGGGGGTAGCTAGATCAGGACACTCAAAAAAGAGTCTAGTGTTACCTTACTTGCAGGCTATGGTATAAAGATATCTAGGTTGTTGGCCAACACCCAGGAAAACCTACAAGAAGTGGAGTTCCTGGTCTTTGAACACTTTGAGAAGTGGTGGATCTGGCAAAACCATTGTTCCAGAAAGCAACACACAGCCAGAACAGAGGGGTGAAGGCTGATATGCACACCAAAGGTGCGTGGGACCTCTCTGGTCCAGCTATAAAACCCTGGGCCAGGAGCAGGCCACTGCCACACCACCAGCTGCTCAGCACGAGTGGAAGGGTGAACTCTCCTGGAAATGGTACAAATCCCAGAAAGCTGACACCAGTGATGGGATGCCAATGGTGTAAATGAGATCATAAATGGATCTATAGGTGATTACTCTTTTCTACGTAGATATTTTTAATTTGTTCAAGTAACCTTTAGTCCTGAAATTATAGGAAATTTTTTCACACCATCATGGTTAGTTTCTCTCTGCACTCCTCTGTCATTTCAACCTCATGCTCTTTTTGGACTGCAGTATCAATTTAGAAAATAAACACGAATACAAAAAAAAAAAAAAAAAAAAAAAAAAAAAAAAAAAAAAAAAAAGAAAAAAAATAGTCTGGTTATACCATGTTTCTTAAAACTATTGATTCTTCAAAGAAGAGCACAGGGACAGTCTGCCTCAGGTTAGATCTAGAGCTAATGGGAAATTGAGAATTGGTTGTGCACAGCAAGGAAGTCCCACAACTCCAGGACTAGAGGCAGAGCATCTCTCCTGCAGGCTGCAGTCCCCATCCAGCAGCAGCCCTGCTTGGGTTGCCTGTTGGACATACTTCCCCTCTTTACTCCCATCCCGAAAACACCATACAGACCAAAACCCCCAACCCTCTCTATCTGCTTTGTTTTCTAGCTGGAGAGTGCATCTGAAAGCTACCACTGAAAGTCTGTCTTTGGTATAGGTAAGGGGCTGTGCTGGGCCAGAAGAACAGCTAAGTAAAAGGAATGTACGCCCAGCCTTAGGAGATAAACATAGATCACATTACGTAGATATATGTCTCTATGCTTACTAAGATGCTTACACATTTAAAAGTGTAAACAATACCCAAACTTTTTAAACAGCTATTTTAGGAGGGAAAGAGCCTTTTTAGAAAGACCTCCAACTAGCAACTAGGACCCGAACGATATACATGAAGAAACTGGGAGCCAGGCACTGTTGGGGTAGTAGCATGAAGTAATAGAACTCACCCAGGTAGAATGATTCTTTGTCTTCAAGGATGAAGTGCTGTGAATGTGGGCCAGGGAAGTGCTATTTTAACCACTATGAATAAATAAAATTCACAGACCTAATAGTTGTAAGGCTATGTTTGCTTTTACTTTGCATTTCAGCACATCTTTTATTGCTTTCCCATTTTTACTGGCTGAAATGCTCCCGCAAAGAGGAGAAAATGTTGGTCAGAGTAAGACAGGTAGTGTTAATATTTTTCTCCAGTGTAATATAAAGAATATGTCAATCTCCTCAGCACAACTTCTTACATGGTCAATGTCTGTCTATGTTTTCAAGTTAGAAAAGAAACCAGAAGCAGGCACATAGTGCAGATCAACATCTGGCTCCATATCCGGTGCTATAAGGAAGGTTTTGGCTTTTATGACAATGGATTGTGCTTTAATGATTGTAGCCTGATAGGGAAGGATGGGATCATTCCTTCTAAAAAGGGCAAGAGAATTTTTGGCAGCAGGCTGGTTTGGTGAGGCTTTAAAATGAAGGACTCGGGATGAAGTCCAAATTGGCAATGCTTGTGCCATTGCTTCCTGCTGGGCAGTAGGTCATATCAGCCAGTGCGGTGACAGATGTTCCTTGGCAGCTTCTCAAGATGAGAATCATAGGGCTAACCACATCAAGGGTGTTCATGGTTATGATGAATCCTCCTAAACCCTTTCTAGGGAAGCTGGATGCTTGATTACCTCTCTGAAGTGCCCCTGTACACAAATGCACACTGCACAGGGAATAAACATCACTAGAAATCTTTATGTGCGGTCACAGGGCCATGATCGCATTGCAATTATGAGACACAGTGGGATAGCTCACATGATTAGAATGTTGTCATGGATGCCTAGGTACTTTTTAGAAAGGACAGGTCAGTGAGGTGTGGTTGTGGAGTTGCTCTTGGTGTGAGAGAGAGCAACTGAAATGTATCAAGCTCTACTCAAGGGTGGACGAATGAGTTGAGAGCTTATGGGTAAGAATTAAGGGACAGGCTGATACAGGTGACACTATTGTGAGTGTTTACTACAGGCCACCTGATCAGGAGGAAGTGATGGAGCTTTCTTGGACAGCTGGAGGTAACCTCTCAATCACAGGCCCTGGTTCTCATGGGGAACTTCAACCACTGATATTTTTTGGACGGATAACTCAGCACACACAGTCCAAGAAGTTCCTGCAGATCACTGAAGATAACTTTTTAATGTAAGGTGTGGAGGAACCAACAAGGAAAGTTGTGTTGCTGAACCTTGTACTAACAAACCAGGAGGGACTGGTTGAAGATATGAATGTTGGGAGCACACGTGACTGCAGTGACCATGAGATGGTAGAACTTGGGAACCTGCATGGAGGAAGCAAAGTAGCAAGCAGGACTCGAACCCTGAACTCCCAGAGAACTAACTTCAACCTCTTCAAAGACCTACTTAGAGGAATTCCATCATTTAGGACTCTAGAAGATAAAGGATTTCAAGAGAGTTGGTCAATATTCGAGCATCACTTCCTCCAAGCTCAAGACCAGTGTATTCCCATGAACCAGAGATGGTTCATGGGCAAGATGCCTGTATGGATGAGCAGGGAGTTTCTAGTTAATCCCAGCTGGAAGAAAGAAATTTATGGGATGTGGAAAAAGGAACAGGTAGCATGGGAGGTCTGTAGCAACATCATCAGTATGAAGGGATGTGAAAAGGAAGGACAAGGCCTGCTTGTCCTTGGCGAGGGATATCAAGGACAAGAAGGGCTTCTAAAAGTACATCAACAGCAAAAGGAATACTGGGGAAAATGTGGTGCCACNGGAGTGGCTGAGACACCTGAAGGCTCTGCTGCCTTTCAGCTGGACCGTGGTAGGCTGGAGAGCTGGACGGAGAGAACCCCAGTGAGGTTCAACAAGGGCAAGTGCAGGGTCCTGCCCTGGGAGGAACAACCCCAAGTACCAGCACAGGCTGGGGCTGCCCCACTGAAGAGCAGCTCTGCGGAGAAGGACCGGGGAGTCTTGGTGGATCACAAGGTGACACTGAGCCGGCAGTGTGTCCCTGTGGCCAGGAGGCCCAGTGGGATCCTGGGGTGCGTCAGGAAGAGTGTGGCCAGCAGGTCAAGGGAGCTGATCCTCCCCCTCTACTGGGCCCTGGTGAGGCCACCTCTGGAACGCTGTGTCTGGTTCTGGGCTCCTAAGTACAAGAGAGAAACGGAGCTTCTGGAGGGTGTCCAGCAAAGGGTCACAAAGATGATGAGGGGTCTGGAGCATCTCTCTTATGAGGAGAGACTGAGAGAGCTGGGCCTGTTTAGTCTAGAGAAGAGGAGACTGAGGGAGGAACTCATCAATGCATATAAGTATCTCAGAGGTGGGTGCCAAGAGGATGGTGCCAGGCTTTTCAGTGGTGCCCGGACACTGGACAAGGAGCAACAGTCATAAACTAAAACACAAGAAGTTCCACCTCAGTTTGAAGAAGAACTTCTTTATGCTGAGGGTGGCACAGCACTGGAAAAGGTTGCCCAGGGAGGTTGTGAAGTCTCCCTCTCTGGAGACACTCAAAATCCACTTGGACATGTTCCTGTGTCACCTGCTCTGGGTGACCCTTCCTTGGCAGTGGGGTTGGACAAGATGATCTCCTTTCCAACCCTAACGATTCTCTGATTCTGGAATTCTGGGATTCAGGGATTCAGGATTAAGGGTCATGTCCTGTGACCAGCACTTGGCTAGTACAGATGTTCAATTAGATGTTAGGCATCTTGTAATGGAGGTCAGCACTGCAGGTTTTTCAGGAAAAAACTAAGGAAGAGGACACCTGTACAAGAAAAGATAATGTTGAAAACAATTTGCCTCTCCAATGACTTTTGACAGACTGGCAAGCAGCAAGTACTAAATGGATAGTAGCATGCCTTTGCTTCCTGCAAGGAATTTATAACCATCAAAATGATACTGTAGATACTTTGATTTTACAAATATGGCACTTCAGAAACTAACTCCATTTAAACTCTCTGTTTGGAGTTTGGTTGCTGTGTAATTATAGAATGATGTGATGGTTACTGCTTCTGGAAGGTATGTAAATAAATGCAGATTTTCTCAAAAACTTTGCTGCTAGCAGAAGTGGGCAGGCCCTGCTCAGGAAAGTTTCCACTCCTGTGCTACCATTGCTGTACAGGGACTAATCTTGCAAGAAATAAGTAATGACACCACTGGTTTTTTGACACCACTGACAGAGCCGACAGGCAGCAAGAAAAGATGGACTGACACAGTCTTCTTGTTAAAACAGCTTTCCTTTGATTTAGTGGCAGATAATTCCCCATTATTTAAGTGAATATAGTTCTTTGCTAGAACTCATCTGAGAGAAGAGTGTTTTTCAAAAATGGTTTCAACGACTGCTGTTTCATTTAGCTGGCCCACTTCAATAACTCTTACAGCTATTGTTCAAATTACTGCAATCTTCTGATAAATTCAATAAGGACTCCTGAGACTGAGAGCAGCAAATGACAAAGGAGTGCTCCTGGGGTCATTGTGACTTGTAGACAAAGACAAAACTTCACTTATGAACCTATCTGTTGGTGCATCACCTGACAGGGCTCTCTGCCCTCTGCCCCACTCTTCCTCCTGGAGCTTGCTGACCATTCATGGTGGGAGATCTTCAGGACACCAAACAGCATGAGCTGGTAGGCAGAGGATTTTTCTTATTACAGACTCAAGCATGTTGACTACCAAAATTCAGAATGAGCAAAAGCAGCTACATCAAGTAACGTCAGTTATAACTCCCTTTCTTTAGTCAAATCTTTAATTGAAGCCTTGGGGAGGCCAGAGAGGGTGTAGGCCCATCAACACCCTAAGTTGAGGCTCATCCCATGGTAGTGTGGCTCTCTCAGGCTTTCCAATGGCTGCCCAGAGAGGAGCATCATGATGCAGACCAGGTCTAGAGCTGCTCTTGCAATACAACTGCAAGTCTGTATAGAAACATGCTCTACAGACTGGGGCTCCCTTCATCAGAGATTTCTTCACAATTAGTGAGGAGCAAGATAAAATTAAATCATCTGTGTCATTAAAATTGACCATGTTGTTGGATGGACACAGTTCCAAAGATAGTGTCCAACAACAATAAAAAAATTACACTGCCATCCCATATCCTGGACTATCTTTTCTTTTCTAAAGGGCTGTGCTGCAGGCTGCAGCACAGAGATTTACTCTGGATAGCACCTTAGTGTTGTTACTGCTGAAACATTTCTAAGCCCATGGGAATTCCTGTTTGTCGCTAGTAGACATTGCAGCAACAGCCAAGCAGGAGACAGACTGCAAAAAGCCCATGGGAATTCCTGTTTGTCGCTAGTAGACATTGCAGCAACAGCCAAGCAGGAGACAGACTGCAAAAAGCCCATGGGAATTCCTGTTTGTCGCTAGTAGACATTGCAGCAACAGCCAAGCAGGAGACAGACTGCAAAACTGACACAAATAATTCAAGATCTGTGGGTTTTTCCATATAACCATCACCATCGCCAACTAAGAATAGAGGTAAGAACAGGAGCACCTGAGAGTTGAATCCTAGAAATTTACTAGAGACTGTTCTGTGGGGAGCATGAAGGACAAAGGCATCAGAGAGATGGGTTTGTCTAACGTTAAGACAAAATGACAACCCCAACAGATTTTAAAATTAGGCTGGAAAGGGATCCTTGCTTTTTCATCTTGTTCCATCACCATTACCTTTTTTCTCCTTTTTTTTTTTTTTTTTGGACATCCCTTCTCCAGGCTCTACAAAGAGATCCAGAAGTGATCCCCACTGCTTTCCTTGCAGTACATCCTAATCAGATCTGTGACCTGGAACTTTAGGCCTGAGGCCATCCCTACAGTACGTTAATGTCATTCTCAGGATCACACTTTTTTGTAAGACCTCCTTTTCAGTTAAGAAGGGCGCCCTGGCACAGCACCTGTTACATTCCCACGTCCTGTAATGCAAGCAGTATGGTGCACACACAGCAGCACTTCCATCACCATTCTCCTGCTCTCCTGAGCTCATTTTGGCAGACACTGCACACACCAAGCAAAGTTGTTCTCAAATTCACTGGTGGCCTGCAGCCTTTCTGAGTGAGAGGGGAAATGTGTGATTCTCTGTGAAAACCAGGAAAATTCTCAGCTGCACGTGGCTTATATGAAATCTGCTGCCCTTAACCTTTTGGTTCAGCTGGTAGCTTTTCCATTTCCACACCACACAGACTCCAATGCAGAGGTAGGCAGTACAAAACTTGGCTACACTAGGAAAATACATGTTCCTTGCCAATGGTGTGGCACTGCAAAGGGCTTTACAGAGGACAGATCTGAATCTTATCTTCCCAAAAGTACAGAGGTGTGAGACCAAAGGCTTGTTTCTTTATAAGAATTAAACCCACATACAAATTAGTTATTTAGCCTTAAATTTAGAGGTAAATGGATTACCTCTCCATTCTGGTGGGCTGCTAATTTAGCAGGCTTTTTCACTCCTAACATATATCATCATGAACTGTCTTCTGTTTCTACCCAGGTAGTTACTGTATTACATTTATGCTCTAAGAGCATAATTACTACCAGGATTGCCTTATATATGTACATGGAAATACATAGCTCAAAACACATCTAAGAAGCAGAAAGGAGAAGATAAGAGAAGAATCACATCATTCATCCAAACAAAAGCTGGTGAAAGGGACCTATCTCAATTTCTAGAAGTCTGAACCTAATACATGAGAAATTGCAATAGAAAACTGAAAAATCAGATAAAGGATTTTGGCATGTATGGAGCCAGGAACACAAAACTTGATGTTTATGCTTGACAATGCATCTGGCATTTACAGACAGATGCCTTCCACAAGATGTATATCTATGGAGCTGTGATGGGAGCTTTTAATCAGGATTTTTGATGCTTCAGGTGTGTATACAGTCATCAGTGCCAGCTCAGCTCTGGCCTCAACAGCAACAGGACACTTCATGCATGCTAGAGAGGAAGCAAAGAAACCAAATTCCCTTGCAAATGCTTCAGATACAAAACCTTGCTTCATCACTGGCAAATAGGCATACCCTGTTCTCAAACTACTTGTGTTTGACATCCTGGCTTGATAAAGAAGCAAAAAATTGTTAAGTGGCACCTGCAAGGCACAATTTAGAAATTTTTTTTTCTCTGATTTTTATTATGTTTTAAATGGTGAAGTTCTCTCAAGTTCGCCTGTCTTGCTTGATGAAGGAAAGAGTATGTTTTGTGATTGCCAATACTTATACAAAACACTCTTGAGTTCATTTCTACGGAGAATATATCTTAAAATCATTCAATCACAAATTGCTTTTATGACTGCAGCATTTGTCTGCCATGTTTGCAAGCAGAATATCTGAAATCTAGAAACACATTTAAAATTATGTCTGTTTTTCACTCTCAAATGGTAGATGTGTGCTCCATCACCATCACGCACAAGCAGTTGATTGACAACCAAAATGGAGAAAAATGAATATATGCTGTAAGCACGAGTGTCTCTGGGCTTTGCGCTTAGATGTCTAACTTCTAGAATATTAGGTGATGCCTGTCTGGTTTCTGAGAAAGTCTCTATTATGCAAATAAGGAATATTGATTAAAAAAAACAAAAAAGAGGTTGTTACAAGCTTTATCTGGCTCCCATTAAAATAGTTCAAGATGCTCACTTCAGTTGGAGCTCAGTGGAAGTATTTCCAAATGACATAGCCTATACTTTCAGAAGTAACTGTATTCTTGTTTTTACAAGTGTTTGTTTTAATGTCTAGCTAATCTCATGTGAAGATTCTGAAGATTTATGAGTTGCCATTGTTGTTTTTGTCTGTGGTCACTCACCAAAGGCCACAGCCTCTAGAGCTCACTTGTCTAACATTTTTGCAGTGTGCATTTCTGAAATCCTGTTTGTTAAAACTACTGCAGCATAACAGAAGCCCTGAAATAGCACCAGAAGACATTGTTCTTGCCTAACCTCAAAGAACCACGTGCTCTAATTCTGCCAAAGGAAAACTAATCATATTCAGCATATGAGAGAAAGAGCTGCGTGCAGTTGGAAATGACATGATCATTTGCGTTGGAGATAAAATGAAGGGTCATTAATTTTATAGCATTAAATGAAGAGAAGTATTAGAGCTGTATAATTAATGTCAGTGAATACATTTCAAAGACATTTTCACAAATGTATGTAGGAAGTGTATATCTATATATACTGTTGAGAGAAAATAATTACATTCAATCTA
>VZRQ01006457.1:73813-85717 GCA_013397975.1 Machaerirhynchus nigripectus | reverse complement strand
AAAAATTTACTTCAGTTGGGATTAGCCACTACCAGCAACTAGCTGGTGGAGAGGTGCTCCAGAGAAATCAAGTGAGGTAAACAAATACAAAAAAAAAAAGATGAAAGAGTCTCCACATTAAAAAATAATTAAAGGAATGTGATGCTTTACCAGCTCTGATGGTGGGAAGGGATGACAAAAATCCGTGGTGGGGGTGTCAGAGATGCAACTATGGTTTCTTCTGGCATGTTTTGTACACTCAAGGGAGTACCTTGCAGAGGCACTTTGTGTACATCCACACAAGCCTGACCTTCCTCCACCACAGCAAACATTCCTCTTCCTGTCTCCTCTACAAAGACAGTGATCTTGACCCTGTCTCTGCTGATCTGCCTGCTGCAGTCATCCCTCTTTCTATTTTAAAGCAGGCATCCAGTTATTGCTCGTCATTCTGTCCTCGGTGGAAGAAACTCCCCTTCAATATCCATTTTGCTCCTTGGAGTCTTGCATCCCTCCTCTCTTTTGTCCCGACTTGTACTTGCTGAAGGTCACACTGAGAATGTCTATGAAGACCCTTGTCAGCTGGTCAGTTGTGAAGGTACAGGGGAGGGCGTGAAGCTGAAACCTTCCTTGTGCTGCTGACCTTGGCTCTGTGCATGCCCATCCTGTGAGACAGCTGAGGCTACGGTGTCCTGCAGTCCCTTGCTCTCTCTAGTCCGGATCTGGGCTTGGCCTGCCCTCAGTGGTGGTTCCTTCCTATTTCCTCACCTGTCTGTCCTGCACCATCAGTTCCTGGTTTTATGCTAGGCTCCCGGAGCCACAATTGCTCCGCAGTGCACCAGCACAGGGTGGCCTCAGATGAGGGAAAGGAGGGATCTATCAATCTTCTTATTCTTTTATTTTGAGGTAAACAATATCCAGAAATATCTCAATTTGCAACCAAAAGACCGAAAATATTAAACAAAAGTAACGCTGATCAAAAGTGTACTACCAAATGTATCTACCAGCAACAACATGAGAAGTGATAGCACAGGACTGAGAACGTACAATATTGCGGAGCTTTTATGCAAATGACTTATATGCCAGAAAGGTATTAAAACAAAAGGGAAAAAAAAAGGAAAACACTATAAAAAAATAGGGAGCTGAGCAACCTGAAAGGACAGATTTGGGCTCAGTTAACTTGTTTAAAATTAGTCATCAGTATTTCTGTACCTGGATGTAAAACAAGGGGCTCCAAAGAGCCTGATCTCATAGGAACAGGGGGCAGAAAAAGGATAGAGAAAGAATTCTTTTGACATGGTCTCAACAACTCAGCGTAACATAATCACACCTGATCTGAATAAAACCCCCTCCTGCAGCCCTGTCTCCCTGTGACTGTGCTGTGCCTCACTGCTTCCATGGGAGGCAATTGCTAGAGGCTTTACTTTGCTCCAGTGTGTTTCTGCTGAGCACCTGAGGAAAAAAAAAGGAATTGCAATTTTTTCTGCTTTGCCATAATATTCCAGATCACAAAGACTTCTCAGTTCCACAGAGGTCTATTTATTGTGCGCTCAGAAATAAGTATATATTTTTTTTTCTCTTCCCAAAATTTTACACGGACTGCTGGCCAGAGTGAGGTGAGGATTTTGGGAGGGTAGCAAAGCTATGAGTGTAGAGTTTCCAAAGCCCAGAGACCCTTTGCTTTCTTGCAGACATTTTTATCAGGAATACCTTATTGGTAATGTGACATTTAGGATTTTTTTCATAGCAGAGATGTCAGCTCCATCTATGTGGAAATGTTCTTTATCACCTGACCTTTTTTTTTTGAGATATGTTAGATTTGTGTCCAGATCATATGGCTCTTTCCATGTTAAGCCAAAACACACGGCAAGAGACATCTCTAGTGCTAACAGCAATGTTGCAGGTTATTTGCTTGGGCAGTACCATACTAAAGCCCAGCCAACAGTCTCCACCAAGACAAATGAAACTGACTCTTCACCTATTATACTCAATCAGCTTTCCCAACTCCTTTTAGCATTAATTCAGATGACTTTTGGACTGAATCAAAATGAAGAAATCCTTCCACGTGGCTTTTTATTACATCTTTCCCCTATTACATCTCAGAGATACTGCAAAGCATATATTCCTAGTCAGACCTTGAATGTTTCTCAGGTCCTGCTCCCATGCCAGTGCACTGAGCCTGCACAAGGAGTTGCTGTTTGCTCTCAAAGTGCTGGTGCATCCCTTTGCATTTTTAGGTTCTGCTCTAAATAGGTAACTGTGAAGAGAACATTTCTCAGTAGATGTGGAGCTAGAGGCAGGCAGAACAAAGAGTGGTTTGGTTTGACCTGTGAGTCTGATTCACCGCTAAAGCTGGGCAAGGTGGCAGTGCTAATGGGGACTGCTGGAGCGAGTCAATGGTATATTTTCTGGAGTAGGTGCTCACATGAGCTTGGAGTATTTATGAGCTTCTTCTGTGCAAGACCCAAGTCCTGGCTGGGCTGCCTTTTGTACCTTGTGATGATGTGGACTGTCAGGGTGCCTGCTCTTAACTGCTTGCACCTTACACTCAGAAAGCCAAAGCTCCAGCTGTGAAATTAGACCAGGGGCTGAAACGTGTGGACAGGTTTGTTAAGACACTTTCCAGCATCTGAGAGTGGGATGATCTGTTAGTGTAGAAACAGCCAGTTATTTATGTCTCATCCAGGGAAAGGACTGCTACAGGATATATTGATATATACATATACATATACATATATATATAGAGAGAGATGATAGATAGATAGATAGATAGATAGATAGATAGATAGATAGATAGATAGATAGATAGCCTGTCAGTGATACGGATTCACATCTGTTTGAATTCCTCCCTGGGCATTCAGCCACACCAGGGTCATTGGAAGAAGTGTCTCCCCAAGTGTGCACATACAGTCCCTGATGGGACCAGTGATGACACGTCTACTCCTCATGCACTCACAGCTTTCTAATGGGACCCTGTTTCTCTGGCTGTTGAGTGTCTGGAGACGTTGGATAGTTGACTAATGTTTGGAAAATGTTTGTAAATATTTGAAACTAATTATCAAGTTGATGGGATTAATGAGATTTTCACAGTTCAGTATGTATTTGTGTGTGTGTGTTCTTGTCTGGAGACTCCTTGAAGTAAATTGTGCTGACACAGCCTTGGGTGCACAGTTTTAAAATGTATGTCATGTTTTCTCACTATGTTGCCAATATGAGAGAATATTTTTCAAGTGAGGGGTTCATCCGCATGCAGAAGCCCCTGTGCAAAGTCTGTATCGAAGTCTAGACATAGTTTATTTTCTAGTGTTTCTCGAGAATTTTCTGTCCAATTGTTTCTGATTTCTTTGGTAAACAGCTCATTCCATGCATATGGAAAAATGTATGTCTAAAAGAGCGATGGTTTGAAGGTTTTGATCTATCAATTATGTAATGATTTATTTCTCAGAATTGGAACAATAAAAACTGAAATACACTGATAGATATGTTCATTATTACAGCACCCTACACATATACATACTACTGAGGTAGAAAGACAAGAGGAACCCCAACCCTTCAATCCCACCTAAAGACATCTCCCTGATTATAGCTGTCTTCATCCATCAAACTTCTTCCTACCATTTCTTGGAATGAGTAACTTGCAATATTGGTACATATTTTACAGCATTTAGCAATAATTATAAATTCTACTACAGGTCATGCATAGTTTTCCTTAGATTGGGAAATTCTAGTATTTTACCTCTCCAAAAGGAAGCCAACACTCTACTTTTTGTAAGCTTACTGATGTAAGCTTTCTTTTATGATTTTATTCTATGAGACATATATTTAGTCATGTAATTTCCATTTGTTTGTTTTTCCAATTAAATTATATTTAAGTTTCACTTATACATGGTTGCACTCCTATTTCTGAGTGGGAGGAAACAGGTCATCGCAAAAACATCATCTCTTTGATCAGTTGTGAGACCAGAATTGGTGTATGCTTTTGCTCAGAGATGTGGACTTGGTATTACCAGGGCCCTCTGAATACCCTGGCTGACCCTGGTCCTTGGTGCTAGTTTTAAGACCCAGAGAGATATTAGACATTTATACCTTTGCTGGAAGTATCCAATCTGCCAGGAAACTCAGCTTCTATCTCTGCAGTATTTAGATACCCAGTATTTGCTCAGCATCAAAAGCCTGACCAAGCCCAGCCACTGCCAGTCTAAGTGCTAGCACATCAAGTCTGTGCAACACAAATATCTCAGTCCCGTCTCAACCAGGTGCTATTGGAGCCTTTCAAGATTCAAGTCTCCCTATTTACCCCTTCCAATGAAAAACGTAATCACTAATAGCTAACAATTATTCTGACACAATGTTTCAAATTCTTACAACCCACGTATTAGCTAAAAAAGCTAACTTCTGCAGAGCGGTAACTCTCTGTTCACGTCCAAACCCTTCTGCTTTCAGCTGCTTCGAGCAAGAGGGATTGAAGCTTGTGTGACACCTTTCCTTGACAAAACACTTTATTCTCTACCTATGTGACTTATCTACTGTGTGACTTCTGAGATAGGGAGAACAGCTCAGCTACTGTTGGTACTTTGTGGCCATTTTAGGAGACAGGCTCACACAACAGGAATTTTTTCTTTGTATTCTCTTTTTCAGGGGTTGTTTTTGGGGTTTTTTCAGATTTTTGTTTACTAGAATGTCAATGTAGGAAAATTTTTCCTTTCTGCATGATGTTCTATAATAGAAGTAGTAAACAGTCATGGTAAACAAAACTAAGTTTACTATTTTGGTGGCATTTTCCACCAAACCACATGAAAGATAACAGGACTATCTTGTCTAACCAAGGCTTCCATGCCTGCAAGTCACACTCAACAAACATATGCAGCCTTTTTCAGACAACACTATGTCAAGGATTCTACATATGTTAATAATAGCTGTCATATGCACGATCATATTTGTAGTTGTATTGCCTTTTGTGTTGGAAGCAATCATCTGTGACATGTCTACATTACTTGGCTTTATCCAACAGTATAAACACACCTATAATGATTTCACTTTTCATGTCACACCACGAGCCTGGTCTCATTTCATAGAATCGTAGAATCCTAGATTGGTTTGGGTTGGAAGGCACCTCAAAAATCATCCAGTTCCAGCCCATCTTTCACTAGACCAGGTTGCTCAAGGCCTCATTCAGCCTGGCCTTGAACACTGCCAGGGATGGGGCATCCACAGCTTCTCTGGGCAACCTGTTCCAGTGCATCACCACCCACACAGTAAAGAATTTCTTCTTAATAGCTAATCTAAATGTGTCCTCTTTAAATTTAATTTCATTTCCAGCTCTGTCATTGGCATTCAGAATCTGTTTTTCATTTGAGATTTTTTTTGAGCCCATTGATAAAGATATGAAATCTCCTAGATTTCATTTTATTGCTGTTATCAAGTGCTCTACCAAGTGCTTTTGCAACAGCCAGATCTCTCCCAGTATTACATTCAAGAGGCAAATCATAAACCTTAACAGAAAATGAAATCCCTTTAGTCTTGAATAACATTCATTTTGGTCATCATGATGAACATTATGCAATCACTCTGCACTGACACTGACCTCTCAGAAATAAAGTCCTGAAAGTTTTTACGTGTAAGGACTAAGCATCCTGGCCTATGTAAGAGCACTGATTTCCAGTTTTTACTGATACCTATGGCATATACATTAAAACTCTCCAAATAAGACCTGCCAGATGTGTGAGCACAGCACTAATATGATCTTTGGAGGCACCTGTGAGTAAGACAGACTTTTGCTCAGAGTGGGACCTCAATAGTTATTTCAATACTTAAGGTTTTCCTTCATGCCTGTTTGATATTCTTGACCAAAACTTCCTTTTCTAAAAACAAGACTACTCTGTAAGTTTTCAGCTGTATTAGTCACCTCTTCTGTCTGTGCTTCCCTTGCCATGCTCACATCACAGTCTCTAGCACTGCAGGCACATATTCCCATCCCGTTGTTACTGAATGCCCATTGGAGAACAGCTGAAGTGGGTTACTGAAAGTAACTTGTGAATCCTCAACCTTCCAGGTTTTCCAGACTGAATTAGAAAAAGCCATGTCAGACTGATGTGGTGCTAGTCACGGTGCTGCTTTGAGCAGAAGGCTGGACTAGTTGTCACCTCCTGACCAGCATTCTTTTATGTCCAGCATAAGTTAATTGTCCATTCACCCTGAGCTATAATCCTGGTGAATGCTTTGCAAAGGGTTTCCTGTGAACTAATGGTGTTGTTTTCATCGTCTCTAAGTTGAGCACTATGCAAATCCTTGGAGGTTTTTTAAAACTGTGTTATCCTTTGGAATTATTTCTTTTTTAAATGCTGAACACTGTCTGAACTTGTGTGTTTTGCCATAGTGTATTCATATCAGTGCTAGTTTTTATCAATGCCAACTTTGATCCATGTGACTCTTCCTGGCACTTGACTATTTTCATGCCGTTTCAGATCCCCCTGTGCACACACTTTACAGCAGCCAACTACATTTGCCTAGCAAATTCTGACTGTCTTGTCAAAAGTTATTTCTGAGTCCCCAGTTTGTTCCCCAGATTGTCTGGCATAAGGACCTCATGCCCAATCAGGGGCACAGTTAACCACTCCAGCCTGACAGCGAGATTGATCCCTTGGGGTTCAATCATTCAGAAGACTTCTGTTTTCTCCCTTTCTTCATCTTGTCTCTGTCTAAAAACATGTAAACCATATGCTGAAAAGTCTTGGGAAAGCAAATACACTTATGCAGGGTTCAGGATTTCTCAAAATTATGTATGACATCTTCATAGTTTGCCCTCTCTGCATGAGTTACGTGAAACCTGCTAAGAACATCAGGTGTCTGAGAACCACTCATTGCCAGAAATAAAGCTGCTTTCTGTAATTTACCACCCTGGAGGTGGTTACAGCTTGCAGAGACAGGGGAAAGTCCCGGTTAAACCACCTCCAGTTGTTCTTGCCACCTTCAGCAATTTCATGATGCACTTTTTAACTGATCCCTTCTGACACTCAGGAATTTTCTGAGTTTTGCTTTATAGGTAGCGGCAGGTATTGTTCAGTAGCTGGCCAGAGTCAAGGTTTCTACAAACTTCTGCTTCATTTGGCCCAGTGAATGATGCAGGAGATTGTCCCACTGGTGCATTTCAGAGCCCTCCAGAGGTACTGCTTCCCACTGAAAATACCCTTGCAAGTCAGGTGGTAGCTGACCTTGCCCTTTTGCCAACACTGCAATGGCTGTTTGTAAGTTAAGGAGTTATTAATAAGCTGACAACTGGAAAGGTCCCCTGACAGCCAAGCCTCTGCAGCACAGAGGAAGCCTCCAGGGATAAGACTTGTGCATCCATCCTCTATTCTTCAGAAGGTTCCCTTATGAAACCTGGTTCCAGCTACCTTTGCCTTGCCCTTATGCTTAGTTACCCGAGTACTGAGTATCTCCCTTATTATGGCTGCAGAAATAGTGTAAAGTCATGTTTTATGTTTGGGGTAATTCAAACATTTTTCTTTTTTTCCTGCAGGTATTGGCATTTTTTTCCTTTTTTGTTTTTCTGCCTTTCATTTAGATGTTGAGTTATGTTGTCAAATTAGGGCTGAAAATAATCTCATGGCCTTTTTTTGCTTCTCTGATAGAACAACCCCTTTGTAATAAAATTTTACTTACTTTATTCATCCTTAGTTCAATCAAGTATTTTTTAAAATCCTTCTGGCCCTGGAATTTACTTTTAAGGTCTGATCTGGATGCATCTCAGTTCCTAGATTTTTCCTTACTTATATCACCATCATTGCTTTTTGCTGGCCAAACAACTGCAAGATATTTCTTCTAATTCATTACTCCCCAGCTGAATGCCAGGAGTGTCCCTATATCTGGCATACAGTGCATGTTAATAAGACAGTGTATACTAATGGCAACATTAGTGTATGCTGTCCTGAGGCCTCTGATGACAGCTGGACTTCATAAAAACTGCATTATTGCTCAGTAAAATGTGTCACCCAGAAAAGGAAATGGGCCCACAAGCAGCGCCAGTGCAAAGGCCATAGTTCCTCTGCTCTTTTCTGTTTACATAAGACAAGAATTAATTTTGCCTAGTGGTACATTTAGATCCAGGCCAATCTGCTACACTGTTGAGCAAGCACACTTTTATTATTTGGTCATCCATTTTTGTTTCAAAGACATTTTTTAAAGAATTGAAAGAATAAAGTATCAAACTGTTGGAATTCTATCAAACAATAAAACACATGGACATGATTCATTACTTGTGTCATGTAAATTATCTATGGAATTACATCAGAGATCATCTCAGGTCTTGATATCATTATGGTGATTACATACTAGTTTGACCAGAATCAAAATTAAGTTGGAAGCCCAAACTATGATTTTATAAAGCATAACTGATTTACATGTTTTTATTAGATGTGTCCTCTAGCTTGCAGTATACTATAGAGTAGTCCTTTATAGGTAAACAAGATCTTCTGCCTAGACCTGGGTATGTGCTACGTTAACATTCTGTGATAAGATTTGGTTATTTAGTTATTTTTCTTAATAACGATCAACGTATTTGCATCTGTACCTAAGGTTCTTCATTATAATAGGAAAAGATCCTGTGTAAATCAGTGAATGAAGTAACTATTTCAGACTTTATCTTCTTTTATTTTTTAAGGCATATTTTAACTACCAACATGCTAACAAACACATATGGAAAAGTATATTAAGATAGTACTTTACCCTGACTATTTTAAGGAGTACCAGGAGTACTGGAACCACCAAAATGGCATATGTGTAATATCAGACATGCATCATAGTGTCTGTTTATGTATATGTAACTAAAATTGTTTCTTTAAAGAAATTGCAGAAATCACTTTATGATAACAATGGATGGCGGTTTAAAACTGAATAATGCCCCCAAGTGATTCAATTTTAAAAATAAAACAGCTAATCATTGAAGAAATTTCCCAAATAATTTGCGTTTTCATTTTGTAAGGATTAAACTAAAAAGTCTGTATTCTTCATTGCTGATTTCTATCATTGAACCAACTACACGCAAGCAGTGCTGATTGCAATATAAAGAATTATACTCCCGGGTCCTACTTGTATTCATTCTCATTCTACACTTTAAAAAGCCATTCATCAATTACTCTGCACTGGCACCAGAGCTTAGCATGTGCATGCTATTTTTTGCTCGTATTACAGTGCAGCCTTCTGGAGACAAGGGGAGACACTGCGAGTGCGCAGAGCACGTGTGACTGCCTGCCCCACACACACAGACCTGTGTGCACATTCACAGCGCATCACGCGTAATTGCAGAGCAGCCCTTCACAGGGGGTCAATATAATAGCCTTCATTTTCTGCTCCCCAGAATGTCTTGTAATGTTTGGAGCCTTAAACCAGACCCATCTTGTAAACAGCTACGTGAGTGTCAGCACCAGGAGTTTTTTGATATGCAGCATAAGTGAAATGCTGCATAATATAAAATGATGGCGCTGTTAATCCTATGGCACTGGTGGTTCCCAGCCCCCTCTACTATTGATACCAGCACCATTGTCTCTGGCTTTAAACTTCATCAGTATGCAAACGGAGTGTCACTATGATGGGTGGTAACTTGGTTGGATGCACTTTCTACATTTCTGGCAAATGAGTATAATTATTTTCAGAGCTGCGGGCAACTCATGCATGTTTTATCCTCCATCTGGACCTGCATGGTACACAATAGTGATAAAAGATGATTTCTCCCCTTGGATGTTCATAGGCCATCATTGACACCGTCCTGGTGAAATGGTCATGTATCCCCTAGCACTTCTATATCTGCCACAGCTTGACAACAAAATTATTTCCCTATAGTACTAAAACACTTCAAATATTCAAGCCCCCTGTGCATATATTTGTGTTTTGAAGCATTCAGTGTTAACGTAATGTGGTAATTTATAAACTGACAAATTAACTATGCAGGAATGTGAGCAGGGCCTTATGAGGTCTGCAAAGCAATAGAAAGGAAAGCAAAAGCTTTTTTCTCTATATAATAATAATAACAATCTTATCAAGTATCAGAGGCAGGTTTTACTCTCCCATTGTCAGTGCTTTTCAGTCCTGGGCTTAGTTACTGCACACTGAAGCTGGGATGCTTTGAATTGAACTATTGTCATGATTGCAGCTCACAACAAACTGTACCGTTGTTGCTCAAGCAAAAAGGGGAAATCTGATCTTCCATCATTGACCATTCAAAAGGGAAAAGGATTAAGGCAAAAATGCTAGAATAGAGTTTACTAAAAATAAATATTCATCTCCATGATAGAAAATAAATGAAGTCCACTGAAGCAAGAAGAATCAATATCTGCAAAGCTGAGATTGGTCACAGGAGAAGGAGAAGAAAAGAGAGATCAGCTTCCTTTGTTTCTTTGTTATAAAATCATTTTAATGATTAAAATCCATCATTATGATTGCCCTCTTTAGCAAGCGCTGGCTGTCCTTACAGGCTCACCATTGATCCTTCAAGACCCAGACACCAGAACTGGCATTACCTGTACCAAACGAAGGACACCCCTCTCACCTTTACTAGAGGTGCCTGATTCCCTCCAAAATAAAGGGCTAATTTTGACAGACCCCAGAAGGGTACTTGGTGTGTTCTAATGCTCCATCCACGTGACACAGCCCTGTCCAAGGGGCAGCCTGGTGGGGTGCAGGCAAGGTGGGGTGCACAGGCACTGCACCCCTCATGGTGTGACCATGCCAGACTGTGCCGCCTGTGCCACCTGAGCAGGGCCAATGGCATCAGCACTCTTCATCATGGCTTTGCCAGGGTCACCATAGCAACAGTGTAATAGATTTGCCCTTATTCAATCCCAGAGGCCACACTGAAGTGCGATGCAAAATTTGCTGGAGTCTGAATTCCTTTCAAGTCATGGCTCATATGTCAGGAAAGAGGTCAATGTGTCAGGAAACAAGGCAGCAGTAAACACAAGGACAGGAAGAAACCTTTACTCTCCCATGCCGTATGCTCCTGGTGACATTCAAATGCCAAGACCCCTCCATTCCCCATTTCTGTCTCATTTTCTGGTTATTAATTCACCCTTTGGATGGAGACAGCAGTGGGACCAGGCAGCCGTGGTGGGCAGAGAACAGCTTGGCAGCCCCGAGGTGACCACACTCCACTTCTGTGAAGCCGCTGTACTCTTCAGGGAAGCAACCCCATCCTGGGACACAGAGCACACCTGGAGGGGCCAGGGCTGCCTCAGCAGTGCCATACAGGGAAGAGCAGCTTCTAAGTGAAAGCATCCCCTCTGCAAAGTTTGTCTCGGTTGTTAGCTAAAGAAAAACTGGTTTGCTGACAGATTGCTTGACTGTGGTAACAAGAATGAAACATCTCACAATCCTGACATCTGCAAGCCCTGGCCAGGCATGGGACTTCTCTATATCACTAGTACAGCTGTGCTCCCTGACACACCTGTTACATTTATTTTATTTCAAAGTCTTATGCTTACACGTTGTCTCGGTTTAATCTCTATCCCAGATTAAACAAGCACATGCTTCTACAACTTTACTCATTATTTTTTACCCCACAGTTGCTCCAGAGTCAGGGAAGCCACCTATATGTTGAAGGAGGTCAGCCACTCCTGCCTTGGAGCTCTGGAGAGAAGGAGGCATCCTGGGAAAAGCGTGGGTGCTGTTACGTCTTAGACCCAAACACATATGCAAGAAACTTTCCATCCCAGTCTAGAGGGCACATTTCTTTCCATACAGGGTGTCCTGGTTTGAAAGACAGGTGTCTGTCAAGGAAAGCAAAAGCCTCCCATAAAATGGAAAAATGCAACCCCTTTCCCTCCGAATTATTATAATTTTGAAATTAAGGGGCTTTCAGGCAAAGATATGAGGGGTAGGAATAACAGTTATTTACTAATATATATATATATATATATATAACAACACAAACAAACG
>VZRQ01006457.1:0-73274 GCA_013397975.1 Machaerirhynchus nigripectus | reverse complement strand
CAGAGCGCACGAGCTACAGAGTAGCGAAAGCTCCGAGCAGCGGCAGGGGCAGAGCGGCAGTGGCCCAGCTCCCAGCGGGACAGGGAAAGGCAGGCTTGGGAATCCCGGGGGTTCTCCCGTAGGAAAAGCAAGCAGCCGAAAAAAAGGAAGACCATCCACTACGATGGCAGGCAGCTCCCTGTCTGCCCTCCCAGCACACCAGCCAGCCCCCAGGTGACAAAAGGGTGGCCAGTTGGACCCCGCCCCTGTGGCCAGGTCCTTTGTTCCTCTTAAGCACCCAGTAATTTGTCCCCTGGCAACAAATATGGGAAAAATTCTTTAAGAGAAAAAGAAAACAGGGTAACTCCTAAACCCCAACACAGGGACCCAAGGCACCTTCTGCACCCACCCCTCACTCATGGGATGCACCCCAACAGAAACCTGCCTAGGAGGAAGCCTGAAGGCTAACATGGTAGCAGAGCACCCCATGCTGGCACATTTGTAAACCAACAAGCACCCCAAACACAGACTCACAGCCCTTCTTAGCTGACTTCCATGGACTGCTTGAAGTAGGTGAACTGCAGCCCAGGCTCTCTGCACTGACATGGCAGAGCTGGCCAGGGAAAAGCAGCACCTTCCCTGCCCTTCTTTCCTGACTAGTTGCTTTTTTCTCATTTTTCTCAGCTCCTAGGAAGCATGGCTAGTCTGGGAGCACCACTACTTGCAGGGTGAAGCCCTCTGGAGAAGGACGGCAGTGTTAAGCTCATGGACTGTGGCTGTTCTGCTGGCTGCCATAAATTTGCTGCACACCCCTCTGAAGGAGCACATTGGTCACGCTGCCCAGCCCACCCTGACCCTCCTCACTCCTCTCTGCCAGTGACCAGTGTCCCTAGTGCAGTAGACTGCTCCTCACTGATGGCTTGCCAACAGGTCTTGCATGGAGAGACAGCAGGAGCTTCTGCAATGCTGTTCATTTTAAATGTGCTTTTATTTCTTTGGCTGGTAGGATGGTTCCTTTTCTGTTTTATTTGTGGCTTGTCTTCCCTAGCTTGTATGCTGAAATTGGCACTTCATTTTCACTTCAATCCCAGCCTAATATTAATGCAGGGGGCAATATAAGAACGTGAAAAAATCCAGTGTTTATGCTCCATGAATCCACTGGTAATGGATTAAATTTTTCCTTATATATTATGAAAATAATTCTTGCAAGCCTAAAGACACATGATATTATCTAAATCATAATGTTATCTAAATAGGTTATATATACCTATTCAAACGTGTAAGCTAAGTTGCCTCTGCTGTATTCTGAGCAAACAGTATTGGGCTAATGGTGTTTTGTGTAAATGAGACACATGTTAAGAGTGCATTCAGGTTTTGTTTATCTGGTTATGCTTTTTCTTTGCAAGAGCATTTCAATCTCCAGTTTCCTTGTACAAATGTCCCTTGCAGCGGGTATCTGGGGGATGGGAGAAGGTCTAAAGAAGTTCAAGATTTTACAGCTGAATTGAGTACTGAGGAAAATAGATACCAAGGTCAGGCTAAGATAAAAGAAATTGATTCCAAGGGCAGCAGCACAATTGCAAAGGCCTAGTCTTCAGCAAAACATTTTCCTTATCGTTGTTCTGCTAAATCAGTTGTAATAGAAGGTAACAACGGAGGGAAAATGTTGTGGAAACTGAACATAGCAAATTTTACTGGTGATTTATTATATATGTATTTTGATTGCTTCTGTCCCACTGTTCAGCTTCTCTGCACAAAACTGCATTGTTGCAGACCCTGGAAATGGATTCCTTCCAGCAGACCCCTGCCAGTTCAGGTCATTGATCCAGACATATATGCTGGCTCAGAAGCAAGATGCTGCACCTACATCCTGCCAGGAACATTTTCAGGAATAAGCTATTTCATACTTTAGTGTTATTACCATTTTGAATATGTGTGTAATGCAGTACTGTATATCAAACAAACACCTACATAATACTGCAGATGTGACCCATTCTAGTAGGGAGAAATGGGAGAATAGCAGCACAGAATTAACAGGTTTTTTGTTGTGGCTTCCCCCTAATGATTACAATATTTTCAAGACACTACCACAGAGGGCTACATGGAATGTATTTATATTAAGATGTATTTCATATCGCATTAAAAATAATCAGCTTCACTCAAATCACACAGATATCTACCATATGCTAAAAAAAGGTTCTGCATGTAGCAGTGTAGAAGAAATTTTTTTTTTTTCTGGTCAAACAAAGAGGCTGTGAAGTTTTCTAATCCAGAAGAAAAAATTGAAATATTGTATGAAATATTGTAGCAGTGGGTTTAGACATCACAGGTCAGAAAAGAGCCTCAATTTTCACAAGACATACCGAGTAATTTGCAAAATAACTGATATCAGTTAAACAAACATGGGAACACTTTCAACTAGATAAAAAGATACTGATGAAGCAGAAGGCAGTTATTTTTGGAAACACATAGAGCTGTCCAGACATTTGGTCAAAGATGAATCTGAAAACAGTGTCACGAAATGGGATGAGGAGACTCCTAAGTGTCTGTTGGACTTACTTTGCCATGGTTTCTTTATACATGACTTTGAACTGGTCATTAGTTGCACAAAACCACTGTGGTTTTGGTGGTCCTTTCACGTCATGCAAAAGATCTTTTAAAAAACAGAGAGAGTGTGTTTAACAGGGGTGGAACCCCAAAGCTCATCCCTAAAATCCAGAGGATGCTGTTTCAGGGATGCAGACCTGAGGCAGCAGGAGCAAGAAGCCTTGCCTCCCGCCAGGCATGGGCTGGACTGGGGCATGGCCTCTTCACCTCAGAGTCACCTAGAGATGGGTGCTCCAGTGGCTGCTGCTTGGACACTGTTCCCTCCCACTTCTGCAGGGAAAATGTCCTTGGCAAAACCCCAAGGCTCAGGAGCCCTTCCTGACATGATATGAGAGATGTACACTTGTGATGATGGGCTCACCTACAGAAACTGCGGATGGGGTAAAACCCTCTCCATGGAGTGTTTAAGTCAGTTAAGCTGGTTTCATCTACCTATCTTTATTCTTACCCATTCAGAAAACACTTACTGGGTTCAAATGAAAAAAACCCTAACTTTATTATACAATTTAAAGTCTGTCTGCAGAACCCTTTGAAAGTTATCATTCTGTCAAGGGCATTCACTAAACTGATTTAAGTTACACATTTGTATAAACTACATTGTTGCCACCATCTCCAGAATGACACGAAGTCCAAAGACTTTCAGTACTACATAAAAATAAAAATTCTGTCTTAAAGATCCTTAATTGACATTTTTCTTTCTGTCTGAACCCCATTACAGAAAGGCTATACTTGAATGCCAGACCATTTATGATTGAAGAGCACTGCTGAAAACTATTTACCGCTGAATCTTCCTGCACTCTACCTCAGCTCCTAATTTTGTTCTGAGTTCTGCTGAACCATGTACATTCTTTGCACAGGCTCATGCTTACACACACCTCAACACCCGTGCTCTGGGGGACAGAACTTAGCACCTTATCAACTTTTGGGTGCTCCTTCCAGGGCAAAACATGAACAGGAGTGCTGCTGGTCTATTCCACACTTAATGGCATAAGACCTTTTCCAGCCCTCTGAGCCTTTCTTGTGTTTGAAGGTGTCCCTGAATTTTTACCATTTCTGTCACACCTGTGGGATGGAGAGGTGAGAACTGAACACAACCCTTCAGGTGAGAACATACTCTTATTTATGCAATTGCACTGTGCTCTCTTGGAGCTGTTCGTGATGGATCCTTACACCCTGGTAGGGTTGCTGGCAGTCACTGCTGCTGAGCTAAGGTCTCTTTGTCCACAGTGGTGACTCCCAGAGACTTTTACACACTTAGGAAAATTATAGTCTGGGTCTGTTTCCTGAACATAATTACAGATGCCTCCACACAGCACTATTTGCAAGCACAACAAACAAGCTGTCCTAGGTGGAGGATCAGTAAATTCATTGTAGATGTGCCCTGTAGACATGCCACTGGCATCTGAGAAATAATGTATGTGCAGGGCAGTCTGTTCCCTCTTACAGCTCACACAGCAACACTGAACCTCACCTGCCAAAACTGTGTCCCATGTTCATCCTCTTTGTCTCAGCCTGGGAATTTTTTCTAAATCTTTTCACTGTTGGATTAATGTTAATGTGAGAGTTCTTGATAGAAAACCAACTCAACTTCCCTGCTTCTTCCTTGATTTAAACAAATTCATTAAGGAATGCTAGTTCTAGAGAGTAACTTGGTCCATCTTCTTTATTATTAAATGAAAAAAGCAATATCCTAACTAAAATGCTAATTGTTTGAAAGCTTGGGGTTTCTTTTTGTTTCTTGTTTGTTTTTTAACTCTTGTCCAGAAAATTTCAATTTCGTGGGCAACAAAAAGTTCTGGGGAAAAAAAAGGTTTTAGGACAACTGGGGTACTTTTCATCTGTAGTTATCATGAATTTGTCCAAATATTCTTGCTTTAGAACTTTTACTTTTATAGGAAATTGACAATATAAGTAGAATAGCAATCTAAAAGGTTCATGTCATGGAATTAAATGGAAGTTATAAAGAACTGTTGCAGCATAATTAAAACTGCAACCTTCAGATTACTCAATTTGATCCTTTTTGTAGCAAATTTCATTGAAATGAGCAAATTCCTATGAAACAATGTGATTTAAACAATTTTACTTAATGTTTCTAAAGTGGAAACCTGTTCTATGAAAAACACTAAAAGTTTCTGCTTTGCTATGTCAGCAATTTACATCCTGTTCCTCTTCAGTTTCCCTAAGCCAGTGTCCCTTCCAAAACTGAAGAGTTGTTCCTGTGTGTACTTGGCCTCTTTGGGTTTTTTTGTAGCTTCTCTTGGTGCACTTAACTGAAAGTTATCAAATAATTTTCATCTCACAGGAATTTATTAATACATTTTAGAAGATTAAAGAGCCACCATTTCCTTTTGAAAAAAAGTGCTAATTTGTTTCAATTTTGTTCTTTAGTGAGTTTTTTCTTGTTTTAATTATAAATCAAAAAATTCAAAAACTGTTATACCAGATTTTCTAGGTTGTTCACATTTAAAGGTAAATATAGTATATTTCATGAATAAACACTCAGCCACATTTTTCAGTTTCAGGTAAGTTATGAGTGCTTCAGCTCAACCTATTCTCTTTAAGCATCCTTAAAGGTGCTGATGGTTGGCTTGCACTGAACCACATGGCTTTTGAGTTCATCACTTAGCTTCAGTATGAAGTTTTCTGGGAGACCCCTACCACAAAAAGTACATCATTCTTAACATCAAGTATGTTTCCTGAGCAGGAAAACCATGTGGATTTTTAAAATTATTTTTGTGGAAGCCAGAATTGAGAAATTAGTAGATCAGTTTTGCCTACCCAAATTTCAGATACCACCAGCTTTTGTACATTCAAAGGCTGAGCTCTGCTGTCACACCCAGTGTTGTGTTTTACCAGGGTAGGAACACGTACAGCAAATCAGCAGCCTGAGCATTGTTGGGCTCCTATAGGCACTGTGGAAAAGTGGAGGTGAGAAATACACAGGCATAGAATTATTTAGGTTGTAAAGATCCTTAAGGTCATTCAGAGATGGGATAATAAAAATAGTGTCTTTTTGAAGTTTAGAGGAAGCTTCCTCAAAGTGTCATGGGAAAACTGGCAGAAAAAAAGAAAAATTAACCAGCAAATAGGATGAACAACACAGAATTACAATTATTTAACATGGGAAATCACCTAGTCCAGTCCCTTCCAAAACTAATGCAACAACCTGACAGCATGACTTACTTTGCACTTGTGTAAGTGCCTGGGCAGTTGCACAGGGATCACACAGGGGATGGCAGAAACAATTGCATGAACACTACAGTGTAATTTTTTATTAATCTCTTTATTCTATAGCTTCCAAAATTATGCACATTCCTACCTATTTATTGGTATTTTGTTGAAAACAGAACTGAGCTTCATAGGAAAGAGTGTCTTTGATGGGAAGCAGAAGCCCACCAGTTAACTCAGAGTGGGAGCTGACATTAGATAGGAACACCTGGGTGAAGTGGTGACATCACCTCCCTAACCATTAATTGCCAGGACTAAATTCAGCATGGGACAGTGGACATAAAGACACTACTGAAGACTTGCATTTGTCCTGATATGATATGGGGTTGGAACAGTGTCCATCTAAGTTTGCATGTTAGGCCTGGGGCAGCAGCATCTTGGAGAGGTGAGTTACACCCACATCCCCAGCTCAAAGTAAAACCTCTGAAACACCCGTTGCGCAGATTTTAGGCTCCACTACTTTGACCTATTGATCTTCTTGATGTTTGTTATGTAGACACAGTCAAAAGTGGTCTCGGTCAACTTTATTTAAAGGGCTGGTCCAGTGTTGCAATCCCACAGTGCTTGCAGTCTGGAAAACAGATATCTTCACACAAAATTCAGGGCTCCCTGCATACCCAGACTCCTGAATCACTTGAATTTCTAAAATAAGGCTCCTAGTCCCAGATTTTGCAGAGATTTATGAGCCAACCCTCTCTACAGTCAGCAGCAACTGAGTTAAAGAGAATTTGCATTAATTGAACATTTGCTTTGAAACATGGCACACAAAGCTGTGATTCAAAGGGAGGGACAGAGTTGAAATCTGAAAGCAGGTATATCAGAGAAGACTAGGTAGGTAAGCAGGAAAAGGCATCACTGAAATGTCTGAAAATCATATTGCTACAACCCTCATAAGGGCTTCAGAGATAAGATGAAACACCAGTAAAGAGTTCAACACAGATGGAAACCAGTTACACAGCTTTTACAGTAAATAAGATAGTACATAAGATGTGCAGTAGCATGCCTGTGTTACCTGCCACTGCATCCATGCAGATATGGGGAACACTGGGATTGAGTTTTGATAATATCTTACCAATGAAATCTGCCACTGGCTGATGAGGAGTCAAAGCTTGAAGAGCAGTCCTGTCTTCTATGAGAGCAGAAAAATGGCATCTGCTGTCACTCTGACTTATCTCTCCTTTCCCAACTTCTAGAAAAGCCTTTTTACTCTCGTTCTGTTCTCCATCCATGTTGCTTTGCTGGGGGTCACAAATACTTAAAGTAACTGAGAGATATTCTTGGGTCTCACTCATTTTTGTGATAGGTCTCCCAGTCTTTCCGGCAGGTACATTTTTTTGGACACTTGCTATGTCATGGGGTAGTTGCTTTGGTGGAAGAATAGCTGCAGTGTCAAGGAGCCTGGCAGGATTTGTTTTGTCCACCTGCCAGTCCACAGACTGAGAGGACAGTGAGAGGAGAAGAGTGACTGTAGAGTTGCATCTCTTGTATGATGACACTTACTTCATAAATATAGAGAATAAACAGGCTTAGCAGGAACAGCTGTGAATGGCAAGACCTGAGAATATTGAAGATGTGTACGTATTTTATATATCTGAGGTTATATATCTGAGGTTACACCTGCCTGTCATCCAGACCAAATCCTCTGGCTCTGATGCAGTCGCTGATGAAGCCTTTCCTTCTCAGTAGCATCATCACCAGCCTTGCTAGGGCATTTGATGTGCACCCAGTGAGGCAGCTGAGCACAAGATAAGGCATTTGCCCCCACCAGACCCCTTGCACTCCACATGTCACAAGAAAGGAAACAGCAGAAACCAAAGAAATTAAAAGCCAGTTCTCTGACAAAATGCTCATTCATGGCATCAAGTCTGTTTCCTTTGTCTTCACAGGAAATGTTTAGAATTTATTTCAGTGTAACAAGAATTACTGGAAAAAATTTATTATTCCGTTATTCTGTTATAATTATTCTCGAGAATAATTGTGATAGAATAATTTACTAATAGCAACAACTAATTATCATATATAATTAATAAATATTGTTATAGATACTATGTAGTGTGTGATTTATATCATAAGAAATATATACAGCCATAAAATATTAATATTTACTAAAATAATAAAATATTATGTAATGACAGTTTATTATTCCATTATTCTATTATAATTATTCTAGATAATAAGTTGCCCAAGTTGAAATAATTCTGTTTTTTGATTACTGTTAGAGAAAGCATAAAATGTAAAAAATTAAGAGATGTACATTCAAACCAAACATGGACAATTTTCACCAATGTAGTTTTTATTTATGTGAGACATCACAAGAACAATTTCCAGTCTTTCTTCCATGTTAGTGGTGAGCAATCCCTTCAGACATAACTAAACAGCTGCTCAGTCATGTACGTTTATATGCTCATTCACATTTATCATCAGTTAATGTCTACCATTTCATTGGTTTTCTAAACCATATACATGAAAAAATAGATTTTTAGAATGCTATTTTATCATCAAGTTTAATGTTAGGGTGATTTTTTTTTCTTCTAAATTTATTTTTTTCACATTCTTACATGGTGTTGTCAGTAATAATTTACAATATATGGTAAAAGAAAAAATATCTCAAGTGCAGAAATTTGAGAGTGGGAAGAGAAAGATTACTGAGGAACATTTTTTTCTATTTTCAGTGATGCGTTTGACTAATAAGCCCCAAGAGAATTAGGATCTGATGTTCTGGGGTGTTTTTGTAGGGCCTACTGAAGCTTCCAGAAAGAGTCCTATTCCCTCAGCTCCATCACTGCTGCTTGTAGGAATGGGGAGGCACCAGCCAGAGAGGCTGCCCTCCCCCTCTGTTCCCACCTTTCCTGTACTTTGGCAGTCTATGCAGGTAGCTGGGAGGAAACTTGTTCTCTTTGATTACCCTGGGGAATCACAGAAGACAGTCAGCCCTCTGTACTTTAGGATGAATATGGGCACAAGCACCTTTTCACAGTGCAGTAAGAGAACAGCTCCTCCTTCTCTCCCTTTTGCCTCACTCCACCTTTCTGTCCTCCCAAGAATGCAACAGACAAAATCTCCCCCTTTGTTCCTTCCTTAACCACTTGCTCCTGCAACTGTCTAACAAACTGATTAGTGTGGTGTTCTTTAGAAGATGTGCTGCACTGCTCTGCCACAAAAGAGTGACTTTATTATATGGAGAGAAATACTAATTTTCTTGCCTTGTGTGTTAAGGTGACAAGGACTATGATCTTATATTTTCATGGTGTTTCTCAACCCAAAGGACCTCGGCTTTCTCTGAAACCCACCCCAACACTTCACCTCTATGCAGGCCTGGGTTTCTCTCCTATTAAAGTGTGGTCACTTTGCAGCGAATCCAGTAATGATGCAAAGCTGTACAAAACGTTCCTCTAGGACAGAAAGCATAGCCTGCCTAATTCAGCTGGAAACAGCAGCTGGGAGACAGAAGATGGGGAAAGTGGCCATGAAGAAGAGCATTTTTTGCTGCCAAAAGGACCCAGGTTCACTCTCACACGAAGCAGTACAACTCTGCAAATAAATTTGGTGTGAGTCATCTCTGGAAAGGGACAGGGCATCTGCCTCCACAGCTTAACAACTTGCCTCTGGGCCTCCCACCACGGGCACTGAGTATGTTTCAGGTACATCACCAGTAACAACTGGATCCGCTTTGAGCTTCAGGAGGGGAGGAAGCAGCAATGATCAAACAAATTGTTCACCACCGAATATTTGCTCAGCTTTGATTTGGAAAAAAGAGCAGTTGTTTAGTGTGAGTTGACACCCAAAACTGAAGAAGTTTCACCTCAATATTCAGGGAAGAAGTGAGTTTTTCTGGATGAAAATTGCTGATTTCTAGATGCCTTATGGAGCTAGTAACAGCCCGGATGCCACTGCCTTGCTTGAACATGAGTTGAGGGAGCACAAGGAGATAAGGATGGTAACTGAATTTGGCAGAACCTCCACTCCCAGCCAAAGCACCGATGGGGAGGGGGCTGTAGTCTTGGGGATCCTTAAATAAACATGCAAACCACTGGGCCCTGGGGGAAAATAAGGTGGCTAAGGGCTGGAAGGAAATGACCAAAGTAGAAAACTTACTTTAGATGTTAATTTTCTTTGATTGTGGCTTTAGACTTTTTTAGAGGGAAGTATGGGTGTACTGTAGCTACACCAGGTGCTGGGCCTGTTGTGTGTCAGGCACATCCAAGCTGGCTACTGGGAAAGTTGAGATGTGTCAGCAGGAATTTAAGTGCAGAATGCCAAACTGGCCGGGGCAGCAGGTCAAATATCTGGACAGTTAGCAGGCACTGTGCTTTGTGATGATGAGATTAGGCTGCTGTCAGACCCACAGCTGGGCACAACAACGCAGCGTTGTAGCATACGTGACACATAATGGCAAGTAGGTGCTGACACAGTCATACAGGGAACAGGGATGTGATAAAATGGGGAGAGGGACTTGGAAATGGGATGTAACACCCAGGGAAGTGCTATCCTGAAGTGAAGTTGAAGATAACACTATGCAGCCCTGCAAATAGCCTGTCATCATTTCCCTTCCTGGAGAGCTGTGCAGCTGGGCTGGTAAGGATTGGTGCAGCCACAGAAAGCAACACAAAAAGCTAAATGCACAATGTCTTGCAGCATCCTGGAGTCCACACACCACACAATTCCCATATCCTGCACCGTATTTAACACCAGTGTCCTTCTATGCTCACAGGATGGAACCAGTAAGACCTTGCATCCTCTGCGAAGCAGCCCAGCTGCACTGCAAAAGCTATAAGGAGCAAGATAAAAAATAGTGAAATCATTCAAACCCCACCTGCAGCTGCTGAGCTGACTGTGGATCTGTGGCTACATCCTCTCCCACAGATGGGGAGTGCAGAGTGTGGCTGTGCAACACGGAGTCCTGGGTCCCTGGCATCTCTGCCACCACCCGCCCTCCACCTCCCCAGGGACCAGATGAAGATCCCAGCTGGGGAGCAGGAGGAGAGATGCCCAGACCATTTTGTGCAATGAAAGCACAATTGCTGTGGAAAAGAAAATGCTGATTTGGTTCTGTAGTGATTGAAGTGAGGTAACCCTTCCTCTCTCTGGGTGGGAGGAATGAGGTGACCCCACAGAGGAGGGCAAAAATCACTCTTGGCACTTCAGAAGTGATCCCCAAAAGAGGCCTTGCAGTTGTACATTGTGCCAGTCCTCTGCTAGTCAAGATTATTGAAAAGGCCTGCCTAGAAAAAGACAACGTCTTTAAATATTGCCCTTCGCCTGCTGAAGACTGAGCACATGGAGGCATCCTACCTGTTTTCAGCTGCAAGTGAGAGAAAACTGGTACCTTGGCTAGGAAATGTTAAGCAACCTCATCTGTGCTGATGTTTCAGCTCTCAGGGCGATATTAGACTGAGGCACAGCCTCTGCTGTAAACATTTCCTAGATCACTTTTTTTTCTCAGTAAGCTCTGAAATCTGGCTGTGGTTTGCAAGATCCAGAGCTGAAAGGCAAGGCAGCAAGTTGCTTCATTGATAGATTTATGTCTGGAGCTTCAACTTCTGTCAGATAAAGCATGTATGATATATGACAGCAGGTCCTGTCATGCAGCAAAGAAATCTGAAGTCCAGGACAAAAAAGGCACATAGTCCCTATGTAATTTTTCCCCCCTTCGAAGTTCTATATTGATTTTGCCAAACTCTCCCAAGACAGAAAATTGTGACAAGGACAAGACAAGTGCACTCGGATACACATGTATTTTACAGAAACATATCCACCTGGGTTTTCTCTATTTTTATGGGTTTTTTTCCCATTCCCTCTCTCTCCCCCTGTGTTGTCTGACATTTAACAGGTTTCAGTGTTGCTGTTTTGTTTGGCACTGGTAAGCAGCAATTGGGGGTTGCTTGATGAGATAGGTCACTCCAAAACTGACATAGGTGATTGAACTGTGAAACTGGCAGGCAGGAAAATAGCTCTTGCCTAACTCAAACAGAGCATGCATTTATATTTTAAAATTAGTTGAGCAGTGATATTAGGAAGAAGTTTTTTATTACATGCCATTTCCACAGGTTTTGCAAACAACTAGGACCTTGAGAGCTGGCTATCTTGCATCTTATACATTTAAAATTAAAAATCCAGAATGAAAACGCGCCCTGACATTAATGACCACTGTATGCTCAGCAGTTTATTTTATCATTCATAATGCAATAAAAGAGGATCAGATATACACTGGCATAACCTCTGCCACAACTGATAATGTAAAACATCCCTTGTATCATTTGCCTTTCCTTTTGGCAGTATACAAAAGACACAGAAATGAACAATTCATGCCTAAACAAAGAGGACCTTGAAAGTGGTGCATGTCCGATGTTTATTCTAGGTCATTTTTAGGGGCTGAATGGATTTGCTCATAAACACAAGTTACTTTGTGGGTAGGGAAATGTGAGAGATAAAATGTTTTCAGGAATACGACATCTCTTTTAAAGGCACAATGTCGCTTTTTCTAGCATGCACAGTAAGTTTCAGATAATGCTTTTGTTTGGGATATGAAGTGCTCTCTCCTGAGCAGTGTAAACCATAAAGTGCTGTAGAAACAATGCTTTTTGTCTCCACTTTGTGCAAATATCCTTTTTTCATTACACAGTGAATCTGGGCTTGCCTGGGATTGAAATGAGATCAGAAGAGCACCTACAGAGTTTGGATATACAAACCTCTGATGTGCTGAAGAAAGATCTACTTGAGACAACTGGGAGGTGTTCCTTCAGTAGCTTTCACTTGAATATAAGTTTGAAACATGGAATCTTTCGAGAACATTATGATACGTCAAGAATTTTGTCTTATCCATTTTAACCATTCTTATTCATTGCTGAGTTTACACCCAGTCCAGCTAGAGACAGCAGAAGAAAAAGAATCTAAACAAACAGAAAGAGCCTTGGGGATTTGGTAGTGGGTACAGAACGTGCAGGCTGTAGTCATTCTTTTGATTTATGCCCAGATATGTTTTGTATTTGCCTGTCAAAGAATGCGTGCTTTCCCTCTGGATTGCAAATAATCTGAATCTGGATAAAATCCTTACAAAATGCCCTTCAAAACACCAAGCCTGTATTTGAAATGAACTTGCGATGGAAAAGCTCAACATGAGCATTAAAAACTTAACCTAAGTGCAGAGGAGCCAAAGCATGGCAGACATCCTGCTGTGGATCTTCTTTACTCCCTTTCCTGACTTGTCAACCCTTCCTTTCCAGTGAGTCACCACTGTCTGCGAGCACGAAAATTCCGTATCTAACCAAACAAAGCCAACACAACCAACATAACCCCTCCAGAGAGAAAACCTTCTTCCTGGAAGTGCCTGCTGTCTGCTCCCAGGGGTCACAGCACGCTGTCCTTCCTACACTGCAGCCCTTCACAGGTATTCCCGAGAGGCTTGTCTCTTCTCCCTGTGGCTCCTGCCACTTTTTGCATGAATGCTAAGTGAGGCACGTCACGTTGTTGGAAGTATACAAGCAGACTGAAATGAGCTGATTAACATGTTTGCCCCGCAAATATTCATTACTCTTTGACAGGTATTGTCAGCGACCTTAGAGGGAATGCAATCATTCCAGTTAAAGACACAGGAGATTAAAAACAGGAACGGCAGAGGTGGGTTCAACACCCCTGAGTGTCGCAGCTTGGCTCCGGCTCCAGATTGCACGGGCAATCCTTTGACAGCAGCTTCTGAGTAGGACTTGGAAGTGTCACGTAACTAGCACTAAACAACAAACCACTCTTTTTCTTGTCAAATATATGCATTATGTCTATAAACCAACATTACAACACCACGTGCTCTGATCATGCCTGAGGATGATCAGAGCGGGACTAAGCATCATGCTTAAAATAGTCACCTCAGCCTTAAGGTACTGCAGGACACCCTTCCTCTTTTCAGCTTACCAGTGCAAACAGCAGTGCCCAAGCCATGTTAGCCATCAAGGGGGCCCAGTGCATGGATTACTCTAGTAGTGAGTGGCACAGCGAGTTCCTGGGCATGGCGTAAGGGGATGTCATCCTAAGAGCACCCCAGCCTCTAAAGGTGGCTGCAAAGGACCATCTCAAGTATCCCCTTTGGAACTGCTGTTGACACGAAGTCCCAGGCTGAGGAAAGCTGGAAGTGTTACTGAGCACAGGGGAGGGAAGAGAAAGGTAAATGAGACAGCCCAACAGAGAAAATAAGATGAATGTGCAATACATTGCACATGGGGTTTAGTTTGTAGAGCACCCTAACAGCGGCCATGGAAAAAGTACAAATTTTGAGTCTGTGTCTAGCTCTAAGGTTTTTGTCTCAAGGGCTCCTAAGGAACCCAATTAATATAATTTCAAGGGTTAGAAAATATCTTGTCCTGGCAAAACTGGTCATATGTTTAAAAAGTATGATTTATTTGCAAGCCTGTTTCTATTGGTTTTGTGATTGGGTAGTTATTCAGTTTGGAATAACAGAAATCTTCCCATGTTCATTCTCCAGTAAAGTCACTGTCTTGTGGCCATAATAGTCTACTAAACATTACAGTCATGTCCCAAATTCAGCTCTACTCTTTCACAACAGGATGTAAACAACAGAGTTTATGTAACAACAGAAGTGTTTTATAAACCTCTAAATGTTTTCTGCCTAACCCTCTTATTAGTTGTGATTTCCATGGCTGTTGATAACACCTACAGCCTTCCCTGGCCAGGGACTTCTTGACTACTCTCCTTGACTCCTGCATAATGCTGTCCAGTTTCTTTCTCTATTCATCTCTTGCTGTCCCTCAAGAATTCACCCTTCAGATAATTTATTCCTATGCTTGTAGTCATTCCTGTCTTACCAAGAGATGTGCTTGTCTTTGGATCAGATTATACCTTTATCACTCATGCAACTTGGACAAAGACCTAAATGCATCAGCTGGATGTCCTGTTTCTTCCTGCTCCATTCTCACTCACAGTGACTTCCATCACCCATCCTGTGGAAATCCCATTTGTGCCTTCCAAATACGATCTTCACCTTCCTCAAAATAAATCTATCATTGCAGGAGAAATAAACATAAAATAGTCTTGCTTTGGCTCAGCCACAAGTCTCTGAAGCAACCTGGCAGAGGTCGGTGGGAGTGGCAGTGTCTTGAAGGAACAGACCACACAGGACACAGTTCTGGCAGAACTGTGCCACAGTGGGGATTCATGGTGTGCCAGATAAAATCTTCAGGATATGGTGTCTCATCCAGTTCTCATTAACGTGCACTGGGAGCCCTGTCACTAGCTCAGAGAGAAACTGGGCCAAGTCTTATACCCTTTCAAAGTTATTTAAAATCTTGTCGCCATCAACATAATTCGCCATGCTTCTAAATGTCAGTATTTAAAGTTGTTTTCCTCAGATGTTAGTCACTAGCTTTCCATGATGTATTCCATTTCATACCAATTCTAATTGTGCTGTTCTAGAAGGATTTATATTCTACAGGATCCATTGTCATATTCCCTTCTAATAGAATAGAGCACAAAATTAAACAAGATTTTAAAATTCTCTCTGCTAAAAATAAGAATGAAATTCCTCCCACATACTCCCACTCGAATGTTTCTTTAAAATCTATTTATCTTAGTCACGACCTTACGAGGATGAATAGAATGTGGCAAATATTTCACAGTGGAAGAATGTGTCTAAACTTTGAAAAAAGTTGATACATCTGAAAAGGTATAATTTCCACACAGCATTCCAGTTCTATACAGTGATAAAATAATAAAGATGTCAGAGAAGGTATTACTTTTCATTTTACACTTTACTTGAAATTACTTCTCTCTGCTAATTTTGATTGAGTACTGCAAGTTACTAAGTGTTCTCAGCCCCTCAGTGGAAGGTGAACATCATCAGTCCTTGCTTGTCATTCAGTAATTTACAGGACGAAGCCCTTTAAAAAATAAGTAACTTCCAACTGACAAAACTGTTCACTTAGGGTAATTTTCTGCTCATATTCAAGCCAAGCTTTTCATTATCTTTAACAGGACAGTGCATTCAGGAAATAGTAATAAACTGGTGAGGAACACAGAAAAGGAGTGTTCTTAAATGTGTTTTGCCATTTTATGAAAAATCTAAATAACAATAAATAGAAAGGACAAAGAAGTATTCAAAACAAATTTGTTGGTTTAACGTTGTCTACTCTACTAGACTCTACTTGAACTGATGGGAATTTTCTAGAATGTTCTTTATTTTTTCTTGAGGGATGAACACTAAACAACAAAAAGGCTTAGATGATGATATCATCAAGTTTGCACTCAAAACAAAAGTTGAATTGCCTAAGGAAAAGAAAAAGACTGTCAACAGAATCACTGGACCATCCCTGTGTATGTTTTGGGATAGATCCAAGAACAATATGTTCTGGAAGAAAAGATGATGTGCCCGAGATGTTCAGTCCTGGTCAGGCATTCCCTAAATTCTAGAAATGTGTAATCTGAGATACCAAAAATATGCCACAGGCATCTTCAGAATTTATGGATACCATTTTGCAAGCAAGAGCTCAGAGGCAATAAACTTGCTCCATAATGTTGTTCCATGTTGCTGCATATGGCAAAACAGAACGGACCTTTTTCCACAATAAATGGCAGTGTTTATTACGCCATATACGAGTGCTGAACTAAGCAATGATGCCTACTTTGTTTACATTTCTGATATTAATCTAGAAGGTGAACCAAGTTACCATGCTTCAAAATAAGAAACCTATTTTTAAATGCATTTGTTTTAAATTTGTAATTGTCTCTTTGAAGGGCTTTCTCTACAGGGGGCCAGACAGAAGTAACATAATTCACACTTCATTTAGGGAAGCAATCTACCACCAGCACATTACTATCTTTTTCGCTGACATGGGTTAGAGAAACAAATACAAGTCACACACCTCTCATTCACCCAAAGTCTGCAGAAGCATGACTCTGCTGAGTTCACTCTAAAACATCTGTCATGAGAAAAGGTGTTTGTTACACGAGCTGTGACAAGAGTATCTTGAGAGCATTTAGAAAGACCCCTTCCTGAACTAGGGATGTCCCTCTAGACTGAAAAACTCGCACTCTGAAATTTGTTTCTGCAAGACCACTCTCTCATGAGCAACACCTCAAAGTTTAGTTTTCCTTCAGCCATCCACCATGCAGTAACTCTCATCCTCCTATCAATGTTTTTCTCAGAAAAAAAAAAGCCAAAACAAAGCAACTCGAATAATCAAATAAATTTTGGTCCCATATATTAAGCCACACCTCAAGAAGTGCAGTGAACGTTTCACCTAATAAAAGTTCTACCTCTTGTTTAGGTATGGCTTTCAATTTAATCTACTTTTTTAAGGAAAGTTCAGTTCAGCATATTGTGTCTGGTTTTTTGCAGATTATGTAGGTAGGTGTGGGAGTTTGGACTCCACACAAGTCCTTTATCTTTCTCGCCTCTGTGAAGCTTTACCTCCAAGCTCGAACAGATGAGAAACGCCTGCAGATGTTGTTTCAAGTTGTTTATTCCTTCTTATCTCTAGCCAGCTCTCAGCTCTGCCCGCAAGTCTGATGCCAACCGTGCCTGAGCGGGAACTGCCCAGTCCTGGGCTGTCCCGTCCCTTTTGTACCCTTTCCATGATCCAACCATTCTTCACAACGTATTTATTATTTACCATTTTTTACCAATTAGTTTGCACCTATTCTAGACACGTAATTTCTTCCTCTTTTTCATTCTACCAATCATTTTGTGCCACCATCTCTAGAGAAGANTTTTCGCAGTGTTGGTAATTTTTCTCATGGACTAAGATTAAAAACACCTTCATTCTTCATTTTTAGCCAGGGTCTGGGACCCCCTCGCAGGGGCTCTGGGGCTTCCTGACCTGACAGGGCTGCCAGAGGCATGCCTTGGACTCCAACAGATAGGCTAGACCTGGCTTTAAAAAAACTTCCAAGGCTGATATCCGTAAGGCTAAGGTAGGAAGGAATATAATTAGGCTTAAAATGGAAAATCTGTTGCTTTTTTTTTCTTTATGAAGTAACTTCTGGCACTGTTTGACATCTTCCTTCTCTCTCAAAGTACACAACTCCACCAGCCAGCAGCCCATAGGGAGTGTGCAGGATGCACAGGCATGCATCCCCCTTCTGGGACGACCTTCCTTACAGCTCAGTCTTTCTGAGTCTCTCTTTTTATGAAATGTTGAAGAGCAGGGGGCCAAGGATGGAGCCCTGTGGAAGCCCCAGTGACAGGTCTCCAGTCTGATGTCACCCCATTCACTGTAACCCTTCCTGCCTGACCCATGAGCCAGTTGCTCACCCATCACATGATGTGTTTATCCAGCTGTGGGCTGGACATTCTGTCCAGAAGGAGCTGATGAAGCCTTCCAAAGAATAGTACCTTGCATTTTACAGACGTTCTGCTTTTTCAAAGCATCTTCCCCAGATGTCAGGACAACACTCAATTTTAGCTTTACTTTCCAAGTTATCTGTTCTAATGAGGTGCTTTCAGAAAATCAATTAAACATACTTCATTTCCCCCCCTGTAGCTTGTTATTGAAAATACTGAAGAGACCTGGACCACGGACTGACTGCTGCAGAACCTCATCACCTACAATTTGTTTTAGAAGTACCTCCTGGCTGTTTCTTGTCACCCAGATAATACTGCCCCCATTTTAATGGCTGCCTCACCCAGGTCATTCTTACTTAGTCATGCTACAAAAAGTCATATGAACTGCCATGAAAACCTCCCCAATAAAAATATTGAATTATTCCTGTTTCTCTGCCTGAAAAGCCTGTATCAAGTGGTCTAAAATTAAAAGATATTGTTTTCTCATGACAAATCTATGCTTCCTTCTATGCACTAACACTTAAAAACATGTGTTAATTTTTCAGCAGTTTCCAAGAACTAAGAACAACCTGGGAGCTTCATAGTTCTGAACTCCTTATTTTACCCCAGTTCACATTCTTTGCTCTTGCCTGCTCTCTGACTTCACTTCTTCCAGCTCTCTCACATTTTCCAGAGCAGGCTGTTTAACCATGCTACCAGTAGTACTGAGACTACAGCCAACAGCCCTCTTATTTCTCTGTGAATGAGGGTCACTGAGCCCAGGAAGTGCGAAAACATCTGATTTGCCTGAAAAAACCAAATCTTATTTACCTTCAAACTCCTTTCTCATGAGCATTGCCTCATGTCCATTCTTCATAGGGTGAAACCTGTTGGAGTTATATTGGCTGAGGAAAATAATGTCCTGTGGCACTCAGTATCAATTTGCTTTGGTGATTGACAAATTGTGTTACACAGGAGATCTCTAATACTACCTGTAGTTTGATTATAATCAATAGATACCGTGATATGCCTGTGAAAAGTGCTGATTTCTTTTACATGAAGGCAGAACAAAAATATCTCTTAATTCAAAGTATCAAAATATGAGCCAAGAAGCTGGCAGATAAATTATTTGAATAGAGTCTTTGTACTGATAAACTTTTGAACTTTCATTGAACTTGTATATTAAGAATAGGCAGTTTTTCCAAGAAGAAAATTCACTAGACAACCTACAATTTTTCTTTCATATATTTAACAAAGATGTTCAGTCTGGTAAGAAAATAATAGTAATTTATGTCTTTGATAAGGATTGTAGTTCTACAGTCAGAAAGAAGCAGCCATCATCATCACCTGCTCTCTGAGTCACAGTCCTATTAAAGCAGTAGATACCAACTTAATTGGACAAAACCTCAATATTTTGGGTTAGGTGACCAAGAAGGTTCCATCTCCCTGTGAAATGAAAACATCACTATCAGCCCCTTGCCAAATCACTCCTGCCTGAAGACTTGGCACAAAACTATTAAATCCGCCTTCCCCCTCCTCTTCCTCCTCATATTCCTTAAAATGAGACAGTCATTCCCCTCATGCACACATAAACAGGCTCTAGGGACAGCTGTGCTAATAGTTACAAATCCACCTTCCTCAGGCTGGGAAAATCTGCGATCCAGAATCCTGCTCTAAACAAACTGTTATAAACTAAAAGTTTGTATATAACATATGATACAGGCGATTTTTTTACTACAACCCTGCTGTGAAGGAAGACTGAACCCATTAAAAAGTATCATCTGTCAGTGCTCAGGGCACAAACTGTAAGATTTTCTGATGGTGTTTATTTTATCCTACTTAAAGCACAACACAAGGAAATGAGTCAAGGAGGACGATATATGGGAAGGAACGATTTGCAGAAAAGTCACCTCATCTGGCCATTTGGGGTATGAAGTCATGGCTTTTTGACTCTCATGGAGCAATTCCAATCTCTTAAAATCCTGTAAGCCATGAGATCTACAGTTGGGCAGCAACGTTCAGGTGAAGGTGTCACATGTAGAGGGTATGAGCACGGAGTGCTGGTTCATCCTGGGAAAACCAGCAGAGATTCTGGAACAACTGACTGAGAGGAGTTCTGTTTTCCCCACTTCCCCTGGGTCCAGCTCACTTACACAACTCAGTGAAGTTAGAGGGAATTTGGGGGAATATGAAAAGCAGTGACTGTTAATCACAGCCCTTTGCTGGTCTCATTGGCCCTTTTAGGGAAAGGAGGTGGTGAATGATCCCAGGCTGGCCACAGCAAGAATTTCCTATCTCCACTGAAGCACCAAAATTGAGCTCTGTTTCTGAGGCTACCCTGCTCCATTCCCTCTGATCTATTGCTTCTCATGCTTTGAACATGAGAATCCTACTCTTAATGCTCTGGTGCTCTGAAGCAGACTTCCCTGCATCTCTCTCTTCAGGGATATATCCTTTTCCATCCTCATCTTTCTGTCCCAGTTATTCAGTAGTTCCCACCTATGACCTCAAACTGAACTTTTTCAAAATTAAAATCTCCCACTAGCTTGAACAGCATTTGAATCAGTTTTATGTTAACCATTTTTACGGTGCTGAGGGCTGCCCTACTTAAAGAAGTCTTCTGCAACTTAAAGAGGTCCTCTGCTACAAGTACTGCACAGACTGCATTCTTCTGTAATTAGAAATTAAATTTCATAGTAATGTTCATTCCCCTTTTTTATTAGCTTTTAGAGAGAGGTGTTGCATAAATTTCTGGGAGGTCAGGGGTGTGGGATGATATCAATCTGGCAAAACACTGTTCCATGCAGAATGGATTAGCCATTCTAAGGACACTTAGCACAGAAAGAGAAAGCAGCACTGCCACCATGGAAGCACATGTATCCTGAAACAGATGTGTGGTTGATGAACTTAAAACTTTTGAGATGAAACCCATCCCTGATGAAGGTGCTCCCAGGTTGATGGTCTTCCAAAGACCCTTATCCTTGTCTCCCAAAATGATTTCTCTGAGTTCTGACCTGTCTCTTATGTGTCTTACCTGTGTGCTGCAGAAAGAGTGCACAGCTCTGGTGCTTCTGTGAGTTTCTTGAAAGAGCTCACATCAGGGATCAACCTGGGCTCACCACAGCCCACATCTAAGCAATCACTCTGACCCACCAAAAGTGGGTGAATGCCTGCAAACCACATGCAGGTAATGGTCCCTGAACAGTGCTGAACACCGGCTGCCCTGTGCTGGGTCCATAGCGAGAACTTTGCTGTGCACAGGATCCCTTCCCAGAACCCGGAAACATTCCCAGGCACAGCTTGTTTTACCCTGCAGTAATGTTTTTCCTCTCTCTCAAAGCTTCGTGCTCAGTTACTGACAACTGCTCTACTCCAGATCTCCCCAAAAGTGACCTCTTTAATAGTTTACTGTTAAACCTGATCACTGATGGTCAGAGAAAGAGTTGCAAGCTGTACTGAATATTCCCAAAAAAATTGTTTCCCCAGAGCTAGCTCCGTGGGTAGGAGACAGGCTGACAGTACCTTTTCTGTTGCTTTTCTTGCCAACTGTGTTGCTCCAACAGTCTCGTGGCAAGGTTAAAGGCTAGAAACACTCATGCAAACTGCAGCTTTCCTGCTACACGTAGAGACTGGCACAGATAGCATCTTCCTTCTTCAATCATGAGTTTAAACTTTACTGTCTAGCAACATTTGTCCAAAATGTTCCCATAGGACAGTTTTTCATTGGAAAACAAGAAGCAGTTGGAGTCCAAGCCTTCAACAAGGCTGTGAGTGGGTGTGCCATGTGAAAGACAATGCAAGGGAAAATTCAAACACAGAGGGAAATCTCTTCCCTCTTAAAAATGAAGTAGTTTCTGTTTTATCTAAGTAAAATTATATAGAATGAAGCTGAAATAAAATGTTCTTTCAATTTCTCCTTAATTTTACTTTTGAAGCCAAATCAAACAAAAATATGAGACATGCCATCTTTCCTGGTTGCAGTTCTGTTACAGTGTTTCTGCCACTTGGGCAGTGCAGAATGAAAGTCTGACTACTCCTTGCATGCCAGCTGATGTGCAGAGATGCTCAGAACAGCAGTTGGAAAATATCCTGGGCATTAGTGTGAAGAATTTTGTATCATTTTATCTGTAAAGAGTTTGAAGTGAGGCAAGTCTATTAGGCTTGATTTTCAAATCAAAAAAATGTAAGTATAAAGTATAAGTATATTCACATGTAACATCTGCCTCACAGAACATCCCTACCAAAGACAGACTGTGGCCATCCTCTCCTATTCCCCTCATTTTATTAGAGAATCCCTTTCTCCATTCTCATTCTTCCAACACTTTTCCCCAAGGAAATTGGGATTAAGACATTTCTTTCTGCCTTCTTCTAAGTATCCCAAAACTCCGGACCCAAAAGTCTCTTCCCTTTAACAATATTGAGTACTCTAGTTGCAGTATGTAGTATACATGCAGATTTTAGCGATTAGGTTGAATTAGTTTTTCCTTGAAGGAAAGCAGCAGCATCCCTTGAAGCAAAAACCAGTTTCTTTGTAGCAGATCAATAGCATATGGGAAAGCACTGTTAAATTGAGCAGTTACCTTATTGTTTATGCTGGCAAACTTAAGTACAGAAGCTTCTAGACAAAGATATACTACAGAGAGTGATAATAATGTGGTAAAACCCTCATCTGAGACTGTGACAGAAACTTGTTTTAATCAGATCGTGTGAAAAATCAGTTTAAATCCTAAAAAAACATGGAACTTAAACCATTTGGTTCTCACTAAAACTCTGTAGTCATCAGTAGGTTTAGGTCATAGCAGAGACTACCTCTAACTCTTAGAAGTCAGCAAAAGAGATGTGAGTGTAAAGAAGATACTAAAAGAAAAAAATACTTTTTTCCCTCAGAAGATAGTTCTAGTTCACTTTTGCAAATCCATATGCTGAGGCCAAAAATACAGGAATTTTTGTGCTACCCTACACGAGATCAGTGCAGCCTGGAGCCACAGGATGCTAACTAAGGCACCAATAACTCACTTGGCTTCCTTACATAACACCAGACCAAAGTGGGTGAATCAGACACCAAGTCAGGAGGCTCTTCTATTCTCGGCTCTGTTTGTAACTGTTCCCATGGCTTTTGGCAGATTCTTCACCTGAATTGAAGGGTGGCTGGGACCAATGTTTTTAAACAGAGGGCCTAACAGTTATACATTTAATTTTGAGTGATATTACATCTGTGGCACCAAGAAACAGTATACCTCTGAATATTAGTTGTTTATTTTGAAGTTTAAGTATGGATTTATACAGCAAGCTTACAATCCCAAGTATGGAACTCTGCCTGCTTATCTGCAAACCAGGGGGAATGTATGAAGTAACCACAGCCATGCAGCACACACTGCAGGAGCAAATGCCACACCTAACCCTTCTACAGGGCTACAAACAAGCTTTCCAATATTGTTGCATGGAATAACTGGAACTGATGGCCTGGGCATCTTTCTCAGATCAGCATTCTTTAACCAGCCTGAACAGTCTAGTGATGCTCACCAGAAAAATCCCTCCTGCATCCTCTGGTTTGGAAAAGTCCTCATCCTCACATGGTGCAATGAATCAAGATGGGCACACATATGGAACCCAGACAAATGTGTCCCATTTCACATGTTCCACTGAAGCATATGGAGGACACGATACTACAACCCACAAGATGCAGGAAAAATTCTCCAAAATCCAGGGAAGAAAAATATCTTGAGGCTGATTCACCCTGCAGTTGAGAAATCCAGTTACAGCAAGGATTGCAATACGATTTGCTGTTACAGACATATGCAGACATATATTTAGCTTAAATTCTGTAGGATTAGCCTGTCCAATGCCCTTCCTCCATTCTGTGTTAATGCAACGTGTGCAGACAGCAGTAATTTTTCTCTCTTTCAGACAGAATGACAGGAAAAGAGGTATGGTGCTGTCCAGAAGCCTCTCTGTAGAAAGAGAAGTACATGGTATGCAAAATAGATCAGGAATGTCCAACAAAATTATTTTCATCAGGATTCAGGAAAGACACGATGACCTGCTGATTTACCCAATCTCTGGCTGTTTGCCAAGTTCCTGCCTTGTTGAAAGTCCTGCTCTGGTACACTTCTTCGTATTTATAGGAGTGAAACAGCTCCAGCATGAGAAACTAAGAGGACAGTATTTGTGATACAGCTTCAGAGATCTCGGAAAGCTTTACAAAAATAATAGATATGAGCAGGTACATAGAACAAATGATATTAGCATGAAAAAGAAGCAAAATATCTGCTTTGGATAAGCTTAGAGAGTACGAGGAAAGTTAAATATCTTCATGTGTCATGATGAAGTCCAGCTTAAGATGCTCAGGGAACAGTCTGAGTTATTATTACTATTCCTGCAGACTCCCAGCTTATGGTGAGGAACCAGAAGTGCCAAAATTACTTTTGAAGAGGAGAAAGCGGAAGGAGAGACAGGTCTGCTTGGTTTCAGCACCTGTGCATAACACAGTAATGCAACATTTTAAAAGGGGACATGGGCATGATTCAAGCTGGGTTTACCTTGCATTGTAGAATCTTTCTAATGTTCCATAAAGAACCAGAACAGACCCTGACAGAAAACTACATTAGTCCCCAGCTTGTACCTCAAGGAGAGGCTCTAATAATTCTGCTATGACTTGGTGATGGCTGCCTGGGTTTGTTTCCATCCCCTCTGTGTTTTTCATTAAGTACACAAAGGAAAGCCACTAAACTCTGCAGAGGGCAAGCTGGAAGGAAATCCTCCAGGAAGCTCCCTGAGTGCACTGCCATCAGCATTCTTGCTGCAGACCTCAGTGCTGAGTGCGGGGTCATGCACAGGCATGACAGAGCTGCACCACACGGCATATGTGTTCAACCAAAACCACTCATATTTTGAGTACTAAATATTTAAAACAAGTAACACAAGAACAAGTTGTACCTCATGACTTATTCACAGTAATTTGGTGTTTCTAAAAGAAAATATTTGATAAACTGGGTCTTGTTCATGGACAGTTTGTAATCAGAAAGGAATTAAAATCATCAGTACATTATTAATTTCAAGTTATTTTTTCACCTCTAATATCAGGTTATCTGAGCTGTCTCCTTACACTTAAAACTCCTCCCCAAAGATCTCCCCAGTGCCGTTCCAGAGAGTCCTGTGCAGCGAGGGCAGCCCAGGCCCCATCTCTCACCCGAGGTCCCTGGTGAGCCACAGAGCCGGCCCGGCTTCCCCGCGGCGGGGGCAGCGCTGTGGCACCGCCTGCTCCCTCCGTTCTCCCGGGGCTGGTGCGCTCTGGGAGCAGGGGAAGCAAGGGGCAACAGCACGGCAACAACCCGAGACGGAGCGAACATGAGAGCGGCTCCCTTCCCCGCCCTCCCGTCCTCCTGCGCTGTCAGAAAGCAGCCCCAGCCCACTTCCAGGCTGGAAAGCCATTTCAGGCAGTTCTCAGGGTCAGGCTCCCCTGCAAGCTGGTGTTTGACCAGTGGTGATGCAGGATGGGCTGGAGACGTCTTAGCCCTGCTCTTAGCAGCAGAGGGGGGAGTCAGGTCAGCAGGGCAGAGAAGGGGTCTGTTCCTTCCCCCGCTTGGTAATTATCTACGATTCGTACATGCAGAACCTGCTGTTTCGGTTTTTTTAAATAACTTTTGGTTGCAAATATACCTTTTTTTCATCATCCATTTTCAGTGGCAAAATGAAAAAAGACAGAACTGTGAAGGAAGAGAGATATTGGAAGAAATTAAATCTGACATTCAAGTTCCTCCTTCTACCTCTAGCCCAATTTTTACAAGGATAGACCTTCACCAAATACTAGAATTGTAAAAACAAACAAACAAACAACCTACAAAAAAACCAACCAAACCAAAAAACCTTTCAGACTATCAGTGGAAATCAACTCAGTAGTTTTCTACAAAAATATCTGAGAACATTTTGATCAACGTTTTATCTCTGCCAAAGGCAGGCTCAAAATTATTCTTACAATACGTAGAAGAAAACCAGAAAAGTCATGTCATGATGCCAGCTGTAGTAACATCACATTTCTACTCCTTTCATGGCTATAAAGAGAGTAAGCAGAGGTTTTACTGCAGACTGTCTAGTAAGCTTTCCTCCCTTATCTGCTGAGCTCCACCAAGAGGAATGCAACAGGGGTGCATTCAGGGTCTCTGAGCTGCAGGCATGGAGGAGCAGCCAATCAACCAGCTATGGGTTGTCTCCCACCTCCCAGGCTGACCACAGTTTGACCACCAGGTTTACCTCAGCCCTCGTTGCTTACATTTCCGTGTATGAACAAAAGAATGGAGATATCTAACCTACAACTATACAACATAACAAATAAAATAATTCGATCCTGGCTCAAGATGCAACCATGAGATATTATTTCATCCCCCATACCTGGAGGTATGCAAGGTGGCAGAGCAGCCCTCTGGCCTCCTCTCAGGCTGTTTCCAGCTCTCCCAGCTTCGCCTTTTGGAGGCTCTCATGGACTCCACATACCCAGCACATCCTCAGTCCCAAGAAGGCTCTTGGAGATTCCCTGAGCCATGGATTTGTTTTTAAGCAACAGGCATTACACATAAAGATGCTCTTAGCAACAACCTAGAATAGTTAGGCAGGGTATGTAATACCTGCAAGATAATGATAAGCTGGTAGCTGAGAGCAAATTAATTAAAATAGCCTAATAAATGCACCCATGTTGAGAAGTTTATGAGTGCTTCAGCTCCTAAGATGGATAGGAAAGAAAAGTACCCATTCAGAAATAATAACTCAGTAGCTGTTCCCTTTCTGATTTAATATTCTCTGTCAGAAGCTATACAGAAGCTGCTCCACCACTCTTTGGTACCAGCAAATGTGCCAAGAGAATGTGGTTGGTGATGAATAGTATTTGTCCCTGACAAAGGATAGATAGAGAAAGGGAGGTGAAACAAGATGTGTTCAGGGGATGGTGACTGTGAAGTTTTAGGACTAAGTGTTAGAAAATGCTTTAATATGGGAAAAAAAGGCAGTCATCTTAGATTTGGCAGGTATGCAGGCATGTCTTTCCATAATAATATATTCTAGAACAATAGGAGAACATATTTAAGAGTTGTCTGTGTCTTCCCCAGGCCTCTGTGTGTTTTTTATTTCTATCTCTTAGACTGTACAGACCAAAGAATAGCTTTGTGTTCTCAGCCCTCTGTGATTACTAAACAAACAGTATGAGTACAGTACCAATAATACTTGGAAAGAGCTTTCATCTTAATGCGATCAGACATGAAATTAAACCATTCACAACAAAATACCACACGTCTTTGAAATAAAAAAATACATCTAGCAGATTTGCATATTGCATATATTTCCTGACTTCCACACCAAGTCCTTGCCTAACACCTCTGAGCGCCGGGGTTTTGGTATGGGCACTCAGCTGACAACTGCAGCACCTAAAGACATTACAAGTTCATCAGCTTGTTATCATTCTTTTGCCACTTTGATGACAATATTTTTTAATGTGGCATGCTATAATGATAACTACTTATTTTGTATAACCTGCTATGTAGCACAGAAAAGCAGTCTTTTCTGGGGTAGATTAGAGCCAGCATTTTGCATGAACATCTTAGACAGAAGTATTATAATCTGCCTAATGTTGTCTAATTATAACCACTTTTGAATCTCTTTTTTTATTAGTATTGTGATTTTATGACATTTAAGCAAGGAAGAAGACTGTGTAAGAATGAGATGAGCGGGTCTTACTTTACTGAGCACCCAGTGACACCTATGATGTGGTATCAGGAGCAATTACTGTGCTATTTATTTATTTATTTATTTAGTATCTCCCTGAAGAGCCTATTGGATGTTCTGTCAGGTAGCTCACCCTTTTTTCTGTAGGTAGCTGAAATTTGGCTGGACATACATGTCTGCTTAAAAGACGTGGAATGAAAAATGTCAGGAGAAAAACAATACCCTTTCTGGGTCCTGACATACAAGTATTAGAAAATCAGGCTTATAAAAAGAAAAGAAAGAAAACAGGAAATGGTGACAATAGGCCAAAACTCCTCAATGTATGGATAGTCCGAAGAAAAAAGTACACAAGTAAGGCAGTAAACATTGGTCAGAGAGGCATTATGGTCTGGCGCAGGACTGAATTTGTCTGAAGTGTTGGATGAGGACATTGAGAACTGAGCAGCTTGTGAGAATTTGATTTATATCAAAGAATCAAATTCCACACTTCTGGAGCAGTACTTTTTGTTAGCTATCAGGTGGGATGTTAAAAATTGGTGAATATCTACAATTTTCTAGAGAGATAAACTCTACCAGGGATGTATTACTTTTGAGTCATTGACTTCCCAAATATAGATTAAGAAGTAAATGAAACAACCAATGGCACATCTTACTTATTCCTGTACATGACGGATGACAAATGTCTTGCCAAATAAACACCAGACCTACTGTGTCACACTGTCCTGACTGATAACACTGTGTCAGATGTGGGTTTGATAGGTACTCAGGAAATTATAGTACAGTTGGTCATATAAGATAAACTTGGATTGACTGAAAATGAGAAGACAGAGTTTAAATAAAATGGAGAGTTATATAAAAATAGATCTAGAACATCGTCAATTTAAAAAGGAAATCTGCAAAATAAACTAAATGAGTTCTTGATAAAGTGTGAAGTAATGAAGACATTAAACATGTGAAATCCAGGAATATTCTTGAATAAAAGATATAAAAAGTGTTGAAAATGAGAAAAGAGAGAATATTCTGGAAAGACTTTAGAAATGCTAGATAAGCTGTCATTTTCAAAAAGCTATTAGAAGTAAACAAAGAAGAAAAAACATGAAGAAAAATACTAATAGGCACATTTTGGGGCTCAAAATTCAGGTTTAGCTATATTTGACAAAGAAAATAAGGAATAAACTATGAAAAGTGAAGTAATCATGTAAGTAATAAGGAAAAAAGAGTGGAGTAGAAGGCTTGCTTTGCAGTTACATAATGAAGAGACCAGAGAAATAAGACTTCAAATTTAGATCGTTTGCCCTAGTTTTAACAGAAAGAAGAGGCTGAGCAGTGAGGTAAGAACAGGATGCAATGGAAATGAAGATTTGGGAACAGAGCTCACTACAGCTGCAATTAAACTAAAACTTGTATCACATAATGCATCCAAAACAAGGAGAAGAGTTGGGGGGGGGGGCATGGTCGATCACCACCCATTGCAGTAAAAGGCTTGGCATGTGGAATTGCGGGTTTGGAAACAAGGACTTTTTATAAAATCTTACCAGTAAAGTAACGCAGCATGGCTGCAGAACTGCATACATAGACTCGGACACTGAGGACCAAAGAAAAGGGACTTGAACAACAGGACCCTTAGATTCATTTCAGTAATATGAAGGCTTGAGACAGAAGACCACGCAACAGATACTAAGGGAAGGTGAATCACGATTATCCTGCCTTACTAAAATTGTAGATTTTTGTTTTTAAATGAACTTGATAAAATATTTAGTAAAACAGTAAAATGTGATAATTATATCGTATTTAATAATGCACCACATAGGAAGCTATTAGAACGGTGAAAATAGGAGTGAGTAAAATTTCAAGGCATGCTTTAAACTAGTCAGAAGGGAGATAATTTATCTCTACAAAGAAAACTACAGGCACATAGATTTGCCAGTGTGCCCTCTTATCAATATATTTCAGAGCAGATATTAATTCATTCTCTTGCCATGGCACAGAAAACAGGGCTGTGAAATGAATGTCAATCAGAGCATCACGGAGGAAAAATTCTGAAAATAAGTGGGATTGATATTAGAAAACAGGATTAAAATTAACCATCCCAGTGTGAGATCAGGAACCTGGATATTATGCAAATTTCTACTGAAAACAGGGAGCTTATCAGCTGGAAATAGTGTAACTGGAGAAAAACTTAGATACCCTAATCTTTCTGAGGATGACAATATGCTGTTACTGCTACTGTGTGGGTCTGTGGAAGAACAGCAAGTACAAACTGAGGTTGTATAAGCAGCAGTGATGCCATAAGACAAGGCCCTGGGGAGACAACATCCACACACAGTTCTGGCTGCTGTCTTGCAAGGAATTAAAAAGCAGGCACAGGTATGAGGAAAGACAACTGGAAGCACTGTATCATTTGGAGAATGGAAGCAGCTATGTTCTTAGTGGAGTTACAGAGCGCGATACCACAGCTGATTAAGTGTGAATAATGGAAGTTTTTTATGATTTCTACCTTCTCACAGTCCCTGATCATCCTTTGTGACTGTGTTTACACATCCGTGCATGCAGACAGACAAAACCTACAATTTTCCACACTGGAAAAATGAAACTGATTCAGCTAAATTACAGTTTGGTGTAAATGCAAACTCTACAGTGATGGATAAAGGTCTCTTGATGTTTTCCATTTTAAAGCCCAGGACATCCTGATTTGGGTCCCACCTCTAATGTATTCCCTCTCTGTTGGCCAGAATTGCTCTCCTGCGACTGTGCTGCAGCTCTGCTGGACAGCCCTGGCATGAGCTTGTGTGTTTCTGCCAGGCCAGGATGGGCAGATTGACGGCTTACAAAATGGGTAATGTCTCTTTCACAGTTGAAGCACAGCTGGAGTTGGATATGGTGCCTGCACGTGGTGACAACAAACACAACAATCCGTGTGCACTGATGAAAAGCATTAGCTGTCTCACCTTTGGCGACACATCAGCTGAGCTGGAGAGTTAAGTGCACACGGAGATGGAGCGACCAGCCCCCAGGAGTGTCCCAGTGCAGCTGGAGCTGCACTAGCAGAGGTCACCTTGCACATACTCTGCTGCAAACAGAGGTATCTACATCTATACATTCAGCATCTTTCCTCAATTTACTTAAATAATTAAACACTGTGTTACTGCACTCAGCCTGCATCCAATTCCACCACCCCCTTTCCACATGCACAAAACTTTCATTCCTCTCTTGTCAGGGAAGTAAGTGTCTTGTCATTGAGTTTGATGTAGTCAAATTGACGTGTATTGTTAAATCTTACCTAGAAGCTGGCATTAAATTGGAATGTACTAAAGAGAAAACGGCTAGCAATATTGTTTCCTCAGTTTGCACAATGACTTATTTTAAAACTGAATAAATATTAACTTGTTCTGAAATCCTGCAGCTTTCAAGTGGCAGAGCATTTCCGTACTTTAATTCTTCACAGAAAAATTGTCACTTGCATAATGCTTCTGAGAGTGGGGAAAAATACAGTTTCAATTTTCATGTGTTGTAGCACTGTAGAGAATGATCTCATTTCTTGTAATGTTGTATCCTGTCCCCAAACCAATAAATATTTTAAGCATTTAATGCATTTATCAACTCTCCTGTAAAAAAGTACAGGAGAACCTGTGCAATAGCGTCAAAGATATCTCATGTATCGAGGGAGTCTGAGCAAACTCTTGGGTGATTCTCCACCTTGAAATTTAATTTTACATCCTATCCGACAACAGAGCAAGAAGTGAATCAATTCCCTGTTCTCCCAGGAAATCACGTGTTGGTTTTGCTTTTAGAAATTCAATTCTTCTAGCAGATAGATGCTGTACATTTTTGCATCATGTGAAATTTCACAGGTTATTCTTATCAAGAAAATATGAGAAAATTATTGAGCATGCAATATGAATTTAATGACACAAACACACCTTTAGTTAAATTGGTCAAGACAAATTGGTCAGGCAGATTTAGTCCTTTCCTTACAAGTAAAGACTTGCACTTAACAATATAAAAGAAATCGCTTCACTCCTTTTCTTTAAGATATTTAAGGGACAATAAGAAGGTCAGATACCTCAGTATGAAATTTCATAGGACTAAACTATTTAATTTATAAATCTCACTGAAAAATGCCATTCACTCTGGATTTTTGCACTGGAAATCCATGTATTTTAAAAAAAAAGAAAATAAAAAAGTTTATTTCTATGCATACAGACAAGCAGGCATTTGCACTTACTCACAGGCATGCACAGGCACGGACACACGGGATACAAACCTCTAGTACTGCGGTAATCAAATCCAACAGTACCGCTAAGACTGGAGGCATCATCAACACGGATGAGGATCACAGGACCATTTCAGAAGCATCGTATGATGTTGGGGCTGACTGAAATACAGTTACCATTAAACGTATGGTCAGAATGAAGGTCATTTGCTGAGACATCAATGACAGGAACTTTGGCCAGAACACACAACATTACATGGACTGGGAACAACACACCAGCGAAAATAAAAGGTTTCTTTGGTATCAGAAAGGCAGGGGTTGAAACTGAGCCACCAGCAAGGTACACATCTCTGCGTAACACGGCAGAAAGGAGCTCAATGCCTTTAGCAGAGAAAATGACGACTGAAGGAGATTTTTTATGAACAGGGCATAGAGAAATGCTATTTAAGGTAAGGGACAATGCAGTGGCAAGAACCTGTGTATGTAAGATTGACAGGCATAAATATAAGATAGTAATAAGATGGAATCTTCCCCAGGGGAGCTAAACAACCCTCTCATGTGAATACTGAGGACAAGAAATGAAACATTTCTCAATGGAAAGATCAACCACACTAAGATTCAGCAAAATTATGCATCCTTCACACTGATTTTCAAGAGAGAACTGAAACAAGTTATTGTTACATGAATTAAAGTAGTTATTGTACATGAGAAAGTTATTGCACATGGGAAGTTATTGTTAAGTTATTGTACATGAGAAAAGAAGCTGCAAAAATCTGTGAGTAAAATCATAAGACTGATTGTCGGTTTAACCTGAGGAAGGTTACCTAGAGGTTTAATCTTGAGTTTTCATTTGAAAAAGATTGTTGGAACTTTCTTGTAGGTATACCCTCTTCTATTGAGCATCATCTGTAATGTCTACTGGTGCCTTTTAGAGGGTGATTTAATAACAGCAATATTTTACTTTTCTAGCTTCCAGTCAGGTTTCTGTACAGATTGAACAGGAGCTCTAGAAAGTGGAAATCAGAATCTAAGTTTTGCTATTTTTCGTTATTATTTTTAAGATCAGCTGTTAAGGAGCTTTAGCACTTGCTAGGTATCAGATATTAAAAATAGATGTAATTAAATTTAGTCCTCTATTTTTCCTAGTAGCATATCTAAGGGCATTTCCAGTACTAGGAATGAATTCCATGGTTCCCTATGGCCTAACCAACTCAGATCCCTTTTGTTGTTTTTCTTCTGTTCTTTTTTATTTTTGATATGGCTGAAGTTCCTTGTCACTTGTAGCAATCAGTCCCTTGCATCGGGGCTATCTAATTCAAAAAAGTGTTAAAAATCCTTGAACTCTTCCATATCCATGTTTTTGGCACTGAAGCTCAAGGTTTTGAAAGGGACTACAGGCTGGCAAATGTTGAGCTACCCTTGCTGTCATAGCAACCCACAAACTTCATAGAGGGACCAAGTGTGATGTGAAAGGTCTCTGCAGAGCCCCCATGAGCAGGGTGGAGAGCATGGAAATCTCCCACTCTGGTATGCAGAACGTGAAGCTGAGGGCTCTGTCTGATTTGCATAGCCACCGAGGTGCCCTCTCTGTAGCTGGGGACTTTGGCAAGCATTCATTACAGTATAACAATCCTGTAAAGAGCTGCTGTTTTTCTGTGCTTTTTTTTTTTCTCTGAAGAATAAGGTGCTTTTATTTATTTAACAGCAGAAATCAAGAAGATATACTTATTTAACCTGGGTTTAATCCATGCTCTACACTCATTACTAAACTTTTAAAGGAAGTCAGGAAAGGCCTTCGGGTGCTCTGTCCTGTCAAGCTTGACCTCTACCTGCACAGCAATCTGCCATCACCCGTCTTCAGCTTTCACTAAATGAAAACTCAGTAGGAGATAGTACGAAGAGGCAAGAGAAGAAGGCCCTAAATGAGCATATGGCAAAGGCAACTTGCTTCAGAAAAACTGCAATAGCACTACAGGCCGTCGAACAATTTCTAAAGAGACTCCTGTCATCGGCTTTTAATTTTAACCTGCCACATACCTATACTCTTTATGTCCTAAACCCCTGCATCTGGAAAGTGGCATTTTGCTGCATTTCTCACATCTTGGTGCAACCACCACCATAATAATTAGCTTTACTGGATCATGCTACACAATAAAACACAGGTCACTGGGGACAAAAAGCCCTGGAAGGTAACCTTTATTTACCTAAATAGGGACTAATCTAGGTAGTAAAATTAGTGATTATTATCTTATCTCAAAAGCTGTTTAGGTGTGCATCTGCTCTCTGGATGCAGTCATTGGGGACTTGCTATAACATACTTTAGTTTATCAGGCCATAGTGGGACTTTTTTTCCCCTGAAATATCTCTTATTTCTCAGACACAACAATGAACACAGCATCTTCTCCACATCCCCTGTGCTCAGAAGTGTATCTTCCCTTTTGTGCCAATGTGCTCACTGCCACCTGAGGCTGCTCCCTTACGTCCCTGTTGGTGAGTGTATGGGAATGAAGGGAAACTGGGTGCTAAGGAGGGGTGCCTTGGCTTTCCCAATCACATAAACACATTCCTGTTATTTTTATATCATCCATATATATGTTGTTCAAGGTGCATGTAGGTAGAAGGATGAGAAGTTCCTTGTTAGAGGAAATTGGAAAAAATAACAAATACAACTTCATGAAAATGACCCAGGGGAAGACAGGAGCTCTAGGAAGAAATGCAGTGAACTGGTACCTGCCAGCCTGTTTCAACCCTTCCTGCCCCTGAAAATCAAATAGCAGAAGGGCTGCAGCTCAAAGATCACCAGGTCCTCTGGGAGCCCTGGACACGTAGTCTGCAGGGCTCCCACATCCCTGGCAGCCTGACAGCGGCACCAGCTACGTTATGAGTATCCTCACTACACACAAACCTGGCCTTTCCATCCGCCTCGGCTCCATGGCGTGGATGCTTGCTTTCTTGTGGGATGCGAATTCTCATCTCTGCTTCCCTCTGAGCAGGGATGGAAGGGAGGAGAGTGGGATTTGGGATCCCTGGGGAGAGACCAACCCTGCTGGCACAGGGGCATTGGCGTTTTGTGCTGCTGCACCCTTCACCACTGGGCAGAGAGCCACAGCCTCCCAACCAGCTCCAGAATTGTCAAAATACCTCAAGCAAAGTCATGATAATCCCCAGGTAAACTCTGGTTTCCTCTTGATCAGGTGTAGATGGAAAATAAAACAAATAATTAAAAAAGAAAAACATGACCTAAACATTATGTATGCCCTTAATTATCTCAGCCTAGTGAGTATTTTATTCCCTGTCTGGTCAGAACATTAATTATCTTCATAAATACAGCAAAAGTTAAATCCTGAACACCCATGACTACAGAAACAGCACAGTGATCAAGCTTAAATGAACATATAAGTTTTATTAATGGATGTTTTATACAACTCCATATATTATAAATCAAACAAAAAAACCCCTATTTTTGTCTTTTAATCTTGCAATGGAAAAGCTTTGACTTTACTGAGGATAATTTTTATCAAGTTTAGAGCTAGATTTCTTGCAATAATGAGATTGTTATGGGGATAATATTATCTGTTTCGTCATGAAGCACCTCAGCTTGTTAAATAAGTTAATAAATGACTATGCATTAATCAAAGTGACAAAGCTATGAAGAGCAGAGGATATGAGACCATTCTGGTGATAATATTAATTAGCATTTAATTAGAAACTTAGGGGCCATAAGTAAAAAATCATGGGAGAGACATTTATGCAAATTGCTTTGAGTTGAATTTGCTTTAGGAAAAAAAAAAAACCCTCCTTATATTTCACCATTCTCTCCTTTCTAATTTCTTTCCACACTATACAGAGCAGTGTTGCAGTGACATCACATGGATGTAAATAAGCCCATACTGGGTTTCATTTTTCCCAGTTAGGGAGGTCTGCATTTGAATTGTGTTTTTTCCTCTCTAGCTTGAAGGGAAGATAATTTTTTTCAGATTCCTAATTTCTAGACAAGTAGGAAGAACCTGAGAACTGCAAAGGGATGGGATTTCTATTTCTGGTATTTTACTCAAGATACGTGTCACCTTTCTCTAAGGAAGAATTGATGTCACCACGATACTGCTGCAGCAGTATCTCTGTATACAGCAGTGTCTTGTGTTCACAAGCAGGAGACTCATTCATTATCTCACAGACCAGAAGCAGTGTCTGCAATTATAGCTCTTTTGTTTCTTCTCTGCACAAGGCGCTCATTTCTAACGGGATAGTTCCTGATAGCAAAAGAGATAATATATCACTCTGTTACGTATTTCAGGCTGTTTTCTTGCAGAGCAAACTTTATTATTTGTTACACTTAACACAAGAACAGTACCTGCAGTAAACTTGCTTTTTCTATTCACCAGTCTGTTTCTGTCATGGCTCATTTATGTGTGAACACGACTGACTGAAGCCAGTGTTATCCACAACTGACAAGTGCCAGACCTACAGTTCAATCAGCCCCTCTCTAAGATAATGTGAAGGGTTTGAAATAATGGGACAATAAAGTGGAGAGAGAGAGACAATCAGGGTCAAATCGATCCAAGTCTTTGCATATAGAAGGGATTCTGCCTAATAACACGCAGCTCTATTTTGCTCTCCAAACACAATACAGCTTAAACAGGTCTAAACCTGGCCTTCAAGGAAATGTGTGACTGACATGAAAATGCTCAAGTTTTACAGTGGTTTCTTCAGGCATTTCCTTCCAAAGCATTTCATTGCACTGTAGTGTAAACCCAAGATAAAAAGCATCTGGTACCCAGGGTTTTTTGGTTTAGACTGAAGAGCCCAGTGATGACACAAAATTCATTCTTCTTTCAATTTTATTTTATATTTGTTTAACAAATAATTTGCATCTGTTAATAAAATTAAACCTTATAAATGAATGAGGCAGCTCCTTTCAGGGATGCTCCCAATTCCCATTTCCAATATAGCAAACTGAGTTCCTGAATAGATTTCTTTATATTAAGTCTCCACAGAACACTGCAGTTAACACAACTATTCTGTCAAAATTACCAGCTGCTGCTGTGCTGCAATACATATCAGTTCTGGAATTTAATAATATATTTTACCGAACTTCCAGAAAATAAAGTGCTGAGCAGTAGTCGCTAAGGACTCAAAAGAAATTGTAGTATCTTCAAGCATTAAGACAACAAACCTTTATATATTTCCTTTCTTCCATCTCTTAATTAATAAGCCCCAGAGTTGCATGAGAACATCTATCTAACCTTTTTTCTTTCTTGGTGGATTGAGACAGATCTACATATTTCAGTATTCAGAAAGGTTTTGGGTGTTTTACCTCTGTCTCACATTTCCCCGCCACCATTTATTTTACATATTGAATGATGACCCCCACAAACCAGATTTATCACTTTCCTTCTCCAGTACAAACTCAAAAGGAGGAGGCCAAGCCTTCAGTGTGGGCCATGAGCTCCGTGTTGGCTGGTTCTGTGGTTATTTTAGTATTTTTTAATTTTTCTGTGAACCCAGTAAAAATGGTAACATGTTCAGTAGTGTCTTTTTTGCTTGCAGGCACTGGTCTGCTTGAGGGTTGAGCAGCTCTGGCTGGTTTGCCCTGAGCAGCATGGCCACAAAGCTGAGAGATCTGAAAGTGCCCAGCACAATTCTGCAGTTCCCACCTTTTCCCATGAATAAATACGGGGTCTGGAATGCTCTGGAGAAGAAAAAAACAAGAGGGAAGATGAAAAGCCCTGGGGTACCTAGCTGTCTTTTGAGGTCAGCCTTGGCACCCTCCTACCAAAATCTGGTTTGTCTCCCACCACACACTCCTACCAAAATCCTGGTTTGTCTGCAGTGTGGTCAAATACATGTTAATACAGTGTAGGCATCAGAAATGAGATTAAAAAAGGATTTGAATGTACTTGACGGAGCCCCTAATATCCCCAAGGGTGTTGGGCTGCAACAGGCAGGATTAGGTATGCTTCAGTGGTAGGGATTCTTTGTACAAAGGATATTTTGGAAATTTCCCTCCTCTTTTAAGGCTTTTCCTGTAATCTTGCATGATCAGTGAGAATTCTTACTCTAAAAGACCTGGTGCTTCTGTGTGGATATCCCCAGACAAGGATTTAACATCTCATATTCTTGCTCAGCCCATGAAAGGTGTCTATGACATGAGTAATCAAAAGCAGGATGCTGAGCTTGGTCCTGTATCTCTGTAAGTAGGAAATTTTCTGTCTCCTAGGCTCAGTCTGGGTCTTCCCATCACACTAAAAACCAGCACATGCAGGCCTCCAGAAGGAGGCGTGTTGGTCATGATCAGTGTGGTCACACGCTGTGCATCCCTGGAGGTGTTTGAGAAAAGACCGGACGTGACACTCAGTGCTGTGGTCTGGTTAACAGCTTGGTGATCGGTCAAAGTGTGGGCCTGATGGTCTCACAGGTCTCTTCCAACGTAAATGATTCATGGTTCTGTAACTCTATGACTTGTTCTGTACGTTATCTTCACAGTGTTCTCAGTTAGAGAGGCTCCATGAATTAGGACCCCTTCATAAGCAGCACACATTTAGGAAGTTTATATATCTGAGTACTAGAACCTCAGACCGCTCTTGTCTTATGAAGAACCGACATTTCATTAAATCATTAGTAGGTCTTTTCAAATTGGCTGCAATTGAAATATATATCTAACAAGAAGTAGAAATAGATTTTTAACAAATCTAACCCTACTTCATTTTTTGGTGAAGCCATGGTCTATGTCTTTCCAATAGAACAGGGCGAAGAGGAAAAGTGAAATCAGAGACATAACCTATCCTTAGTAGTACTACTCAGGCACAGCTGCCTTCAAACAGAACTGAATGTGATGGCACAGCAAATACCTCCCAGTCCCATGTGCCTGTGTTAGCAGAAAGCTTCTAATTATAAGAGTAGAAAATTTTATAGAGACAAATAAATTATACCTTTCCTGGGTTTGTGTATCCATACTCATGGCTAGTCAAAAATGTGTAATTACCTTTCTGGTTCCAAAAAACATTTCAGTACACAGTGGAATTCAGCAAGCTTCCATGGTTTAAAATCTTACTGGGGAGGAAACTCCTCACGTACAACACATGTAATTGCATATGAAAGTGCACGCCTTTTCATTTGTTAGTGTTATTTCCTGTTTAAGTTTTGTGGGCATGGGAAGATGAAAGCAAAATCTGGAATGCTTCAAAAAAAGGAAATAAACAAGGTAATCTCTCAAGTCCTTCACTTCTGTTCAGGCAAATGATAGAAGAGATCTGGATACACCACCAAGCCAAACTTGCTTTTCTGCAGCTGCTCTAAACTTTAAGGAAACCAAGGCTCATTAACCTCACCAGGCAGAAGATTTGATACAGCGATCACTGAGTGATCACACCAGGGCTGAGACATGGTCTGTTTATGTCAGGAACTGCAGGAGCATTTCAACACAGACACTGCTCTGCACTGTGATGCTGGGGAAGCTGAAATACTGAAAATGGACAGTTTCAGTTCCTCTTTGTAGTGTTTCTGCGTTTTCGAGGATTTAACCAGTGAACTCTCGTAGCACCTCTTAGAAGGTGAAGTCCACACACATGGCTCCATGGAGGGAGGAGATGTAGACAGAACTGTTCCCACATCTGAAGTCTCTGCGTGCCCAGTTGCATGCCTTCTTACTCCACTGCTCATCCGGGTAAGTGTATATATGTCACAGTTTAGAAAAGTCAGCCTTTATCTCTCTCCTACCAATTCAAATTATATAGTCATGGGCTAAAGGGGCATCCCACTAGTCAGTATGCTGCGATGTTTTGTGTGTTTACTGATTTTGCCTGGTGTGATTTTCACTTGTGCTGTGAACACAGTGAACACAGTGAACAGTGTTTGTGGTTGTGCTACTTCTCTCTGTGCTCTTGCCCAACTTTCAGAGTCCCAGACCTCAGCTTGCGTTGATAGTTCATTGATATTAAATATCTTTCTACTATCATGTTAGGAGGTATGCTGAGCCGTTTTTATATACACTTTTCCTTGTATTTTTTTCAGCTTTATTTTCACATAATCCTTTTCTATACATGCTCTTGAATTTGCTCCCTAGTCCCTGAGTATGCACAGAGATGGGAGGAAGCATTTGTATCAACTCATACAGATGAATTTCAGGCTCTTGATTCCTTCCTGATCACTGCATTCCACAAGCTGCAGCCTGATGAATGGCTAGGTAAGACAAAATATAAAGGAAAATGCTGAAAGTGTGAGATGAAAACTGTGAAAGGTAAGAATGTCTGCTTCGGAACAGAGAGACTCAGGAAAAAAACCAGTGGAAAATGGGTTGGGGAGGCATGTTCCAGAAATTACCCCAAACTGCCTTTTTGGGAGGCAGAAGAGCACGTCAGGAAGTCATTAGCAATCTGGAGAAAAACAAGTTTATTCTGAGGATTGGAAACAGTGGGTGTGGTAAGCCTGACTCCAGTGGCAGGGAGCTGTGGGCTGGTAGCAAAGGTCTCTGCCCAGGTGCCCACCCAGCCAAGCGAGGATGGTGAAGAGGCTCTGGCGTGTTGCAGGCAGCACCACATGCCAAGGATGAGCAGGGGGTGCTGCCTGACTCCAGTCCTGCCCCATGAGGTTTGATATGACATGCATTTAAAATCACTGCAATGATGTGCAGTCAAACACTGGTTTAGGGTATGTCTGTGGTGGAGTCACCATGAAGCATTTTACATTTCTGAAGAGAGCATTAATGAGAAAGTAGAGAGCAAGTTATTAGCCCTTTAAAGACAAATAAAGCTTTTCTAAACCACATCAGAAAGAGATGGGCTTGAGTAACACTATTTGCACTTTTTAATTTTGTCTGAACTTCCAAGGTATCTTGTTCTGGGTTCCTCTACCCTAACTGGTGGTCTGAGACCCAGACACCCATTCATTTTGAAGAATAACCTCCTAAAGAAGACCTAAGAGTGTCTTCCTTTTCTAAAAATTATTCTGAATCCATTTGTTAAGTTTCTTCACCTATAAAATGGGAGTATTATTTACTTCACAGCCTATTAGGGTTCATTAATGGATGACTGCGCATGTATTTGGCTATACAGTCCAAGACCATATTAATATTAAACTTATTCCTGACCCAATTTTAGCTGTGAAAACTGCCCCTTTTTTCCACCAGGGTTGCCCAAAGTTCAACAAAACAGGTGAGCAAAGGTGAAAAAACAGAGCTCACCCTCACAGTAAGCTGGGACTTTTGTGCTAAATTCAGCAGGGTTATGGCAGACCTCAGCTGTGTACTTTTCAAAGGTCTAATACCTGCCTTTGTTTGGAAAAGTTGCCTGTAACTAACAGGGCTGAGGTCTGTAGGAATCCAAAGAAATAATTCAAAACCACAGTAGCTTTCACAAGGAATAATCTTCTTTCTCTGTATTTTATGAGATCTATGAAACACCAGAGAAGCCTTGGAGGTCTTTCCTCCGTAAACTGAACTATTCTAGAGCAATTCTGAAGCTTTTGAGTTTTGACTCAAGTCTGACCCTTATTTGCCAGCACTGCGGGACACTGAGCTTGCCCCGCTCACAATGAGAGAGATTTCTTTTCTTGTGTGATGGAACCATCGCACCGTAGCTACTACCTTTCTCCTCCAGAAGAATGACTGCAATAAGGCAAAGCTTATAATCATTTGCAGTAGCCTAAGGGCAAACCATTTCTAAATTTTCATGAGAAAACACTGTGTCTTGCAGGATTGCTGGCTGTTATTTTGTTTAAATACCAGAGATGTCCACTGAGAAGGTGGCCATGAAAATGCTACAGTAAAACATTTTTTTTCCAAATATTTTAAAATATTTCATGTTGGTGAGAGGAGACAATTTAAGACACTAGAGGTCTTTCTGCATATTGATTCCTTTTCCAAGACCATCACCAAGGCTTCGAATGCTCTGGCAGAATTTTATTGATTTGGTCAAGATAAGTAGGTTGAAATATCAGGGTATTTCTCTTACAAGCATTAGGAGGGCCGATATTACCATCCTAAGCATTGGAGCCAGATTTCGACCCTGGAAAGAGAAAATATACAAAGTAAAAACTCCTGTGCTTTGGGAATTATTCGCTGGAGGACTACTGAGTCTAGCTGAGTTGCAGGCAGGCTTTTCGTAGAGGATTCCCAAATGATTCCTCTCAGTTCTGACTTATGGCTGTGCTCACGAACATGTGAGCTTTACCTAGCCAGAAAATGTAGCACTCTCTCCTCTGCAGGGTTAGGCTTGACCCTTTGCCATCCCCACATGAAGCCTCTCCTAGTGTCTTGAAGGAGTGATTCACCATGACAAAGGCTGTCACGTACAAACCAGTAACTGCCACCTCTCTGGGTATGGCTTAGATGAAATATGTTACCGTGAAGTTACATGTGGTACCCAGCCAGCTGCAGTCAGAGTCTGGCAGTGCTGGGGAGAAGCTGCGTGTCAACTCAGAGTTGCACAACACTGTGAGACTTGAAGGCTTTCCAGCTGCAAATGTTGATAAATATATACATTTTCCACTTTGATAAAATAGTTCTTGGCAGAGACTCTTAGCAAATACAACTGATTATTGTCAGTCTGGCATTGAGTAAGGGACTGTCTCTTATGGTATGAGATGAATACATATTCCACTGTTTGTAGGAACAGCTCTTAAGGTTCTGGCTTACACATATAAGAAGCTGACTCCATAGCAGATCTGCTCTAAACATTACTGAAACTAAAGCCTCCAATGAATACAGCTTTCACAGAAAACAAGGCTGGAAGGGACAAGGAGATCAGACCCTGCTGCCCTAGGCAAATGCATCCCAATCTATTGTTTCATAAACAGATTAAGCAAAATGTAAAAACAGGTTTATGTTCCCAACAGAATGAATAGATGTCAGAGTATTTCACCACAATCACAACAAAAATATGCTGCTAATTCCTTGCTCAATTTTTTTCCCCAGGGCTTGTTATTAGGCATTTGTTTTGAAGTCAGTATTTTCTCTTAGCTGAGACTCTTTTCTGTCTTGGCATTAAACCACTCTGCTTCCCAAGATATTTGGCCGTGTCCCTTTTTCCACTGGCAAAGGCAAGAAGCTTGGAGGCTGGCCGTTAGGATAGATTACCACTGCCCTGGCAGTCCTAGGAGCCTCCCTCTGCCCAACTCCCATCTGAGCTCCTTCCTAAACAGAGGAGAACTTATGTACTCATTTCCAGATGGGTTCTCTGCAGTATTGCACTCTCTGACATCCAAAAGATACTTTATTCTAATGACACCACTAGGCTAGGGTTGCACATTTTTTTCCCACAGGCCTGTTATATTTGTAGCTATTTTATGCTCAGCTGAGGGTCTTAGGACTTTTGTCAGAGCCAACAACCTTAAAGCAGCAAAGTTTGTTCCCTGTGAGCGAGATGCAACAGCCCATCGTACACCACGTGTTAGTTTCAACCACAATTTCATCTGGTCCCTCCTCTGAGATCCTGCTACCTCCTTCAGTGCCAGCAATGCCTCCTGCACCTCCAGCAGCCCCCACCCGGCCCACTGTAATTTCTCATTCCTAATTTGGACAAAGAATGCCTTCACAAAAATAGCAAGAGGAAGCCTAGATTACTGACTGCATTTTTACACTCCTTTCATTCCCATTTGCAACCTTTTCACCACACACACCTCCCCTACCTCCTCCTTCGCCACATTAACATGCATTCCATTCCTCCCCACATCTCCCACTCAAAAAGACTTTTGTCACCAAACTGGTGGCTATTACCACAACTTGGAATTTGTATTTTTATTGTATAATCAAAGTTCATAAGCAATCTCACGCAAACCATTCAGCATATACCAGATCTGGAGAAAAATATCTTTCTCCTATGCAACAGAAATGTAAAAATAAAAAACCCAACCAACCAAACAACAACAAAAAAACCCCTGTACCCAGCCCCTCTGTCCCCTCAGATTTATATTTCAAATATGTATTTTAAAACCCAAACACCCAAACCAAACCAAAACAAAACCACCACACAGAACCCTCCACAATAACAGAAGAATGTCTGCCACTGAAGACATTGAGCCAGACTCAGCTGGAAAGTTAAGTTTCCAAAAATTTATGGGTCCACTAGGCATGAAGTAGCCCCTGGAATGAGTGAGGTTAGGATCTCACTTACCAGGGGCAGCTTTTCTCATCCATCCAGTGTCAGCCTGATGGCTCAGAGGAGAGCAGAAAGAGAGACGGATGGAGCTCTTCACAAGGGTAAAGAGAAGGCAAAGGTAAGGAAAATAGACATCTGGAAACTTTTAACAGATACTATAAAAATGAATCCAGGATCACTCTGCTTAGGGCTGCCTTCTGTGCATTATGTTTTTCTTGATGGTATCCTTGTATCCTTCAAACAGCAATCTGCGAGAGGAAGGCAGAGCCCTGCAGCACTGGGATGACAAGGCACTGTCAGCAAGGAAACATAGGAAAGTCCCACCTGCACCAGCTTGTCCCAGCCCTACTTGCAGCATCGGGGCTCTCACCACCTGCCAGCCAACCCCAGCCGTGTCTCTTGCGCTGTGGGCCCTCAGAGCTACATTGGGGTTTGCCATCAGCTGCACCTCTGGTGGTGGCTGTACCCAGGAAGGGTTTCATGTCAGTGCCACCCTGCAACATCTGCCATGGGGGCTTTGGACCATGTGGGCACACAGGAATAAAACCACTGCAGAGGTTTATGACGCCTCTGCAGACATGGACTGATGTTCAACCTGAGTGTCTCAGAGGCACAGACATTCCCTGATGCCTGTTGGGACTCCCACCTGCTCCTTCAGTGACACTTCATCACCCAAGAAAGCCAGGATGGAAAGGGCTGTATCTCTCAGCAACAGTATACACTCAGAGTCACACACATACAAGCTGTACCTTGGCCTGGAGGGTTGGGGCTTCCCTCTAGGATCAATATGTCCCTTCGAGATGATGGTGGTGGGCTTGTGCTGTCTGCCTCTTTGCTGAACAAGCCAGCAGAGTGGGCTCCAAGCAAGAAGCCCATCTCCCTGGGGATTCACCTGCTGTGGGCAGGTCAGGGGTAGTTGACACCCAGGTCAGGGGCGTGTGACAAGCCTGGTGTCACTAAATATAGGTGCATGACTACATGCAGCAGCATGCCTCCTGCCCTGCTGCCCGAGGTATCAAGTGGGGCCTTCATTAGTTTACAAGGGATTGCTGTTGCAAAACATGTCAGCATCTGCGCTATTCCCAGCACAGCTTCATTGCTTCTTCCTCGCTTTGATGTGTTGAGAAACCTGACATGAAAAAAATCAAAGAGCAAACTGTCACGCACTGTAAAAGCAGGAGGGCTTCTGCGCTGTTTGGTCTCCTCTGAATAACACAGACTGCTTCCTCTAGACATTGTTTCAAGTCTGAAATCTGGATGTAGGATGCACCCAAGTGCACAGTGCCTGGTGCACAGGGTACAGGGGCTTCCTACTGTCCACTGGCCCTACAGCTGAGCAAATCCTCATGGGAAGGCCATGGTCTCTGGCTATGACTGCTGATTGGCTCATTCCTTTGCACCTGAATCCCAGGTCTTTTGGCATGCATGAACCTCAGCTTGTGAGACAGACCAGTCTTCCCAAACACTGGAAGAGCTTTTCTGGGTCCCACAGCAGCACCAGCATTTCCCAAGCCTTACCTCTGTCATCTCAGAGCAAGTCTTTGTATACGTGGCAAACGGTTGTGATGCCATAACTTCCCTTCTGGGCCTTTGTAGTTATTGTTGTGTACGTCCTGTTTTTCATGATTATGTGATAGGTGGGTCAGTGTGAACTCCAGCAATCAAGAGCAGAGCATAATATAGCAGATCTGGCACAAAAGGAATCCTGTAATGAGATTTATGCGTTCAAGGTCTAATTGTTAACACTTGTTTTCTCTGCTCATAACATCTTCTCCTGTTGTACAATGGTTATCATCATAGAATAGATCGGATTTTCATCAGGGAAAAATGACTTAACCTGTAATTAACCACTAAAATGTGTATTATCATCCTAGCCCCATGTACACAGAACACAAAAAACAGCATGAAGTGCCCTGTGTTTTCCATTCCTTGTGCCACTGAAAATACTACAGGAAAATGTATTCCCCTGGTATGGTGTGTAGAATGAAAGATAATGGCATAGAAAAGAAAAATTAACAAAAAACCACCTGCTGAAATAAGATAAAATACAAAATGTAAGGGGCTAATACTGGTCAAAAGAAAATTCTGAAAGCAAAAACTTACAGAAAAATTTAGACAAAAACTTTAAGTCATTGATTTATTATCAGCACAAGAACTGAAAAAAACATCCAAGAAAAAGGTTGCTGTGTCACAAAGCTAACTAGAGCCCCTGTTGCTATCAGAATTGCAGAGTAGTTGTGTACATACTAAAATAGGACATCTCTGTACCCCATATAACTCAGTATTCAAAATATCTGCCTACTTATAATTAAAATGCTTGTAATTATATAAACTACATTTTAAAAAATTGCAGAAGAGAAGAGATTTTTTTTCCCTCTGGATATTTTCTTGTATTGTGTGTGGCTCATTTGAATGATGGTGTATTGTGGTTTGTAGCAGAGAATTTTCTGCCTGGACTAACGAATTTTCTCCTAACGTGCTCAGTTTTAGTATCCATTAATAAAAAGTGTATCACACTGTAGTGATGTACTGCAACAGCAGAGAATTTCATACTAATAATCATGTGATGCCAAAGGCACTGCTGGCATTGTCTGAGATGCTGCTGTAGAGCCACTGAGTTTTCACTGTCAGTGTTGATAACTTTAACTGAATGCAAATGTAAATACTAGAAACAAATTCCAAATTAAAATATGTCAGGAAATCCTCTCTCCTCCTGAAAAAGAAATCTGATATTTAATTCTTAAACAAGCTGTCTTCGTCTTAGTATCTTTGCACACAGTTCACAAACAGCTTATCATGGGCTAAGCTGAGATGAGAACAGGATGTTGTTGGCTGCCCTGGGTAGCCACCCATGGGGATGCTCTTACTCCAGGGCAGATATACACACGTCTCCCTGCTCAGGGAAGGAGTTGTTCCACACAGTCCATAGGCAAGAGCATGCTCACAGCTTGTAATCAAGAAACAGCTGGCGTGATCTATCTGCATGCCCAAAATTGCTCCAGAAGAGCTTTGTACTGGAACCATATTCCAGGCAGAGATTTACCCTGGCGCCAGGGAGGATTTAACTTCTCTCTTTGTTCCCTCTCTGTTGCCCCTTTGCCCTGCCCTGCAGAGTACGAGACTGTATCCAGTTCCCCAGTTTCAAACATCCATGAAGGTGAGCTCAGCGCCGGTAATGCGTGAGGCCCATGCAGCCACAGGGGAGAAGGGATGCAAAGGGAATATACCGATGCCTCTTTCTGGCTGAAGATGTGTGCCACCAGCTTTCTCCATCACATGAGCCGTCATGCAAGGGTACAGAACAGCATTCAAAACAAGGCATGCTTGCATCAGCCCACACACCTTCACAATCTATTCACATATAGAGTTATGTTAACACCGGTGTGTCACTAGGTATCTCATAAATACAATACAGACTTTAAAAAGCGAAGATTAGGCTAAATCACCTAGAGCAGTTACATCCTTCTCTGACTGTGCAGATCTGTTCCTTACAGTTTGGAGCTGAAAAACACCAAATTATGGGCTTCACACACATTCTTGGCATATTACTCTTCTTTCACAGGCAGGAAATATTTTTCTAGTCTTCATCTCAATTTGCTCAAGATGCTATTCCCACACTGCTGATAACAAATCTTTGGAAACTAGTACTCTGCAATAACTGCTTTGTAGAGTTCCCTCTTCAAACTGCAAGCCTGGATTGTGTTGAAGGAAAAGATCTTGCCTTAGAAGTGTGCCAGCACTGCGGGGACATTACTGTGGCAATCAGTGCTGAGACCAGCCGCTCCTGCAGCCACATGTGGGCACAGCAGCCTGACAGCAGTTTGACTTCGGTATAGCCAACAGGATGCCACAGCAACATGAAACTCAACATGAAAGCCCTGGGTGAGCAGTGAGGTTCACAGCTAACTTGGTTTCAGTCTAAATGAAATTAGTCAATGTCATCACAGATATCATCAAAGCTAGAGATGCACTGAAGGAATACCCCTAGGAAGGAGGCTAGCCTGTTCCAAATCGGACAGTGATAACTTTCTGGTGAGGTAAAGTACGTTGCTAAGAAAAACAGAGAAAAAAAAGTGTTGATTGCTTCAGCTTAAAACCCCCACAATGAAATACTGCATTGTTTTGAAGTTTACTCTTGTCTTTCCTTCTTCCCAAGATATCACAGGTATTTTGAACTAGAAGATAGAAGAGTTACAAAAGGAAGAGGTTTTCTTCACAACTTTTGCCTTTTAGAAAACAGACATTTCTGTATTCTTTTTACACCTTGTTTTGATGTCTGTTTGGCTAAAAAGCCTGCTTTTGAAAATGAAAGCAGACCTTTGGTGGGTTAATATTAAGGATTCCATACCTAGTCTCATATTTCCATTGTTGTTAACTCTGACAGAATGATTTTCATAGTTTCAATAATGGCTGTCCTTCAGCAAGCTAAAATGCAGGTAAAATTCTGCTAAGACTTGAACTCTGCCAGTCTCTCTCCATGTTGAAAGTACAAAGAAAGGATAGACCATGCCTTTGTAATTTCCCCTCAATAAACTCGAATAAGTTTCAATTTTATTTTTCTTCTCAACTTAAAATTATTCATCTCTCCCATGGAGAGAGGTTACAAAGGAACTGTTTTGGTTAAGAAACAGACTTTAGGGGTAGAGGTATGGGATTTCTTTTTACACCTTCCTAGAAGACTCATGGGTCCTGTCTGTATTTCTGTGGCTTCCTCAGAGTTTGCTGTTTTATTTCTGTTCAGTCCCAGGCTGAATTTCTCCATGCAAGGACAACTGCCAGAGCTGCTCAGGATACCACATTTTCTAAGAGGTATCCATGCTGACCACATTTTTGGTGACAGAGCAGCTGAGAATTTTGCAGAACTGGCCATGGGAGCTCTGACCCAGACTCCGGGGACAACAATAGTCTTAAAGCCCTACATTTAAAGGCAGCAGCATAGGTTTTTCCAGAAACCCAAACTCTTCCCCTCAGACACCTTTCTCCCTCCATAAAATCCAAACTCCCTTCCTTCAGCTATAGCTTCTCAAATAAGGCATTACTGGCCAGAACAGTTTCAGTACCAAACATCAAGTGAAGGTCACACCTACTCTGTAATGCAAATCAAAATACAATTTACAGACATGACTTCTTCATCAAACCACTTGACAGACAATTCTTCATTTTGACATGCCTCTTACAGGCATGGGCGTAAAAGATCCCATGGTGACTGCATGGCACTGCAGCCTGTGACAACACACGTTCAGATAACAAACATACTTTCTTGCAGCAGGAAAAAGCTGGAGGCTGGAGGGAAGGGCAACAAAATCATCCAGCTTTTCCCATCCAACTCTGTGGTTCTAGTAAAAACACAAACTGATCCAGATTTCTGAAGTGTTTTGAATAAAGCCTAGCAGCTACGCAGCCACAGTATTTTGGAGCTCTGTAACAGCTAAAATAAAATAAACTGTGATTCATCCCACAACATCCCAAAAGTTTGAGGGCTTGCATAAAAATAATCTGGGCACTTCAAAACACCTATGATTTCAGACCACCAAAACCTGAGAAAAGAAATCTGCATCAACCTGCCTCTTGCATTTTTCCAGTAAAAATAAAAGCCTGTATTGATGCCGAATGCCAGCAGATTGTGCAGGCTGAATATCGGAAAGGAAAACCTTTATTACAGACTTGCAATTCAGAGCTTTTTGGAAGCAGCAGCTCAGCAGGGTAGTCAATAAGACTTGTAAACCCATTTACTGCATGTTTTAGATCAATTTCTCTCTGAGTTCTTGTACAGCATTTCAAACCTGCTGAACCCCGAAGATGTTCTTCTCCTGTGGCGCCTTTAGAATAAACCAATCGTCAGAAAACATTGTGTATTTTCCTTCAGAGCCATGACTCTGGCTGGTATTTTAAGCACCTTAAAGCTAAGGAGCTGAATGGTGAAAATAAAGCAGTAAGTAGATCTTTCGCAAGTCCCTTCCTTTCTCTCCATACTGTTGCTTTTGTCTTATTTTCAAACAAATGACTAATGCAATTTCTTGTTATTGCTCCTTTTTCCACTGCCACTTAATTGCAAGCTAGCAACACACTGACTGGATGGACAAAATTAACAAAGCATCAAAAATCAATAAAAGTATGTGCAGCTTTTTACTTCAATTCACTTACCTATGTTTGGCTTTATGACAAGTCATGGCTTGGCAAACATCTTACCAGGGTCTAGTTTTTCTTGTTTACATATACATCTGCTGTTTTTCCCCTCTGCCCTTCGGTAACTTTCCTGACGTTTTGCCTTGCATCCAGAAGGAACGTTCTGAAAACAACAGGGAAATTTGCTACAGCATCTGTGAGCTTTAGCCCCTCTCCTCTAGATCATAATGTCGCAAATAAAATTCCAAAAAGGTGTTGATTAGGAGTTATTTTTGCCTCAGTGGTTCAAGGGTTTTTATTCATATGCTTACTTGAGAGGCACCTTAAGCGATAAGAAAAGAGGTATTGCTCTGCAGCATTTGAATGTTCTCGCCCTGCAGTATCTGAGTGTGTGCTACAGCTCAGAGTAAAACCACCAAATGCAAGCAAAGCTGTAATGTCCCCAGACTGGTACTTGTAAGCACCTATGGCTGTCTGTAAGAACTGATTCAGATTATAAACTCTATAAACTCAAGGCTAGTCTACACACAAAGGCAGTGTGAAGGGGGGCACAGGCTGCAGTCAGAGTGCCCACAGCCCGACAGCCACTGCCAGGGTCACCGCGAGCTGCAGACACCAGGCGGGTGCCATGCCAACAGGTTCCCAGCCGGCTGCACTCAGCTCCCAAGGAGCTGACCTGCAAAATGGAAATCACTTAGAAGGTGACTCTACAGTGAAGGTAGCCTGTGGGTGAAGCTTGTGTATTCTGGAAACCACTTTTTTCACTTTGAATGATACCTACCATCCACTAGTGATTGCTGGATTTGGATTACTGTTACTAGCACACAACAAATTCATGTTACATAGACTCACTGGTCTCTGGTCCCCACTAGAGCTGGGTCAGCTTTTCTATTAAATAACACATTTAATTTGGTCCCCCATATAACATCCACACACAGATTTCAGTGTTTTCATTATTTAGAATTATTCACTGAATAATCCACGGGAACATCTTGCAGACTGTGTACTTACTTGCAAATGCTGTGCCATAGCTACTGCTTGCTCAATAGCTGGACTGTGTGATTGGTCACCAAAGTCAAACAGAATTTTTTATCCCCAGACCAAGAAATATTTTCAAGTTGCATGTTTTAAAAATGAGAATAATCAGTCACATGCACTTTTTACCAATACCTATAACATTTCCAATTCCTTTGCACATTCTTAAGAGAATACATTTTATGTTTACATGTACCATCATTAAAATGTGAAACAAAACTGCAATTATAGGTAAATAAGTAAAGTCAGCTCTTAGCCTCGTGGCAGAATGCATACCTAGGAAATGGGAAATTGGTGTTCAGCTTCCTTTTCAGCCTGAAGGCAATGCAGTCAGATCCCTGCAGCCCCTGCAGGTTCTTTCCTCCCCAGCTGAGTCTTCTAGGTAGGGACATCCTTTACCCTGCACTTTGAAAGTGTTCCTCTTATGACTCAAAATTATGAGTTTCCTGATGCTGGAGGCTGGCAAAAAAAAAAACCAAACAAACAAACAAAAAAACCAGAAAAAAACAAACAAAAAAAAACCAAACACCAAAACACCCAAAAAACCAACTCAAACATCAACAAACACAAAAACACACCAAAGAAGGAAAGAAACCCTAACCAAACAAAAGCCAGCCAACAAAACAAAACCAGATACAAACAAACAAATAAACAAACAGTCCAACTACCGAAACCACTAAAAATCAAGAAAATCTGATTTTGTAACCTTGTGCCCTGTCTGGTGGGAGACCAAGACCCAAGGCCCTTTTCTGGAGAAACCCTCTGAGCTGCAGCAAGGAGACAGTGGCAGAGGGTAGCACTGGCATGGTGGAAAACACCTTCCAAGCAGCAAGACGTGCTCATCCCAGCACAAATGTGGTCACTACACTCTGCGTCCTGAGGGGATATAGAACACCCAGGGTACAGCTCTGATTCAGGCACTGGGGAGGAGCAGGGAGAGAGGAGGACATCTAGCTTAATTTTTTCTGCTAATTGACTCCTGATTGCTGCTTAGCCAGTGTTGGAAATTTGGAGCTGTGTTACCCTTCACATTGATTGACCAAACAGGTCCTGTTTTGACTCTGAAACAGCCTGCCCGTGATGGACACCTAGATTTTCAGACAGTGTGTGGTCTACACACAAGTCCCAAGCTCTGCATCTGGCCCCTTGGCCCTATTTTTGATTACTTCTCTCTTCTGGAAATAATTCTCATGTGACTCTCCTTGACAGCAGAGGGGAGGTGCAGCACACTGTGAGGCCTCAGAAGACTTGATAGAAACCTTGCCTCCCTCCAGCTCTCTGTGTACTGCAGCTCTGAGTGCACTGAAGGGGACAGGGGAGGACTCCAAGGCCAGACACAAGGAAGGGTGTGAGATTGTCTTTCACATTTCCAATGAAAAGTAAGGTTAATTTTGCAACAGATACCTTTCTGAAAGGACGGGGAAGGTCTTCCAGAGCTGCTACAGGAACAGAAAATCCAAAGGTGAAGAAATGCCAGGGAGAAGCTGTGAAGGTAAAGGCTTTATAGAGAGGGAGAAGTATAAGCAATATTTGATGGGTACATTTTTGATACAAAAAACCCAACAAAACAGTTGAATGTGACAAAACCCAAACCCTGTGCAAAACCACATGTTTCTAATAAAAGTTACTGATTTTGTAGATACCAGGGGTTTAGCCTGAAAAAATTATGGTGGTTTCTGCACTATATCCTGTGCTTTGTTACCCAAAGCATCCAACTATAAGAGACAGTAACAGGGAGAAAGAGATATTGAAAAACGTGTTTGCATTTTTTCTCCAAGTGTGCATGACTCATTTGAACGATAAGGTACAACATGGTGTGAGTTTTTGTGTCTTGAATAACTGAACTCACACATATTTTCCATTGTCTACCTTCACCTGTGGTGTTCACTGAACAAGAAATATTGAACATGAGGACAACACTGTGCAGCAGAAGGCGCTGTCAGAGGAGCAGAGCTACTCAGTGATTTGCCCCTGCAGCAAATCCATATCCCCAGAGATTTCCTGGTATCGCTCCCTCTGTCATTGGGTGGGTTTGTTTTCAGTCACACCTTTGCTTTATGGTAGCTGGTCCTTCCTTCTGCCTCTCTGTTTTTCTTCATCTTTTTTTTCCTGCTTCATCTTGGCTTACGTTTCCTTCTGCACTTTGGATTTCTCTTTGCTTATTGTCCTTCAGAAGAACAGGGAAGTCTCCTGTTGGGAAAGGTTCAACTTGACTCATTTCTTCCTCAAAGGTGATGGAATGAGTCATCCCCTGGCCATGCTGCCCTCCCTTATCTCTGAAGAGCCAGGAAAGTAAGTTGGATAACCTCAGCTAAATACATGCTTAACAACATCATTGCAATTTACAAGACTAAACTGATTTTTGTACAGACCCTAAAATCTCAGTGTAATGCAAGCATGGCAGTAGCTGATTCCCTTTTCCAGGGCTGCCACTGAGCAACAGCCAGAAGAGACAGTGGCCACCCCAGAGCTGTTGTTGTGGCTGAGGACCCTTTTCAGATAAGTGTCCCAGTAAAAATGGGGAGTGAAGGGCAAAGGAAGCATCCCAAAACACTCCTCATTCTGCCTCAGAGACAGTGGAAGAAATGCCTTTTCCAGGGGCTTGAAATAATAGGACAATCACAACTTTCATAACTTCTGCTGGTGAAGCTACAGTGACATTACAAGGCGTGTCAAACTTGATGGCAATACAGAGCCCTTATCTCCCTTTAGGTGGAGGAATCCCACCCAGCCATGTGCCACCCTCCTCAGATGCTCAAATGCATTACCTCGAGCACATTCCTCCTCCTTTTTTTGCTGGCATTGAGATGTATTTTGGGTCAGCATTAAAATGCAAATACCCATCCAGGCCTGGGTGGTCTCCTGCTCAGTTGGGGACATCAGCACTAAAGAGCTTCTTGAGCAGTGCAGGTTCCAGCCACTCTTTCCCTTCACTTAGGAAAGTCTTGGAACACAAACCTGTGCACAGAGATGCAGATGCTTTTAAATTGCCACCTGCATTTGGTTTTGTGACACAAGTGCACAGGAACATTCCCAAGTTCAGGCCCCCCAAGGCTTTCATTTGAAGGCAGCTCCTTGTATGTGCCCATTTCCCATATGTAGGGCAAAACCCACCAGCTATCAAGAGGCACAGCCAACAACAACATACTGAAATCAATAAAATTTGGAAGTGAAGCAGCAGGCTCCAGCCTAGTAACTGAACACGGGGCTCTGTCAGAAGGCAGGCCTGGTTCAGATAATCTTGGGTCACTTGCTCACAGAATCAGTGGGGCTGGGAGCTGAGGTAGTGATCACCACTTTTGGGGAAGAACACCACACTCACAGCTCACTTGCCCCTGGGCACAGAAATTGGAGGCTGCTGTGGCAGAGCTTAAGATCTGGATGTGAACAGGCACTGCCAACCACACCTGTGCCCCCAGCCTGGCTGGCTGAGCGCTTGACAACATCACCGAGCTGTAGCTGACTCAAATGTCATCTCTCTCTAAGGATCACCAAAGTGAAATGCAGCATCAAGTCAATTTTCCAGTCCCAGACTCAAAGCAGGCCTTTCCCTTAAGCTGTGTGCATTATGGATTCAGTCAGTTTGCTGGTGACACTGAGAACATGTTTTTTGTTACAAGTCAACCTAAAAAAGTTAATCTTGTTTTTGGTAAGGGAGCATTTACAGTGGGTGAAAATGTTTAATTTAACCTCAAAACAAGATGTTTCTTGGGGTGGAGGGAGGAAGGAGAACTGTGTCTTTTTCTCAAAATTAGGCAAAAAAAGTTAGAGGGGGAGTTGAAAAAGCTTGCAGTGGCTGCCTTAACATGAAACAAATAAAGTTGCTTTACAAGTAATTTTCCTTCCAAGTTTTAATGCAGTTCCTTATTCAGCATGAGAAGAAAATTACTCTTTCTATGATTCATTCTCATATGAAATTCAAAGGGTTTAAAAATGTGTCTGATTTTGGAAAGTTTCCTATATTTCTATATAATTTTATAGCTCAGGCTAGTGTTCAGCTCCAGCAAAGACTGCTGACCATGGGCAAGGAGAGAAATTCCAGGGTACAGAGTGCCCTAGCAGCGGGGCCAGTGTGCAGCAGGGTGTGCAACCTCAGAATAGCTTGTGCAAGGCTGTAGGGCAGTGAGGAGGTGGAAAGAGAAAGAAAGGGAATGGGGAAGTTTAAAGAAACACAGGATGTGTGAGAGACACCAGCACTGTGATTCAGTGTGATTTTCCTGTAACCATGAATTTGCAGGAAGGGTCAAGAGGTGACACCCACCCACAAACTTTCAACTCCTGAAACCTTCAGAGAGGAGAGGGTTGGTGGGACTCAGGTCCTCACCTTTAACTCACCTGAGTTAAAGTTCTTTGAGGTTAAAGTTCTTGTCTCTAAGTAGCATGGCCATTTGAAGAATCCGCAAACTGTTTTCCTGCCTTGATGTATCAAGAATCTGTATTTCTGCTCTTTGAGGAAGAGATGTTCAACCATATGTGCTTCTACACCTAAGAGAAAATATGATTAGGCTAAAAAAACCCAACTGTTCCATTACATTACCTGTTATAGCAAATTACCAACAGTAATAAACATACTGCATCACTGTATGCCTTTTAATGGCATGCACAAATGAGTACAAGATGTATCCCTGGTTTCCTCAGTCCTAAATATGATCTAAGAGCAGGAGCAGAGTTCACAGCCTTAGCCAAAACAGCCAACAGGCCTGAGATGGACCTGAGGGTCAATGGTCACTGAAAAATGTGCAGCACGCCTGTCTCATCTATGAATGATACTGTAGACACAAGAATTACATCTCTGGGGTGTTAGAAATACAAGCTCTTGGACAAAATTTCAGCAGGAGGATGGAGTAAGGATCTGGAAAGGAAATTGCTGGGCAGAAACAGAGGATGAAGTCTGAGCTGGGGCTGCAAAAGCACAGCAGCCCAGTAATGCCAAACAGTGTTGCTAGTCAGGCTGGGCAGCTGCATTTCAGGTTGGGGGAGTCTCTTTCCCTGCTAGCACAAACCAGAAGGAGTACAGCATGAAAACATGTTCACTCCTGTCCCTGGGCCTGCAGCAATATGAGCTGTTCCTCCAAAATCATATTCCTAAATTCTGTCCTACCTCCTTGACTAAAGTCAAAACTGGTTTGCCAAAGTCCTGTTTGCATCACCCTTGCTAAGGGATTCTGTGCAAGTCACTGTGATACAGGTCTATAGCCTAACTGAAGAACAGATGCAAATAGTTAATGTTGCAGCGGAAGTATAAATTTCAGGCAGTAAGAAATATTTCTTTATCCTATATGTGGATAGTATTTCAGTAGAGTAAATAAGAAAATATCCTGGAAAGTAAAGACTGGAATAAAACATGCCAAAACCAGGGTCTCAAAAAATTGTTAGTAAATTCTCTACTTCAAAGCAATAATGGGGAAACTACATCATCCCTCTGCCATTGCATACAACGAGTCCCTGTGTGGGATCAATGAATAGGCAAGTGCAGCCAACCTTCTTGCAATTGCCTGCAGGTTAAGAATTTGGAAGTTGGCAGAAAATCTGAGATTTAGTCTGAACTTTCACTTGCATCTGGACTTTAATGTAATAGCCTAAAGGAAGCATTGCTCTAAATCTTAAATCATGGTGAACTTGATGAAGGGCTTGAGATGATCTATAGCAAAAGGTCAGAAAAGCCGTAAATGTTTATTTCCATGAGCTTAAATGAGTGCTTTCAATCCTGCTTTTACACTTTCATTTATGTTTTCACTCAGAGTCTCTGCAGAACCCTTCTAGGGCTTTTCTGTCCTAGGAAATCTTTAGCATACATGCATTGAAAGGCAATGTATGTGGCATATAGCCCATAAGGGACCAGGGTGGTGAAATCTCCAGGCAATTGCATCGCAATTGCTAACTCCAGCACAACAGCAGAAAAACCAGCTGAGCAAGAAAGGGGAAGCTTGGACCCATGCAGAAACATTAACTCTTTTGGCAGGAAGGCTAGGGGCTATCCTGCTTTCAGCAACACATAATGAAAGATACCTCAGCTGTTGAGAGACTATGAAGAATATAATGGACAACATAACCTCATGCGGATCACGTTAAAGACTGTGCAAAGGAGTTCTGCATGTGGGAAGTCATCACACTGCATTGCAAGCACCTGTAATTTGGGAAGGAAAAAATTAGAGAAGAAAATGAGAATAGACAAGGCAGATCTTTATACACTTCTCACAGGAAAGAGATGTTAGTAGGTTCTGAGTCACTTGTGAAGGGTGGGAGAGACTTCAGTGGAAATGGGTAAAAGGGAACATTTTATCTGTCATTTGGGCTAGTTGGCTGCACAAATTGCAAAACACAGATGTGCCTGCCCTGCAGCATGTGAAGGAATAACTTACTAGGCATGCCTGAGCTTCAGCTGTGCTCACTCTAGGCTACAAGCAGCACCGCCAAGCTGTGTTTGAACTCTGCCTAAATGGTTAGTGATTTCTATGGCCAAACTGCCAGAGTGGGAACCCAGAACTATGTCCTGTGCAGGAATTTGGAACCATTGTGTCTACAGCTAGCTGAAGTGTGCACCCTCATGCTTGAAGCTAGCTGCTAAAATGATCTGGTATAGGGAGAAAAATAATGATGGGTGTGATGGTAAGGTCTAATATTAATAATGACATGTGCTTGTACATCTGAGAAAGAGACATTTAAAAGATAAAGGAACTTTGTGTTTAAACTGCAAGAGGATGACAAAAACCCCCTCACAAAACCTGAATTTAACGCTGGTCTCTTTGACCCATCTATTTTATAGCTCTATGGAGCTACTTCACTCTGACATGTGTGAAGCACTATTCCGTATTACTTGCTGTGTGCAGTTTCTTGACTGAACTGAATATTGGAGTAGTTACATAACATACAGCTCCAAACTACCTCTCCAGTGACACCTACTTTTGTCTGAGCCCAGCTATTCTCAGTGGCATGAGTGCTATTTAAAAGCCCATAGCAAGCATACTTGGAGAGCATGTGCTTTCTGGGGTTTAGACCCATGACAGGTGAATTCTTGGTTTAGTTTTCTCTAAATCCGCACCCTCTTTTTCTGTCTGTGCTCTAACGCATGGAATTCCTGGTCTACAAAGCAAAGCAAGTAACCTGCAATGCAGCAGGAAGAAGAAAACAGGGAGTGTTCATGCCACAAATGTCAGGTTGAACAGGATCAAGTCCAGGCACGAATGGCTGCATACTTATAATTTGTTACAGTGATGCTGCTTCTCAGGAGTATTTGCCATTCCCAGTTCAGGAAGGTACACGTTTGCTAACTTAGGCTTGCATGCAGAAATGAAGTTAATAGGTAATACTTGGAAAACAACTACCCAAATTGGCTCACTACATTTCCACAATGACTACTGAATATAGGTAACAATTGTTTTTTTAAGCCATTGAGTACTTTGTTCCATCTGTCCAGTTTCTGTGAAATGCTTCTCTTTGTAGTGGCTACTGAAAGTGAATAATGGCTGTATTCTCCCAGGCCAAAAGCAAGCCTCACACAATGCCTACTGTGAATTAAAGGGGCTCTCATGCTGCAACAACAGGTCCACAAAGCCAGGGTGCTGTGGCTAACACTACTCATCATCCAGGGCATCTCCAGTAAAAAGACAATGGGTGTAGGGCAAAGGAGAATTGGAATGATTTTCAAAAAAAGTGTAAGTTTTTAGTATTACAGTGTTGAACAAGACTAAAGTCTCTTGACTTCAAAGAATGAAGAGTTTCATACCTCAAGCATTTAATGCCAAATATTTGCCAGGATTTTTATCTCAGTACAACTATTTATAGTGGCTCTAATTCTATATAAAAGACTGTAGCAAGACATCCCCAGGGGCTTATGTTACTATTTGGCTTTATAGTTCTTTCACTTCTTCAAATAAATCATGAACTTCTTCAGATGTGTTAGAGGCATTCCATTTCCTCAACTGCAAATGACAAATGATGAATAATACACATTGTTTGCTCTTTTTTCCCACTCCAAATTCCTATGTAGCTCTCCAGTGACTCCAGCTGCTGCATTTGGTCTGGTTTTCTCCATGTGTCCTTGCACAATGACCATGAATCTCTTGGATTTCACGTATGAAGATCATTCTCTTTCACATATGTTTTCACATACTGTATTCTGTTCATTTAGTCTAAGTGTGAATGTAGTGGTTCTTCTTCCCCATTTGAACGTCCAGAAATATGTGAAAATACGGGAAACGTTATATGGAAATAATTATTCATTGTTCTGTTGAGCTTAGGCATCAAAGTAATCATGTGAGTAAGCATGGAGCAAGACCACTTTGTTGGTAGTTTGTCCTGAAGACTATGATTTCACTCTTGTTTTCCAAGCTGAAGAAAGCTAGTGCGAATATGCAATCATTCAACAAAGTTGCAAGCTACGTTTGTGGCAGTTAAAAATGAAGTATTTTTACTCGTATTAAAAGAATATCAGTGGAGGAGGTGCTTGTGCTTTGGGTAGGACTGGCTGGAATAACTGGAGACATACGTCAATACAATCAAAGAGTAGACCTATTCATTCTCTTGCATTCAATGGCCGCTATCATGCAAAAATGAGTTAAGAAGCCAGTTAGACTGCCCCAGTCTTAACTCAAGTTTCAGCAGCCTGTGTTGACTTTGGTCTTTCTGAGCACAGTTCGCATCACTCGTGAATCAGTGTAACAAAGCAAAACTACACGTTCTCTCAGGAATACAGCCTAGGGGTCTTTGGATGTGGTCTTTTGTTGACTTCCTGCTGTGGGAGGAACCTCTTGGGTGAAATCAACCTCCTTTCCCTTTAAGACCTTGGCTGTTGTGTCATGTATGGGTGAGCATAACATCTGCAAGTGACATAGACACCCCTTTTTCTCATCATGGAAACTCTTAAGAGCTGAAGGGCATGCTGATGGTTCTCTGTCTTAAAGATCCTGACAAAGATCACCTAGGAATTGATATGCTTCAGCAAAAAGGGCATTAAATAACCTATAGCATCCTCTAATCTTCCACCACCTGGCTCAGAAGGCATCACTAACGGCGGCCTCTGCTTGCTCAGGAGAGACTTGTAGCGAACTTCAAGAAAAGTAGAGGCCCCTGTGAGGATCACTGCTGGGAACAGTCCTTTTACACATGACTTTAACTGGAAAACTTTTGAATCAGGAATGACAATACATGTTTTAGGTCAACAGACTTTAAAACATTTTGAGTGAACAGACAAGATTCCTCCGGTCCCCCAGGTTTCTGGCTTAAAATGCCATATTTAGTACTGAATATAACCTGTAAGAAATTTGCTTTACCTGTAAGAAATTTGCCAAGAGAGCACATGATGTGGGAAAATTTCCATTCTCGCCAACCTCTTTAGAAGCCGTGTCAAGGTGCTTCTCTCATGTCTCAATCTTGCTGTCGCCTGGAAGACTCAAGTCAGCGCTCAAGCCAGAGAAATTTCCGAAGCTTACACCTGAACACTGCCCTGCCTGCCCTCTGCTGTGCCCTGTAGATTACAGAGGGCTACCCTGGAAAAACAAAACAAAACACCCAATTGAATTACGCCAATTAAAAAGCGTCCACAAAGCAACCCATGGCTTTTTTTGCCTTTTCAGAAAACGCTGCTCAATAGCAGTTAATTGCCACAGTCAGTTCTGCTACAAGCTGAGAGCAGCATACAAATTCCCATAGTTTAGGAACAAGAGATTAAACTTGGTGTCTCTGGAAAGGCACACAGGAGAGGAAAGACTGGTCAAGATCAGCTGAAGAAATTACCTCAGACAGGCCATATTTGAGGCAGTTGATTGTAATGTGATCCCAGCAGAAAATGGTTTAGAAGACCAACTAGTCACTCAGTACAGCTTCATCAGAAGCATCACTTAGTTTTACTGAGCCCAGACTATGTTTAAACTGAATTCCCAGTTTGCATTTTAACAGCAGACCTCAGAGGGCCACAGGCTGGGAATGTGGTCAAGGCAGAGGTCGTTCCTATCAATATTACCTGAGTCGTGTTGCAAACATGATAGCATACCAATGTTTTGTAACTATATCCACCATTAGAGCTGTTTCTGCAGAGCAGATAAGATCAAAACAAAAGGTCACTGACCCTCTTGCGTTTCAAGATTCCATTATCTTTATTACAGAAATCCCTGAATGCAGCTTACTTCCCATTACATATTTAAGTCCGTGTTGTCTCTGACACTCTTTAATTCTCTCAAGATCTGAAAGCACTCTTTCTCTATACTTATTAATTTTACATGGTACTTTGAGACAAGTTAATGATAGGATCCAACTCCTCCATTATCCCACTGTTGGGGAACCAAAATGCATGGATGGCAAACCTAGTGCTAACAGCAGTGCTATTCAGATAAAGCTCATTTTCTCCAGCTGTGTCAGAAAGCTAAATAACCTGCTGCTCCTGATCCCTCCAATTTTGTTCTGCTCTGTGGAAGACAGTAATCAAACTCACACGTATTACAAACTTATATTAAACTTTCCTTCCAAATGCTACATAAATTATGTTATTGCAGTTTATATCTGAGGTTCGTATGCTACCACATTGATGCTATCTGCACAATGGAGACATAGATTGATTAGCCAGAATATACTGCACAGCAGCAGCCATTCTCCTTCCTTGAAAAGGTAACAGGCTCAGGAAGAAAAGGAGACACCAGGGAAGTGCCATATAGCTTTGGAAAGCAGGATTATTTTTCCTTCTGTGCCAATTCTAATACCTACTCCTTAGACATAGGTGATACCAGGAGACATGGGCCATGCTGTGGTCTTTAGATATCAGTATAATACAAACATTTACCTTACAATTTCAATCCAGGTATTATTACTTATCTCAGGAAGCCACAAAGCAGCTTGCAATGAGTGATTTATTCAGGTAACACACCACTGCTGTATTTGAGATGAGTCTAAAACAAAACCGTAAGTTTCTTATCATTATTTTCAGTTCTGAAGTTTACTGAAGTAAACTCCCACCATTCACAGAAGTACAGCCATCTGTAAAGACTGGATTCATTGCACAGATTTTGATTCTGTTTCCACCTGAGTAACATGTTCTGAGTCCCCTTCGGGATAACATTATAGTGAAGAATAGGGCCCTAACCTGAGAAAGTCACTGGGAACAGATGCAGAAGGAAGGCAGGTTAGAGGGAAACCTTAAAAAACCGAGTCGGGGTCATGCTGAAAATTAGGAATTTTCTGGGACACTGGCAGGAGAGATTTGCTAAAGATATGAAAGGAATTGTGTGATACTACAGCTCCATCAGAGGGGAAAGCAGTCCATCTTCTATCAGACTGTTTTCTACTGCCCCAGTTCTAATAACAGCTGGTCACACCACAGCTCAGAAGACACAAACAGACAAGTCACCTTATTTTCTCTATTTTATTTTCTCTATTTTATTTTCTCTATGTCTATTTTAATCTATTTTTTATTTTATTTTCTCTATCTTATTTTCTCACTGGGATTCTAAATCTTTTTTTAAATGGTTTGGTATGGAAGGGGACCTTGAAAATCATATGGTTTCAACCCCCCTGCTGTGGGCAAGGACACCTTCAAATAAACCAGGTTGCTCTGGTCTTGAACACTTCCAGGGACAGGGCATCCACCACTTCCGTGGGCAGCCTGTTCCAGTGCCTCACCACCCTCACAATTTTTTCGTAATATCTAATCTTAACCTACTTTTTTTTTTCAATTTGAAAGCATTTCTTCAGTATCTTCCTTCCCATCAGCAGTTGGTTGAGCATTTTACCCCAAAGCAATATGGTACCCTTTTTATTTCCCTGTGAAAGTGTGGCCCCAGAGTCTGACCATGAACACTCCCTGCCTTGTCTTCAAGCCTTTTCAGGCATACTGCACCATTTTTCACCCTACAGTCAACACAGTTTTATCCCAATGGTTCACTTGGGGCACCAGGCTGCAGTGGGCTGCTGGCACACACCAGGAGACTCCGTGCCAGAGCCCGTTGTGTTCTGTGGGGAACAAGAAGGAAACACAACAAAAATATCAACCAACAACTGCTGAAAAAATTACATTGTTTCTAGACCGCACGCAAGAGAATGGAAAAGACTGTGGTAGTGAGCTCCAGGAAAGGCTCAGCCATGTCCAACAGAACCGCAGCACTCCTGTGTTTAATGCTGCTGTTTGCCGCTTGCACTGCTTTCCAGAGTGAGTATGTTATCCCCTGGGATCACAGCTCAAGCCCGAACTACATCACTTCACTCGGGCTACAGATCTGCTTTGCCATCCCAAGTGTGACAGACAAACTTCATGCCCCTGAGCAGCTGTGAAATGCTGCCAGCTTCCCTGCTCCAGTTCCAAGCTGACTGCAGCTTGCTAGCAAAAGGGAAGGATCCATTTCAAAAGTGCTCACAAGAGCTTAGGCGAATGGTTTTAGCTACAGCCAGTGTTAAATGTCTACTGTTACTTACAGGAAAGTCAGAAGCCCACTAAAATCCGTCAGAAGATTAGAAAGACTAAAGTTAATGACTGGAAGATAGGTTTATCATGGGAGGAATTTTAACAAAAGCAGGTGTAGTGATTGCACCTGGAACACAAAAAAACTAGAACAGTTGCTACATACTGGGATTTATTTCAGGACATAAAAAGTAGGGAAGAATCTGGAAAAAATACGCACTGTATCATACACACATAGGAAAAATTACGTTATGAAAAGGGCTGTCATGTTCATATTGCAATTGTAAAAGCTTTTAGATAAACACATTACTTTGCTACATACTGGCACCAACAGAACTGTTAGACAACACCCAGAGCTTCTTAGATACCATTGAAGATTCAACTGGCTTGAAGAACAGAAATTACAAGCTTCAGGCAGAAGCCAGTATATCCTCTTCCAGAAAAACGACAGATGTATCTTTTAAAACCTTTTTAGGATTTATTATGGTGGTGCCATAACATCAACATACTTAAGGATGTGTTATTATTTTCATTATAAAGCCCTACTTTTAAGTGTTTTATAATGCAGCTGTAAACATATAGCACTTACAGGGACAGACACAACGCATCTGTCTCTATATCAGGATTTTAAAGAAGTATGCACGCACACACACATACCTAAAACAATGATAGCATCCTAGTCTTTAATGCAGTGCTGTAGCCCAAAAATATCTAAATAAAATGAAGGAATTGCCTTCAGCCTCTGACATCACAGCTCTTAACTTTCATTGCTCTTGTATTGTAGCCAGTTACTTTCGTGTTGGGGGTGTCAGTGGATCGATACCGTGTTTTTCCCACAGTGTCCCCCGAGGAGAAGCTGTGGCGGCGCTCTGCCAGCACCCACGCGTGCTCACGATCTCATTCCTGCAGGCGGGAGCGAGCAGCCACTCACACACACACACTCACACACACTCACACACACACACTCACACACACTCACACACACACACTCACACACACTCACACACACACACTCACACACACTCACACACACACACTCACACACACTCACACACACACACTCACACACACTCACACACACACACACTCACACTCACACTCACACACGGTCTGTGCGCGAACTGGGGACGAAAGGCGAGAGGGGTTCTCCGCGTGCAATTCTGCGGTGTTTATTGGAACCAACACACTCAAGGGGAACAGAGGCAAAGAACCCCGAACAAAGCCCCGCGCATGGTTTTAACCGGAGCGTCCCAGGGGCGGGCAGAGCATCAGTAACCAACAGTCCGAGGGCCAGGGGGTAGAGGCAAGGCTGAGTGACATAACAGGGGCCAATGGGAAAAGGGACAGGAGGGGGGAGAGGACCAGGGCCCAGTGGGGTCCCGATGATGGGAGAGCTCTCTAGCACAGTGGTGTGGGGAGAGACCACTTTGTAGTAACACGGGGGGTGTAATGTGGACTTAGCCACCGCAACAAGTTATAGTTTGTTTTACAAACTTTAAAAGCAACTGCTGCTAGACAGTAATGACTTCTTCCGAGGGTTCTAACGTTACTGCTGTGGGAGCTTCACCTAAGGAGGGAGTCTCCCTTTTCCTCCCCATGCACATTTCTGCAGCAGGCCTGTAGTGAGCTATCTGGTAAGCAAGCAAGCAGTAGTCTGAAAACCTACTTTAGCAGGCACTTAAAGCAGCTACGTTTAAACAGGAGAATTTTTTAAGCAATAGGCTGAAAAGAACGTTGATACATTTGCAAAACATCAGTGAGTCAAACAGAGCTGCCGAGAAGCAATTTGTTGAAGTTTTATTTTTCACTCCTGTTCTGCTTTTTATTTTAAGCTGTTCTAATGAAAACAAAGGAAATGAAATTAAAAGTTTCTCCATTTAATAAAGCCTGGAGATTCCCTTTCCAGCTTCCCTGGCATACTCCCTCTTGCCCGTTTCTGAGATGGGCTGTGTCTGACAGGGGCATCGGTCTCTGCAGGCACAGCAGAATCCATCAGTGGAGCTTTGCAGTTTGGGGTGGAAGTGGGGCTCACCCCAGCAGCTCCTCGCAGATGTCCCCTAGGCTGATACACTTTGCACAGGTGACCCAGCTCCCACCAGCAGCTGAAGGAATAGGCTGTGCACTCCACTGGGCTCCTAAACCCTCTTGTTAGTGAAGTACTTTATGGAAGTTAACCACTGACCTCACAGTGACTATTCATATAGACAAGCTCAGCTGTAAAATCCTGTATCTTACTAAAACAGAGCTAAATCCAAAGACTATTCCACACTTTTATCTGGTCTTCATGTTAGGGATCCCTGCCATAGGACTTCTGTTCGTCCAGTATAATGGGTAAGAATTTGTGGAAAAAACCCCAAAAGCCAGATGTATTTAGTCTTCTTGAATTACAGCTTCCAGAGATCTGTGTCTTGTATGTGCTTTCTGTAACATGAAGAGGGCTCTGCAGTTATGCTGCTGAACGTTAAATAAATATAGCAAGCTGGAAACCACTGTTTGGAAAAGCAAGACATCGAGGATGCACTGAACTAGGCAAGGAATATTCCTTACAGCAGAATTCCAAAACTGTAATTTCTGAATTTAATCACAAATCCACAGTGTTGCAACTCAGTAAGGATTTTAATTACTTCCAATTCTTACATACAGAAAATCACCAGAACCTCTGGCAAGTAGCAACATCTGCAGAAAGCCAAGAGCTGCACAGACGAGCATTCATTTCAAACAAAGGCAGCAGTCAGGCTCATGGATGGGATGGGAGGACCCAGCACAGGAAGGCTGTAAGGAAGATCTGTCATCTCTCTCAGTCACATGCCCTGCACAGGGTTCAACCTGCTGCCTGAATCCTCACCACCGTTTGTACAGTAGAGAAGCAATTACTGCTAGTGAAAAGAGGGAACAAGCAGATTCTCCAAGGCTACCTATGTCCATGGCTTATCAAGACATGTACTTAAAAGGACAGAAACAAACACGCTGACTCGTTGTTTTGTTCCCCTTGCTGCCGTCTGGCCTGGTGACAATATGTCCTTGCAGGATGACCATGGATATGGGTATCAGCTAGACAACTCAGATGGTCCATGCACTGGCCCACAAACGCAACATCTGAAGAAAAGCTTTGGCCCATGGATAATAGCCATGTTTTGGCTTGGACACCCACATAGACACACACACACACACATATTGTCTGCACACCATGAGCTGAGTCTAGATTTGTCTCCGCTGAACATGCTCACCTGTAAGTGCATACTTGAGCAGCAGCAAAAACAAAACCACTGTGAAATTACTGGCAAATTCAGGTCCTGAACTCAGCATATACTAAAGCTCAGGCTTCTGCTCAGAGCTCTCCATGCAGCTGTACTTCTCAAGCACCTGTCCAAATGCTAGAAATGTCTTTCATTTTATTTCCTATCAGTAGAAAACAGAGATGTGAGATTGCTGCTGGTAACAGATAATCTCAGTGTATTGTAAGTGATGCAGGGTGAGCAACGAGATAGCCCAGGGTGACTGCCAATGTGGCAAGTGTGCCACACACCACGGTGTTCTCGAGTTCAGCAGCACAAACAGGTACATAAATCAGAGCTTTCATATTGGGCTCAACAGTCAGTGCCATTTTAGTGCAACCAGTCATGTCTCACACACACACTCACAAACTGCACACAGATCATACGGGTACTAAACAACTGCAACTGAAAGACAAAATCATCCTGTCTGGTTTGTCTGAACTTTTCTAGGAGTGGAGAATTTGTGCCTTGGCAGTGCATACGCTTAGTGATGCACTTCCAACTCTTGCCAGTAGTTACTGTTTTCTTGATTTTATTCTCTGATGAAAGACCCAAATGTTGTAAATTATTGCCTTTAAAAAAAATAAGCTTTTTAATGTCTGGCTTTTACTACCTGCATTTGCTGTGCAAGGAAGTCCAAATGCTGACACAAATTAATGACTCTGGTCAAACTCTGATTAGTGCCATATTACTTCTTAATGAGTGGTGGCCATTGCTTCCACAACTGAGGATAGCACATGCAGCCCCTCATTACCTCTGAGGTGCAGTAACTTACCAGTGGTAGGCTCAAGGCTTCCATACAAAGTCAAACCAAACCTAATCTGGACAAACTCCACTTGCTACACTATTACTAGACCGCATTACTAAGGTAATGCGGTCCAGCAGTTCCAAGAGGAACATGGTATACCATTGTATAGACCATGTGACTGGTGAGATTAAAAAAAAGAGAATTGCTGAGATATGGAAAAAGTCATGGATCATTCCAGATAGAGAATACAGTGATAGCTGGGAAAATGCAAGCTGTGAAACCAAAGCCACCATGCAATAGTTAAGTCTTTGTCACATGGACTTGCTTTCACATAAAATACTGATAGGTTCAGAGCAGATGAAAACTCTTGAGTACAGTCTCCCTCTACAATCACCACTCCGTAAGGCAATGCTTAAGTTTCTTTTTCAGTATTTTGGTATTATCTCACTAAAATTTCTGAACGTGCCTATTTTGGCTTTTAAGTTTCTCATTATATGATTTAGACAAAGAACATTAAAGACCTGCTGAATTACTAAGTAGCAGCCGAGCTATACTGCTCAGAAGAGTATCAAGGCCTTGTAGGACCACAGTGTTTTTAAATTAGACTCCCGATTTTCAAGAATGGTTGCAGAGGCTCATTTTTCAAAACTAAAAGTCCCCAGACCTTGCAGCATGACAGAAGTGGAGACAACCTCCTGAAGGATGTAAAAATTGCGGGCTGCTGGAGAACAAAGTATGCACTGGGTCAGACATTTGTATTGACACAGAAGATTGGTGAAGCAAACACATCTTGAGTAACCAGGCAGAGTCTTCCCATGCTGCATCTACACCATACCTGGAATCAGTCATCAAGTAACTAGGGTAAAAAGGGTTTTAAAGTAAGAAGAGAAAACACCATCTAAAACTACCTCCTTACCCTCTCTCCCACCAAAATCAGCTGGAGAGGGATGATGGTTGTCACAACAGTGTTACTAAGAGCTGCCTTTCACACCTTCATCTTCGTAGTGCAACAGGCAGAGTATGAGTGTGAAGGAATTCCTCTCCAGGTATATTTGTTCATTTCAGAAACAAGTTAACATGTCTTCGGTGTTTATTTCAGATATTTTTAATTAATCTACTGATACACTAAACATGTTCAAAGCGTCTATTAGGGGCACAAAAGACATGTTCTCTTCAGAACCCACAATTTCCATTCATTTAAGTGGCCAGCTCCTGTTAAGAGTTTTACAAATGGCATCTTGCTGGGAAAGCATTTAATGTTAATTTCCCTGTTGCAACCTTGGCCTCCAAAGTTGGTTTGGTTGTGCTGCTCAGGGTTCCTCAAGATGTAGGCAAGATGGCCCAAGCAAGGCCAGCCTTTGTCCCAAACCCTGCTTTCTCAGAGGCGACAGAAGGCTTCAGGAACACCATTTGATAAGAGATGAGTTGCCATCTGCCTGACTCTTGCCTGGGCGTTGCAAAAGCCAGGCAATACAGTGTTACAGACACTATGCTGCTTAATGCAGTATAGGTCATCTGGAAATAAAGGCCACAAACTCCAAATGATTTTTCCTGCCCAATGACCAGGCAGAATTTGGCACTACTTCTCTTACTACTGCTTTTCTCGTAACTAACAGGCTTCCCAATAGTGTCTGCCGACACTAGCCTTGATAGAATTCCAGCAGCTTCACCAGAGGAATATTTAGCTCTGTCCTTAATCACCCTCAGCCATTTTTTGACTTTCCAGAATCCCTCTGTGAACAGTGATGTGCCTTTAATGCCTGAGACACCAAACCAAGACTTCTCTGTGGTTGGACAAACAATTTCAAGGTCAGAGTGGTGGAAAGGCAGACAGTGCTGGTTTTGCACATCAGCTGCTGCTGCTCCCTTAGGCCTCATGAACTCACCAGCCCCTGCATCAGCTCACCCTTCTCATTCACTGCTCCACAGATACTTCCAACTCCACAGACCATGGTTACCAAGCAATAGCTCTGTTGGTCATTTTACATCATCAGACCACAAGTACATCACCTTTCATGTAAACATTTTTCCAAATACAAAGCTCTTTAAATTACATACACAAAAGGACAAAGGCTAAAGAGGAAGAAAAAAATCACAACAATGAAATGCATTTGTCACAAAAGTCAGTAAAAGACTCATTGAGTGGCTTCGTGATTGTGGTACTTCCTAGTCATAATTGCTCTCTACCTAAAGAGCTACAGAAATTAGTCAAGGTTGTCTTTAGAAATAACTTGTGCTTTGTAGTCAACATATGTTAAAAGAAACTTAGACCCTGCAACCTTGGAGTTGTCTGCAAATAAAGCAGCTGACGTAATTTCTTTTTAAGACAGATTCTTTCTCTCAGAGCATACAATGCTCCACTTTTAGCAGAAGAAGGGATACAGATAGTACCATAAAGATGGACTGCAAACATTTCAGCTGACAGGTAGGTGCTACTTGATGCTGACTGCCCAGGGTGTTAGTGGAAGCAAGATGCATCTCCCTGTGTGCGGTACAGAGTGCACACTGCTCCACAGCAGGCAGATCCCAGCAACCTCTTCTCACAAGTAAAGCTGTATCTGACATTTTGCCATCTCTCCAGTTAAGATTGTTACAAAGCTTTTTGTTCTGCATTCAGTATTACCTTCCCTGTTGCAATGCAAGGGTCCAGCATAACACTTGGTGGTTTATGCTCCGTGTTTCCCCACTTTCGTTGCACCAAGCACAAACTTTAAATGGGGCAACCATTTAAAAGGCTGGAAGAATATTTGTCTGTCCATACTTTATCTCTAGCCAATATAGAGCAAGAGGATACCTGAGGGTATCATACTTCTGAATTCTGTAAAGGTATCAGCTATATTGCCATTTTTCCAAATCATATCCTCCATTAAAATTAGATTAATTCCTAGAACTTTTATTTTTAAAGAAGAAATGGAACCTTCTAGGATTTTTCAGAAAAAATCCACATTTTTATCAAATTGAAGGCATCTCAGTGAAAAAAAAATTACTGCAAATTCATTCTAACTACATCTCAGAAGACAAAATTTCCATGTAAGCAGCACCCCAGTTTTGCTGCACCAGTTACTTACACCCACTTACATGAAAATCTGAATCGCTAAAAAAAACCAAAAACAACAACAAAAAAACAAACCCTGAAAGGAAAAGCTCAAAGTAAGTTGACAGAACACTAAAGAAATATTACAGAGTGACTTTCAGACTTTTGAAAGCCCCTAGCAAGAGCACTCAGGCTCTTCCTTTTTTGGTGCATTCCTCCTGCCTTCACAAGAGCAAGGACATACTGAGACACATTTACTAGAGAGATTGGCCAAGCCTCTCTTGGTCCTTGAGGGCTTATAACATGGTGTAAACTGCACTGCACAGCACCAGTGAAGGCACAGAAGAGATTTTATGCAGTCACGAAAATAAGCCAAACTTCCATCAATTCTGCAAGAAGCAGCCATGTGCTTGTCCAAACCAGGTGACAACCATTACGACTACATTTAAATTTAATGCCTGGTCTTCAAAGAGGCTTCAGTTTTGCAATCTACATAATCCACAATTATCCTTACTGTGGCATTATATGTAAAATTAAAAAAAAAACAACAACTAAAACAACCACAAAAAAACCCAACCATGCAAACCCTATTACAGAATAGAGTGATACTTCCTCTTTTCCTTACTGTGCCACTGCCTATGACAGATAATTCATCTACGACAAAGTAACAACCCAAAAATATAATGAGAATACAGTACTTGGAAGGAATTGAAGTCACAGAATGTAAAAGAATGTTAGCACTATCAGGTGAAGACATCAGTTAGCAACACTTGGTAAAAGACTCATATTTAACATGACAATTGTACAGAGATTCAGACCTTCTCCTTCTTAATCTTCAGTGACGCAAGCTTCACTGTCAGAATTCATGGTTACACTGGTGTCTCTGATAGTTGTTTACTGCATACTATTTCTCTTTTCATCTGAAGATACTAAAAAAAAAAAGGAATTGAAGGTGTTCAGATCATGTAGTCAAATATGATATCAAGTAACATTCCTAAGACAATTAAAATGTTGGTAAAGTAGAAAGCTCCGCCTAGATTTTCAACCATGTCATATTCCATTATTCTCTGAGGGCTAGAAAATTCACACAATTCCTATGGAGTAAGGGCTCCAAAAAGTAGAAATACCAGCTATCAGCTGATGAGCAGGAACTTCATGCCATTTGGAATGAGCTCCATGACTCAAAATACACAAAGCACTTTAGAAAAGCCAATCAATGAAGAGAAGAACTGATCTTGAATACTTCTGCAGCACATCTCAACTCTCATGGTCACCCAAATAGTCCAGAGTGGAAACACACCCACACACTCCCAAAATCCTACTAGGACGATACGCCAAGGCTTACTGTTTGATGTACAGAACACACATCTTCAGACATAGGCAGCATTTGGCCCCTCCTCTGAAGCACCAGGTCTTCTTCCACCAGCAGTTGTGAACACTACCATTCCTCAGCAGATTTTTGAGGAACACAACATTTAATTGCTGGACTTGGTGGTCGTATTCCATACCACCGCATTGCACTGGAGCTTTAAGATGGGCATTCAAATCTATGAACTTGCTGTAACACAATTCAATTCCAGTAATAGACACCATTAAAGGAGGCAGAATAAACTTTCAAAAAACTAATTTTAATCAAAACAAAAAAATTGTTGATCATTAACAAGTTTATAAAACAGTGATTTAGTTACATAAATAAATTGATATCAGTGTATCAAATCTTAATTACTTTCAACTTCATGAGCATGTTTACATGGGTGATGAAGTACAACCTTTTTACCTATTATAATAAATAAAATGGAGAGCATGAAATAGTTTTTCTAAACAAAAATACCTACAAACATACCTCTAGCATGTTCTCTAATGAAGGGAACAAGAGACACTGGACAACTTTTGCACCAAAACATAAAAACTGCTTTAAAAAGCACAAGGATACAGAACCATCAGCTAAAGTAAAGACACTATACTGTAACCGAAGTTGGTACTTAATAATATAATGAACAGTTTGGTAGTTAGATCTCCAGTTTGGTTATTTTAAAGCATTAAGACAAGGCAAGATAGAAGGCTGCTTTTGTTTGAGTAATTCTAGAGAAAATAAAATATATTAAAAAAACAAACTGAAAAGTAGAACAGTCATACCTACACAACTTTCTGTCCTGCACAAAGTCAAAATACCTATGCAGAATATATATATATAATATATATATATGTTATTTGTGCACAAAGGTTAGCTTATTATTAGCTCNCTAGGCTAGGAGGCACAAACCCCAATTCTGGCATACTGTATTCTTAATGCTAAGGCTTGCTGCTCTGGCTGTGTATTTTTGTTGTCCCTCTTTACTATAGTGCCTGTTACAAGCATGTGTGTATGTGTGTATACATATATATGTATACACAGGTTGTATAAATATATATATATAAAATTTTCCCCAATAGGTATCAGTCCAACCATGCAATCCAAAAGGTGGCTCTGCATAGATGCCCAGCATATAGTTCACCACCTGAGCCAACCCTGAAGCAAGGCGCACTTTAGTCCTTCTGATAGGTTTTTTTTTGTTTAAAACCAAGCTACTGCAGCT
>VZRQ01006456.1:401457-438387 GCA_013397975.1 Machaerirhynchus nigripectus | reverse complement strand
GGTGCCATCCCTGGCCGTGTGTTTGAGGGGAGACACCTCCAGCCCAGGGGTGCTGGGGACACCCAGGGGACGTGGCAGGGCTGTGTGTTGGTGTTGGGTTTGGTGCCTGGGTCACTCCTGGGGCAGCGCCAGAGCTGAGCTCAACCTCTGCCAATCCACAGCATTTAGAGATCCTCAGAGGAGGCTTTGGAGGTGGGGAAGGGTCTGGAGAGGCCAAATGAGGAGGGACTGGGGGCACTGGGTGTGTTCAGCTGGAGGAGATTGAGGTCAGACCTCAGTGGGGGCTGCAGCTCTTCCCGAGGGGCAGCTCCGATCTCTGCTGCCTGTGAGCAGGGACAGGGCCCAGGGAATGGCTGGAGCTGTGCCTGGGGAATTGGGGATGGATATCAGGGAAAAGTTCTTCCCCCAGAGGGTGTCGGGCACTGGAACAGCTCCCCAGGGAATGGGCACGGCCCCAAGGCTGCCAGAGCTCCAGGAGCATTTGGACAACGCTCTCAGGGATGCCCAGGGTGGGACTGTTGGGGTGTCTGTGCAGGGCCAGGGGTTGGACTGGATGATCCTGGTGGGTCCCTTCCAGCTCAGGATGTTCCATGACTTCATGAATTCTGTTTAAATTTCTCTGATGCTGGAAACAAAGAGCTTCACTTTCGCCCCTGAGGTGATTGAGAACTTGGGCTCCCCATTTCTGACAGAACTTTCTGGTGTCGGGACACCCTTAACCGAGAGCTCAGGGTCTGGTGAATTTGTTTGCTGGGCCGAAGGAAATATGGACAATACAGACTAATAACAAATGTGGTTTCCATTGGGAAATGAAGATGTGGATTGAGGAAAACAAATCTGCATTTGCACATGGAATTTTCTAGGTATTTCCAGTGTAAACTTTAGTGCCCTTTTTTCCAGAATTTTTACATTATTTTAATTGGACGTGTCAATAATGGACTCATTTGGAGTGGAAGGGACCTTAAAGCCCATCCAGTCCCACCCCCTGCCATGGACAGGGACACCTTCCACTATCCCACATTGCTCCAAACCCTGTCCATCCTGGCCTTGGACACTCCCAGGGATCCAGGGGCTGCCACAGCTTCTCTGGGCAACCTATGCCAGGGCCTCCCTACCCTCACTGGGAGCAATTCTTCCCGGTATCCCATCTAACCCTGCCCTCTGGCAGTGGGAAGCCATTCCCTGTGTCCTGTCCCTCCATCCCTTGTCCCAAGTCCCTCTCCAGCTTTCTTGGTGCCCCTTTAGGCTCTGGAAGGGGCTCTGAGGTCTCCCTGGAGCCTTTTCTTCTCCAGGTGAACACCCCCAGCTCTCCCAGCCTGGCTCCAGAGCCTTGTCCTTCCTGTGCTCCCAGACCCTCTCTGGGCACGCAGCAGGGGTTTAGATGGGAACTTTTTGAAATTATAATTAAAAACCTGCTCTGGGCATAGAATTCATCTTGTCAAAAGGGATTAGTAATAGATCTTTTTCAGATCATAGAGTGTCTGAGTGAAGAATTTGAGTTGTCCAGCCCTGGCACAGCTTGCCCAGGGCAGTGCTGGACTCCCCGTCCCTGGAGGGATTTAAAAGCCATGTGGATGTGGCACTTGGGGACATGGGTCAGTGGTGGCCTTGCAGTGGTGGGGGATGGTTGAACTCGGTGATCTTAGAGGTGTTTTCCAAACTCAGTGGTTCTCAGATTCCCTAAGGAAATGAGGATTTTCTCCACTGGATGGTGCTGCTCTCCCAGAGTTTCATCGCTGTCTGTGGTATCATTTTCAGAGCAGCCCAGAAAATTGGTGTTAAATTAGGAGCTGAATCTTGTAGCTGAAAGTTTGTACCTGGTTTCCTCTCTCACTCTAAAGACATCAGTGAACAAACGTTTCTGGTAAATTATTGACTAATTTGTGGATTTTGTTGTTGGTTTGGAAAGGGAAGATGATTTTATGTTTTCTGTAAATGGCATGGAGCTGTTCCTGGCTTTCTTAAATACTTCTCTAAAGATGAAAGCACGTTTGTTTGGGGTTTTTTCCTGCATTTAACTCACCCTGTTTAAAAATCAGAGTATGCTATCCTGGCAGAAATACGAGGATTAAACCCACAGTGTTTGAAATACTTGGACTGCAAGTGCTGAGAAAGTCTCTTAATGTCAAGCTTAAGAAAAACTTGTCTGGTGCCTTGTGCTTTTGTTACCAACATCCTCCCAGGAGCAAAACATCTCAGGGGCTTCTCCACAGGGAGATATTCAGGAAACAACATAGAAATTCACTTTTGAAGTTGTGATTGAAAAGAAGGAAGCTGCCCGACTGGGGTGCATGAGATCTGTTGGAATCCTTGAACCAGAATCATTGAGGCTGGAAAAGATCTCCAAGACCATCGAGTCCAACCGTCCCCCAGCACTGCCGAGGCCACCACTGACCCATGTCCCCAGGAGCCACATCCACACAGCTTTTCAATCCCTCCAGGGATGGGGACTCCAGCACTGCCCTGGGCAGCTGTTCCAATGTCTGAACGCCTTTTATCGTGAAGAATTTTTTTCCCTCATATCCAACCTGATCCTCCCCTGGCACAGCTTGAGGCCGTTTCCTCTCCTCCTGTCCCTGTTCCCTCCCCCCCTCCAGCTGCCCCCTCCTGTCAGGGAGTTATGCAGAGCCAGAAGGTCCCCCCTGAGCCTCTTTTTCTCCAGGCTGATCCCCCTTCTTCTTCATGGGGCAGCAGAGAATCCCAGTTTGTTTGAAAGTTTAAAATCACAGATCACAGTGGTGCTTCCCCACCTTTTGTTGGCAGCACAGGCAGGGCTTGGAGGAGGTGCTGCTCTCAAGGCTTCCTGGTGGGAATAATCACAGAATCCCAGGATGGTTTGGGGTGGAAGAGACCTTAAAGCTCAACCCATTCCAGCCCCTGCCATGGGCAGGGACACCTTCCACTATCCCATGTTACTCCGAGCCCCATCCAGCCTGGCCTTGGACACTTCCAGGCATGAGGCAGCCACAGCCTCTCAGGTTAATAAGTTGTTTCCTGTAGAGAAGTGAACCAGGCAAATGTTGGATTCCCCTCACAGCCCTCGGGCATTTAACCCACTGTAAAAGCTGTTTTAGGGACTGTTCGGAGCTTCAAAGCTTCGGAAGTTTGTTAACAAAAGCCCCCACCTTGAATTCTGACAGTCTTAGTTCCTTAAAAATGAAACAAAACTGGACAAAAAATGAGTCGAGCATCCCTGAAATATTCAGTCCCCCTGGCCCAAATCCCAAATCTTGTCTTTTAGGGAACGATGACTTCCTGATTACATTGAAAACACCTCGTTGGATTGGGCTTCTCCCTGCCTTTGTGTGGCCTTGGGTTAACCGGTCATTTTTGATCCAGCATTTCCCATGGTGCTTAATGAAGTTTGTGATCTTCCTGTCTCCCATTCTTTGTTTGTCTTGTTTATTTAGGTTCCCTTCCTGCCTGGGCTTAGGTGCACACTTCAAGTGACTGGTTAACTGGGCTGGCTGCTCTTCCTTGATTTCAAGGAAGCTGTTCCTGGTGGGAAAGGCAACACGTGGGTCTGGGAGAATGTAATTTCTTTAGGAATCCACATGGGACGAAAGAGCCTTGATTTTCCTGTGGATTTCCTCCTGGATCACTTAACTCCTTCAATAGTTTCTGGCAGCTTTTCAGTTCTCCTGTAAACCATTTTTGAGAAATCCAAAAGCTGAAATCCCACGGGTTCATGTTGTGTCATTCCCTTTCTCTGTTCACTTACATTGGATTTGTGATTTGGGTTTTGTTAGGAAGGCAGATATTAAAATTTCTGGGTTCTGGTTAAAGGGATGTCTGGAGAATGGATTTGGTCCAGAACTGGGAAGCTGCGTCCTAATCTCGTCCTCTGTAGATTCCATGTTGAAGCCAGATGTAAAACAAAATTGGAATAAATATGGAATTTACACCTAAATGGTAATCCTTAAAGCCTTCCCTGAATTGCAGCCCGTCCTGAGGGACAGCAACTTCCGTAGCAATCCTACTTTGGCATCTTCCCATTAATAATTAATATTTTCACTGGGCTTTTATTGTTGTTGTGGTTTTTGTTTAGTAAATTTAACTCCCAAAATATGTTGAGTCTGGCATATGTTCTGGGGTGGGTTTTTTTTTTTTGCAATGGAGAGCTTTGGTTGAACTGATCCAATACCAAGAACTCTCTGGGAATGCCAGTAGAGCCTGTTTGAATTTTCCCTTCCTGCTCCAGCCCGGAGAAAGCAGAAGTGGTCTGTGGATCCACGAAACAGCGCCTGGAGCAACGATGACTCCAAATTTGGCCAGAGGATGCTGGAAAAGATGGGCTGGTCCAAAGGAAAGGTAGGATCTAAAGGAAAATTGTGTAGCTGAAAGGTCTAAAACTGCCAGGGGACTCTCATTTGATTTAATCTCCTAAGTGCACAGAGAATTTGAGCAGTGACAGATTTCTACACTTTGTTACAAAGTCTCGGTTGTGCCTCTCCTGCTTCCCAGTTTCTCTCCATTCTTTGACAATCTCAATTCCCACCTGAGAGCAGAAGTTGGAACATTAAATCAGGTTAAAGGTTTTAAGTGGCCTTTAAACCCTCAGTTCTTTCCCTGCTTTTGGTGCTCTTAGAAGCAACTCCAGGACCTGCTTTAATCTTCCACCTGGTTTTAAGGTTTTTTTCTGATCTGTTCCTTGAACCCCAAAATGCTGTGAGCTGTGTCCCTTCCCAGCTCCAGCCAGGACCTGGGGTCCAGGGGACTGGCTTCTGGCACTGATGACAACCTCCAGGTCAGCACAGACACCTGCAAACTGCAGGTTTAATTCCACAGAGGTGCCTCAGCAAAGCTGAGATTTGGGGCTGCACATCAGAGTGTTTAGTGATAAGAAGCCCCACAAAACCCCCACTACCTTTAATTATTCTTCTAGATTTCCTCTTCCAGACATTCCTTAAAAGGAACAAAATTAGGATCATTCTCAATTCTGTAAATGCCTTAAAGCCTATTCTTGGATTTAAACTGTTGCCTCAGTTGTCTCACAACATTTTCCACTCAAGCTGCTGGACCTTCCTTGCCAGCAGCTGTACAAGAAGGATTTATGTCTCCATTCCACTGCAAACTTGGACAAATGGAACTTTCCCTTGATCACATTAAGGGGCAAAAGCCCATCCGGGCAGTGAAATTAAGCTGCTTACACCAGTCCTGTAATTGGTTGTACTGGAATTGGGTCAGGGCAGGATGTGTGGCCGAGTGTCCTGCTTGCTTCCATACTTTTTGGTCAGCAGAAGTTTCAAGGCAAATTTTCCACCCCACTGACCAGAAAAACTCTACTTTGTTTGTAATAGCAGCAGCCTTTTCCAAACGTGCCTCATTCCTTCAAATATTGGCTATCCCAGGATGTATCTGCTTCTCTCCACTGCAGCACCACATGAATGTTTATTAATTCTAACACACTTGCCTGAGGATTTGTGACAGATGAGGCAAAAAGCAGGACAATACCAGGAACAAAGTTTTAAACCCAAAGCTTTGCCTTTTGATTTTTTAGCCTTGATCACACAGTTGAGAAAGATAAACCTGGACCTGAATATTGCTTCATACTGAACAACCCCAAAGTTGTTTGCTCCAGTACTTCCATCCAATTATGAGCGTGAATGAGGTGGAAGAAGTTGTGAATGTTCTGCTGGCTCCAGTCTGCTTCTCCCCTGCCCCTCCCTGCTCTGCTCCCATATAAATTTGTTCTGGATTGTGTGTTCCATGTGGATCTGCCTCACTCCCATTAACCTTGCCAGTGACAGAGGGATTTTTGGGGAGAGGCATGTTCTTCTTATGTAGTGTCTTGTTTGAAACCTGGAAACTCTTCGGGCTTGCTTAGGAATGCCAGGTGGCTTCCTGATTAATCACCCAGCTACTTAATGGTGTTGCTATTTTAGTGTTTATAATACTTTGCTGGAGGCTTAAGTAGTGAATTCAAAAAACTTTGTGTGTTGCGTGGTAATGCCTGTGAATGAATTCAGCTACAAGCAGGCAAGTTCATAGGAAGTTGTGATTTCTTGCTGTATTTCTTTGTGAACTATCTGACAGTCCAAAAGCTGTGATTGCTGCTGTAAAATCCTTACATTTTTTACCCTCAAATCCTCCTTAGGGTCTCGGGGCTCAGGAACAAGGAAATCCAGAACACATCAGGGTTAAGGTGAAAAACGACGTGCTGGGGTTAGGAGCTACCATCAATCACGAGGTGAGCACATGACCCAGGGCAGGGAATGGACCCCACTTCAGAAAAAGCACAATTATTTGAATGGAATATTAATGAAATCTGTTGTCACAGCTGGTGGTAGCACATACCAAACAGGATTGCTTAGGACTTTCCAACACAACCCTGATAATTTAATTTCACTTTGGGGTGGCTGTAGGAGCTCTGGTTGGTCTTACTACCTGTGGAGCTCCCCAGGGTCCCTCCCACCAGCAAGGACTGGATATATCCAATTAATTTACTTCTAAGAGTCTTAATACCTGGTTTAGTAAAACTTGTGTTAGTTCTGAAGGCTTCTGCCGTGTATTCATGTGGGTGATATTTACAGGACAACTGGATTGCTCATCAGGATGACTTCAACCAGCTTCTGGCTGAGCTGAATAACTGCCATGGACAGGGTGAAACAGGTAGGTTCATGCTTGGCTCAGTCAGATGCTGGAAGCTCAGCAGAGTTTCCATTCTGTGTCTTAAAAGAGTAGCTGAGGCCCAGTTTGGGCACCAAATGAGGTTAACAACTCCCTCTTCTTCCCAAACTTACTGGGAGCCAAAGGATGTGTTGCCTTCCATGACCATGGGTTCGTACATCTCAGTGCATCAGTTTTGCCTTTAGGACTCAAAGAAAGGCTTTTTGTTGAGGAAAGAAAACATAAAATGTTGAACTTGTTTACTTTATCCAGGATCACAGTATTTGGGACACTTTTCCTGGGCTGTACCTACAGGAAGATTTGTTTCTTTATTGAAGCACCCAGAATCTGCCTGAAGTCTCACAACAATCACTCAGCACTGCAGTGCTTTGCCTTCCTTTTGCTAATCAGCTGTCACACTTGGCTTCCACGCTCCAGTGGCTTCTTAAATACCTCCTTTTCCTGTCCTTGGAGAGCTGCTCCGTAGCTTTTGCCTCAGAGTTCTGCATCTCTGCTTTGAGTGTGGTATAAAGTGATTTTTGTAGCCCTGGTGTTGAGCACACGAGTGGGGAAACTTTCCCAAAAGGGCTATTTTTAAAGTCTTCTGTTTTTGAAAAGCTTCTTACAAGCTGACCTTGCTTTGTGAAAATTAAGTTAGGAAGTTGTGGTAGGTGTGAGCTTGGAGAAAGGATTGGTTTATCAAATGATTTATCATATCTCCTTTAGTCAAACTCATGTTTAAACTCTGATTTTGTATCTAAACAGCTCTCTGGAGTGTTGTTAAACCAGAGGCTCCTGCTTGGACACAGCCTGTCCACGTGCTGCTGGGGCAGAATTGCCAGCTTAGTGAATTCAGCAGCTCTTGATTCAGTCATTCTTAACCTTTGAGCACTGAAGGTTTTCTAGGAGAAAAAATGTAGAAAGAAGAGGAGGAAAATCAGTTAGCAAGGAAGTTTGCTAATCCTGGAGAACTAGAATTAAAATTCTGAGCCTGATGCCTTAAAACACCTTTTTTAACTTGCTGTGCGAGTTGTCCTTGTGCAATCAGGAGGCCACCCAGAACTCGGTGCTGTCACTCAGCTCCTCAAGAGGTAGCAGAGCATTTCATGGGGAAATTCCAAAAGTTCCTGTCTGCCTTTAGAACTAAATCCTACCCAAGTTGCAACTTGAGCCCTGGGAAGATCAGGGAGGTGTAGCTGGTGGGAAACCTGCAGACTGATGAGCAGAAAGCTGAAATTACTTGCCCGGGGCCACGGTGAGTCAGCAGAGGCAGGTTCAGGGAGCAAGGCTTGGTCCTAAGCTCTGCACTTTTCCCTGGGTCACCTCATGCAAAGTGACCCTTGAGAACTCCCATTTTTCCCTGTTCCCCTCAGTTCTTTTGGTCCTTTTAGGAGCTGGGACAAGTTTTCAGTCACTGAGAACAAATTTGGGTGCACCTTGAAAATTCCAGGTCAGAGTCACATTTGGTGATTTACAGAAAGGCATCGCTCTGAAACTTGGTTTTTTTGGCAATTGTTGAAGCTGGCAGAACTCATCCAGAAAAAACTCTGCCTGCAGCTGTGCTGCAGGAGCAAATGTTACATTATTGGCCATCCTCCAGTTTCAAACTGCATTAAAAGTCAGCTGAAAAACTTCATTGTTCTTAAAGAACTGGTGCAGTTGCCAGAGCTGGATTGCAATTAGAAGTCGGAAAGGAAGGGACCTGTAGGGGTTGATGCCAACATTCAAATGCCCTCAGTGTCTGTAGTTTTAGCTGTATTTCCTTTTTTTTCTAGCTGAGCACCCAGTGAGGGCAGGTTTGGATTAGATTAAATGGTTTAAATTAGATTAAATTAGAAGAAATTCATCTACTGGTGGTGAGGCCCTGGCAGAAGTGTCCCTGGTTGGCTGCTGCATCCCTGGAAGTGTCCAAGGCCAGGTTGGACAGGGCTTGGAGCAACCTGGGAGAATGGAAGGGTTTGGGACTACGTGGTCTTTTCCCACCCAAACCATTCTATAATTCCTGGGTCTTTTGCTGGGATCCTCAGTGATGATGACCGTCCCTTTCCCATTGTTAAAACGTGGGAACAACACCCAGCCTGTGCTTTGGCACACCCACCTCGATCAGAACTGCTGCAGAAATGCCACTTTGGTGGCTTTATTGCCCCGACTAAATTGCCTTGAAAAGCACATTAATATTCCTGCAGCGCTTGCTCAGTTTGTCAGAGGATTTTCCAGTCCCTGGAAGACACAGGGATGTATTTCCCTGCCCACTGCAAGTGCCAGCACGTTCCACAGTGAAATTCCTCCCTGCAGGCACGAGGCGGTGCTGCTGCCCCTTTCCCTGTAGGAATAACGTGGAGGAAGAAGCTCTGTGGAAACCCTTTGCTGTGTAATGCTCCTTTTGCTACCAGGAGATTGGAAACTGGGCTCAAAGTGCTGCATCTCTGTCAGGATATTTTAGTTGTGATCCTTGCTTTCCCCACAGACCCTTTTATTGACGATCTTTTGTTAAAAACGGATTTGCTGGTCCTTTCTCTTCCCTTAGGGCTTAATGTGTGAGTGAGAGAATGGATCTCAGCCTGCTGGCCCTCAGCTCTCCCACTGCAGGCTGAGGATTTCACTTTTAGCCCAGGGATTCTGTTTTCAGGTGGCACTCCCTCTCAAACGGGGAAGTGCTGGAACTCCAGTGTCAGAAAAGCTTGGGCTGCAGAGCTTTCCAGGGTGGGATCACATTAAAAAAGTGACTCAACTTGGCCCTCTGGGTATGGGTTGATTTCCCTACCCATCCCACTGGGAGGAAAAAAACCATCTCAGCAGAGTAACCTTCTCTGGAGTTACAGAGAAGAGACTCCTGTGGTGCCTCTTTTCAGGACTAGCAAGGCAGTAATTAACTGTCCAGCAGGTTAATTCTCTCTTTCTGGCAATGTTTTGTAAATTAACAGGCTCTGTGGTTGCAAAGAGAACATTTGTACCCCTAAAATAACCTGCCACAGCACAGGAACGTGATCTCTGTGCTGGTAAATAGCGAGGTTAATCCTCCACGTGGCTTTAACCTGCTCGCTGTCTCCCAGAATACTCCTGAGTGACTCTGGGACTGAGCCAGCCCCAGAGACCATTCCCAGGGGACAGTTTAGATGCAGTCCCTCTTCTGGAAGCCTGGAAAATGAGATAACAGGGATGTTGCAATTTGTTCTAGCTGGCCTCAGGGACAGAAAAGCTTTGTCACCACTCAGTTTCCTTACACAGATGTATCAGCTTATGTCCAAATAAAGGTATTTTGTGTAAGATTAGAAATAAAAATCCTGTGGGGTTTCTTTTCCCCCCCTTTTTCTTTTTGCTCAATCAGGTTCGGTATTTTATTTCCTACTTTTTTTTTACATCTTTCTCGGCCTCTGGTGCTGGAGATACTCCATAAAAACAGCACTGTTATTATTTTCTAACCACAGAGATGGATTTGCCTTTGACCTGGAGTACCTGTATCTGCCTTTTCAAATCACATTGGATTGGAAATGAGAAGGAAAGGGAATGGGGCAAAAAAACAATCAAACATTGATATATTTCAGACAAAACTTAGAGTGCTTCCATCAGTAATATTTTATGATATGTTGTTGACTGGAATTTGAGAGAGAAAGTTGAAAACACTGATGTTTGAATTTGGTGGTTAAAGTGCCTCTAACAGAGCTGGAACCTGTTTGCTTGGGGGTTATTTTTTTAGAGTCCTCAGTGAAAAAGCAGAAAAAGACATTCAGCCTCGAAGAAAAATCCAAATCTTCCAAGAAACGTGTCCATTATATGAAGTTTGCCAAAGGTAAGAGGAGTTTTGTTGTTTCATAAGCTCTGGCCAAGATTAGAACAAACCCTGCTCAAGGCGATCTGTTGCCTTTTGGAGTCTAAATTTGGCAAGTAAAACCTGGGTTTAGAAACACCCCCTGCAGCAACTTGCTTAAAGCTCTAATGTGCTGTTCCTCTTTATTTCGGGCAATTTTGGACGGCCTTAGGCTGACGCTGGGAATAAAACAATTCCGAAGTGAAGGAGCTGAATAAAGGAGCAGCGAATATTCCAAGTAGTCGGGGCGTGGGCAGGGATGGGAGCAGGAGGCAGAGGTGAGATGGGGGTGACTGAGGCATCTGCGTGGCACTAACGCTGCAATCCCCAGTAACCCCTGCTCAGGGATCATGTGGATGAGATCAGGGATCAGATTAAACCTGCATGAAGGAAGAGGAAAGCCCTCTTACATCCACCATGTACTTTATGGGATAAATTAGGGCAGCACTTGGTAGCCAGAAAAACTCTTATCAAGAACTTGTGGAGTTTAGTGATTTCTTTTCTTTCTTGGAGTGATGACATTATTTGAGTCAGGCCAGGTTCTGGCCCTTGACAGTTGCTCAGTCCTGTTGCTCTGTTCCCCTTTCACACGGTGCGTGTGCCTGTTCCAGAGCATGGATAGGATCAGTTTCCACTAATGGCTGATTTATTAAACTGAAAGCTCTGTGTAATGTATTCTAACAGCAAATGCCTCTGCTAAAACAGAGCTAATTGATATCTGAATGGAGGCCAAATTTTCGTATCGGGGTTTGGGATTTTTGGTGGACTAATTCGACCTTGAAGTCCAAGCTGTTAACATGAGCCTGGCCACTTTATGACATTAAACAATTAAATTGGTTCAGGGCTTGCAAGTACAGAGGCCATGGCCTGCTTGAGGTTGTAGCAAAGAGGATTTATTTTGATTTGGATTTAGCCTTTTACTAAATATAGAGGAAAAAATAAGTGACTTTTGAGCATGTAAAATACAGCTCAAGGCTTTCATATTCCCAAAATCCCTGATTTGTTTGGTCACGTTTCCACAAGGCAGCCCCTCATGCGCTTGTCCCCTCCGTGGCCTGACACAGGGAAATCGTCCTTTTTCAGGGAAAGAGGAAAAGTTATTTGAGAAAGGCTCATGCTGTCGTGGCCCTTGTTGTTGAAGTCCAGTCCTGCTTCCTTTCAGACTAAACAAGACAAGCTCACACAAAAGCGGGAGAAGGGAACAGCGACGGCACCGAACGCGGCTTCCGCTCCCGGGGCTGGTTTGGAGCCTCACTGCTGGAGGAACAGCCACCCCTGGATCTGGGAAATACACTCCAACCTCAGATTAAAACACTGATTTCAGTTGCTTTTCGAGTAGCTGCTGGCCTGTGATGCTGCAGGAGATTTGGGCTGTCAGCTGAGTTGGTTTTCTGAGAGGGAAGGGGTAGGGGATACAGCCAGGGGGAGGCATGGAAAGGAAGCGCAGCCTAAAAACGGGAGCAGGAGGATTTTAGGAGTCACATTCCAAGCTTTGGCCAAGATAAAGCCGAAAACAGACCCAGTCTCATCCAGCTTGCTTGGACAAAGCCATTTAGAGGCTGTGCAGTGAGGCAGCAGGAAGCTGGGGAACACTTGCTCCTCTTGGCTGATGCTTCTCTTTACCCTCTGGGAGAGTTAAGGATCCCAAGAAAAAGAAACAGATTGAATAGTCAGATTTGGGGATTTTTGTTTTGGGTTTTTTTGGCCATTACAAGGTTTGTTTTGAGGTCAGTGATTTTGGAATCAGAAAATCAAGTGATTTAAGACCCCAGTAGATGCTTAACAAGTTGATCTGTCTGGGCTAATTTTGTTTCTTTAACTTTTGCTGACCTTTTCCAAAAGGATTTTCTGACAGAAGCAGTGGACAACTCAAAAACTCCTGCACAGTGGAACTGGCTAAACCTTTGTATCTCTGAGTCTCACAGCACACCCTTCTGCTTCCCCCTCCCTGCTCCTTGTCTGATAGCCAGCTCACCACACAACAATCAGATGGGAATAATGGCCCTCCTGGAAATCTTTGCTTCACCCTTGAAACGGCTTTAAGTTGGAATAATCCAGTGTGTGGCAGAGGGGAAGGTTTTGCTTTCCAGAAGCAACATCAGAAACCGAAGAAAAGTCCTCATTGAGTAAAAATGGAATTTTTTTCTTCCGTTGTGTGGAGGAGCTGTAACTCCCTAATTTTTCCAGAAATGGGGAATCCTCATGTGAATCCAAAGATCCCAGTGCATACACACATTTCCTCATGTGTACCTTCATTTAGTGGCTTTAGCATAGAACCACACTGTGGTTTGGAAAGGATCTTAAAGCTCATCTCATTCCCACCCCCTGCCATGGGCAGGGACACCTTCCCCTATCCCAGGTTGCTCCAATCCCCATCCAACCTGGACTTCCTGATTTTTGTTCACCTCCAAGAGCAATTCCTCTCTGTCTGTGGGTCACACTGTTACCAAAATGCATCCTCAGATGTGAAGGTTTGTTTTTCTTTTTCCTCTCTTTACCCCTTCCAGGTAAGGATCTCTCGTCACGCACTGAACAGGACCTGTCCTGCATTTTTGGGAGAAGACAGAAGAGTGACAAGACCGAGGTAAACAAGAATCTTCTCCTTTCTCTTGTTTCTTTGTTTATTACCCCTTAAACAAAACATCCAAATGCCTTCTGCCAATGTGTTTTTTCTGCCTGAAGGGCTGAGCTTGAACTGTGAGGAAATAAGAGTAAGTTTAATCCCTGTTTTTGTGGATTATTGTGCTGTAACTTCTTTGGAGTTGGGGAACTCCAGTATTTTAATTTTTTATTAGGAAATGTACATCACAAAGGAGAATTTCGCTATACCTGAAAGGCCAAAGGTTGGACTCGATGCTCTCAGAGGTCTTTTTCAACCTAAATGATTCTGTGAAAGATCCATAAATACCCAAAATAAAACTGGACATTCAGTAACAACTGGGCCATCTCCACAAACTGCCCTTGTTTTCACAAAAATTGGGAAAGGCTGAGCCAACTGCAGAGGACTCAGAGGTGGCCTGAACAGTGATAAATATTTAATGAGAAGACCTTTCCCCTGACTTTGTGTAATGAGATCAAGGTTTGGACCAACTTTTATTTTATTTATGTGTTCATTAGCATTTTGCTCTTGCAGAGCACAGATGTGCTCTATCAGTGGCTAAAATAACTGTGACATGACCAACATATCCCGAAAAATTCTTTGGAAAAAATAACATCTGGAAGAGCACAAATGAATGTGTTGCAGGAATTGCCCTGTTGGCTCCAAGTTCTTGGAAATCTCTGGTTTTAAGGGAAAAATGAGTGGAAATTGAGTGGGAATTTCTGTAGTGTTTGACATCTTGCTCCTGCTGCTCTTGGAAATTGCTGTAGAACTTCCCTGCAGGTCACTGGGAGCTGAAATAAGGATTTGGGAACTTCCAGTCTGTAAGAGCTGTTGGAGCTCTCGAATCCTGTGGATAAACTTACACCAGTGTTGGTTAACACTTCTGATCACCGGAATGTGCCGTGGATCTGCTCCTTGGCTCCCCTGCTGTCACATCAATGGGAAGCAGGACAAACTGGGATTTAAAGCAGCTCAGCACTGCTGGGGTTGAGGGAGCAGATTTTGCCCACCCTTGTGTTGTCTCAAGTAGTTGGTCTTGTTTTCTCTGTATATTCCACACCTTTTGAATTTCAGCATTGGAAAGTTGCTTCTTCTGAGACCTTTTTCTGCAGAACATTTGCTCTTTTGTGGATAAACACTGCAGATCACATGGATTTTATTAAGGGTGCCTAAGTTTGTGCATGTTTTTGCCAGTCCCTTGACAGATGCAGTGGTTGGGCTGATGGCTACTGTGCAGATTTCCTGAAATGGTTCAAGCTGCTGGCAGAAAAGTCACAGACTGTTCCCTCCTAGGCACCCAAATTTTCCCATGCAAATCCAGGCAGGAGAGAACAGAATTTGGAGCTGCACTGTTGTCTTCTGGCTGCTGCTGAGCAGCCACAGGGAGAGGAAGCCAGAGGCAGCACAATTGCTTCCCCCAGCTCCCCCTTCTCCTTCTCTTCATGGATCAGAGATCTGTGGAGTTTGCACAGAACAAAAGTGCATTGCTCGGGCCCTCCAGCTCTGAGCAATTGCATTTCACTGCACCCATGAACTCTTACGATCCCATTCCATCGTGTTCCAGAGCCTGGTCCTTAAGGTGGCACAAAGGGAAGTGCCCTGTGAGGCTTTGCAGGAATTCTCTGTGTTTGCATTCTGGTTTGAAATCCTCAAGCTCTGGGCATTTCCCTGCTGTGGCACAGAGCTCACTGCAGGAGCAGCAAAGTGCTGCCATTCTCCTGGAAGTGAGTTGTTCCTGCATGGAGATGATGTAGGAAGAGCCCTGGGGCCCAGCAGAGCTCTGGTTTTCCCTCCAGATTGTGGTAGGCTGCCAATTCCCTTCTCATTTCACCTCCTACAACCCTGGGCTGGTTTCCCTGTTTACAGGATAAGGACTTCCATAACTCCAATGGAGTCAGAACTGCTCCTGTCAGTGGATCTGATTGCAGGTTCCCAGCTGTGGTTGCAATGGAGATGATGCATGGAAGTAACTCCGCTGACCCTGGAAAAGCTGCAGCTGTGGCCCACAGGAATCTCATGGGTTTAACAAGGCCCAGTGCTGGTGCTGCATCTGGGTAGAAGCAGCCTCTGGGATCAATCCAGGCTGGGGATGAAGGGATGGAGCAGCCGTGGGAGAAGGACTTGGGGGTGCTGGTGAGTGAGAGCTGGACATGACCCAGCCCAGAAACCCTCGGTGGGCAGCAGGGAATGGGTGGATTCTGCACAAGAAGAGCATGGAGCTGTTGGAGCGAGTCCAGAGGAGGCACCAGGATGATCAGAGGGATGGAGCAGCTCTGCTGTGAGGAAAGGCTGAGGGAATTGGGATTGTTCAGCCTGGAAAAGAGATGCTTTGGGGTGACCTAATTGTGGCCTCCCAGTACGTGAAAGGAGCTGCAAGAAAGATGGAGAGAGACCATTTACAAGAGCCTGGAGGGACAGGACGATGGGGAATGACTTCAAACTGACAGAAGACAGAGTTAGACAGGATATTGGGAAGGAGTTCTTTCCTGTGAGGGTGGTGAGGCCCTGGCACAGGGTGCCCAGAGAAGCTGTGGCTGCCGCTGGATCCCTGGAAATGTCCAAGGCCAGGTTGGACAAGCCTTGGAGCAATCTGGGATAGTGGAAGGTGTCCCGGCCCATGGAAAAGGGTGGATCTGGATGACCTCTTAAGGTCCCTTCCAACCCAGGCCATTCCATGATTTTATAGCTTTAAGTCCTGTCTCTGAGGCTCTGTCTGAGGTGTCATCTCCCTCCTCTGTTCTCAGAGGTGCAGTTTGAGAAGCATTCAGCACACATTTGATGTGCACTGAATGACCTACCAGCCCCCAACAGAGCTCCCAGTCCACTCCTGATCTTTCGACAAAGATTTCAGCTTGATTCTTTTTCTCTTATTTCTATTTGTTGGGATCAGAAAAACTTGGGTGTGACTTCATGGGAAGATGCAGGAACTGCTTTTCATAGAATCACAAAATTGCTGAGATTGGAGGAGACCTGGAGGTCTCCAAAGGAGTCACCCTGCTCTGGGTCAGCTATGGCAACTTCTTCAGGAGTTTGTCCAGAGTTTTGATTATCAGCCTTCCTTAAAGCCTCCAGTTTAGGCCTGCAACAAAATTTCATTGGATGGATAAAAGAGGAGGAGAAGAGCAGAAGAGATCACAGAATCGGGGAATTGTTAAGGCTGGAAAAGACCTTTACAATCCTCAACTCCAAGCCTGTTCACCACTAAACCATGTCCTCAGGTGCTATGTCCACGTTTCTTGAACACTTCCAGGGATGGTGACTCCTCCACTTCCCTGAGCAGCCTGTTCCAGTGCCAGACAATCCTTTCCATGAAGAAATGGTCCCTAAATCCAATCTAAACTTCCTCACTGTTGCACTAGGTCTGGCTGGTTGGCTGCTGTCACACTAAACTGCCTTTAGAGGTTAGGAAAAGGGCGGTAGAAAGCAAAACGAAGGGAATTCTGTCTGTGCTTATGGCCCAAGGGGAGTCAGTGGGAGGACTCAAGGCTCAGTGATGGTCTCTGGACCAGCAAGATAATCTGGCTCTTCTGAAGTGCTTGTCACAAATCTGTCAGCCCTGAGCTGCTGCAGTGATAAACATGGTCTCAGCAAATCAGGTGTGTCATGGTTCCAGTGAGTCCTGGCCCCTCTTTTCTGGGGTGGTCATTAGCAATTGTTGTATGATCTTGACCTGTGCAGGAGCCCTTGGCAGGAGATGCTCTGCACGAGCTTAATCTGAGCTGTCTTAACTGTGGGGCTGATCTCAGACTCACTTTTTAGCTGTCTCAGTGGCCAAGGACTGATCTGGTAATGGATCCTTTCTCTTGTTTCGCACCAGTAAGTGGGGACTGTTGAAACTTGGATTATCTACCTTATCGAAGGAAGAGGGAGTTGGCCAGAGGATTGTACAGTTTGCAAAAGAGGGGAATTGCAAAGGATGTGGAAGGAAATGCTGTTTGCCCCTAGGGTCGAAAGGAGTTTCTCTAGAAAGTAATAAAACTACAATACTGTTGTTTTGATGGTTCTGGGATATGTGTTACTAATCAGAGGCACTTGCAGCCTTTAATTCTCCTGAATGTTCAACATAACCCTCCTTTTTAAAAATTATTTTTGATAAATCGTGTCCAACTCAAACCTCCCTAATAAACTACATAGGGACCTTTGTTTAAAACAGAACAACAACAACAAAAAAATACAAGTCAAAAAAACGAGGTGGGGAAGAAAACAATGGCTGGGCTTCAGAGTGGACCTAAATTGAAAACGTCTGCAGTTTTTCCCAGGGAGAGCAAGTGATTGAAAATATTGAATTGTAATTATGATGCTCTCTGGAGACCTGCAGTGAGGACCTGTTTTGCAGGGTAAGATCTGCCAGACTTGTTTTTTGCCCCCACTTTCCCTGTGATTTTCTCACTTGCTTAGGAACACTGGGAGCTGGGGAGACAGAAAAACAAATTCCATTAGTTCCTATCTGGTTGAACTTCCTGGAACCCCCACTATTTTTTTTGCTTCTCAGAATTTCCTTCCGCCATCCAGCTGTGTTTCCTGATGAAGCCTTATCACTGGAGAAAATGCTCCTGAGCGAGGCTGAGGATTTGGGAATGAGTTGCAGACGGTCCCAACTTGGTTGCTGAACAACATGATTCTGGCACTGATTTCGCTCTGGGGGCTGGGGGAGCAGCTCTGATTTGCTCAAACCCTGTCGGAGATGCATAAAAACCTGAGTGTTTTGCATCCATCTCACATCCACGGCTCAGGCCATTCCATGAGTAATCTGCTTCCTCCAAAATTGTGTAACTTGGATGTAAAACCTGCGTAAGTTCCCTTAAGCCACCCAATCCAAGTAGCCCGAAAGTCTTGGGCTTGCAGTGATTTCTTCCTTGTTAGGCATTGGAAATGGAACTGTCCACCCCTGGTGCTTTTTCACTTTTTTTTTTTCTTTTTTTTAATCAGGAAATTGTCTTCTGACACATTTTGCAGAACTTCCTCAACTGACTTATATTTCCCAGCACTTATCAGAAAAGCATGTTGGCTAATCTTAAGGGACATAGCTGAAAATCCATTAAAGTCTGGCTCTGCCATGGGCTCCCTGAAGTTGTGGGTGAGCTGATATCATTCCCTGCACCTTGACTTTCTCTCTCCTGAATACCAATCACAATATTGGTGTTTGTGGGGTTGCACAACTGTGACTTTTAGGCAAGTTCCAAGTTTAATCTTAGGGGGTTTTTTTTAACCTGCGACCAAATTTTTCGCAGGGTTAGCACATAAATTAATTTGCTGCTCCCTTTTTTGGCAATGCCAGGGAAGAAAAAAAAAACAAACCTGCAGAAGAGAAAAATTAGTTACAAATTAACACAGATTCTTCACCGTTCTGCTTTGGAGACCACAGTTAGCATGAGGTATTTGGGACTGAGAAGCAGAACAGAAAAAAAACCAAAAAAACATCAAAAACCTGGAGAGAGTCCAAAAGGATTTAGTAAAATGGGAGACGGGGTTAGAGGGCATGTCCTAGAAGGAGAGAGTGGAGGAACTGGATGCGTTCATCTCAGAAAAGAGGCAGAAAAAAGATGACCTCTCTGCCTATAAATATCTGGGGGTCGCGGGGAGGGAGGAGCAGAGGAAGGGAAGGGACAGTAATCAGAGTAGGCAAAAGCCAGGAATGGGACTGGGGGGTGAGAACTTCAATTAGAAAGAGGAAGACACAGACTTAGTCTTCAGCAGGCTTCCTCACAGTGATGTCAACGGGGCACTGGAGGAGTCTCCTGAGGGAAATCCCAGCTCCTCAGTGAGTGACGCCGAGAAAAAAGATGAATTTAACACTTTTGGACCCGTTGGGATGGGCAGAGAAGGATCAGTTTAAAGTCAGACATCTCCTAAAAGGCATTCTGTGCGTGGCTCCAGTACTGAAGTTGGATTCCTGTGGTTGTGTTGTGCTTGGATTCTGTGTGGCTAAAGGAGATGAGCTCGTGCTGGAATCCCTGATCCATGTCCATGGATCTGTTGGCCCTCCCTGTCCAGTCATGAAATGTTTAGAGTCTTAATATCACTTAAATCTCTGCTGCTTTGGCCAGCACGTTTTACTTGGTTCAGAACTTTAGTCTCAAGTGGTAGGACAAGGGGGAGTGGTCTTGAGATGAGGCAGGGGAGGTTCAGATGAGATACGAGGAAACAGCTGTTCCCTGTGAGGGTGGGGAGGCCCTGGCACAGCACAGGGTGCCCAGAGAAGCTGTGCCTGGCCCTGGATCCCTGGAAGTGTCCAAGGCCAGGTTGGACAGGGCTTGGAGCAACCTGGGATAGTGGAAGGTGTCCCCACCCATGGCAGGGGGCTGGAACTGGATGATTTTTAAACTCCCTTCCAACCCAAACCATTCTGTGATTTCTATGATTATTTTCAAGGGTTCTTTATCGCCTCTGTAGTACTGCAGGAACTTCTTCGGCCTCTCCAGTTCTGGTCTGCACGCCACCATGGACTCATAACAGCCAAGAGAGTCAAAAAGAAGAGAAAAAACCAACCCAAAGCCAGATTCTGCCAGCAGTGAGCAGTGCAAGGCCTTTGCCTGTGCCTGAGAAGCAGTCAGGATGGGCTGGTGACACAAAGTCACAAGGAGGACAACAAGGCAGTACAGCTGAAGGGCTGAATCACAGAACCAAAGAATGGTTTGGGTTGGAAGGGACCTTGAAGCTCACCCAGTTCCAGCCCCCTGCACAGGTGGTACAGGTGGAGGAAACCTGGCAGCACAGACCTGTGGAAAGTGGATCTAAAGCCCTGGTGCTTTGAGCTGGTAACTTGCAGCATCCTACATAGCGAGTCAGAAAATTAATTAGGCTCAAGGTGTTAATTTGGGCCATATTTTTAATACTTCTCCATGCAGATGAGGTTGTTTCAGGAACACCAGGGAGAATTCCTCTACCCAGCAGTCTGTCCTAGTCGTGCTTTTGATAAAAAGGAGGAAGAGCAAAGTATTGATGTTTTGTTGCCTGTTCTGTAAGCACCTTGGTAATCAGCTGCAGGATAAATTATTGCTGTTCAGGTATCAGGAAAGAGGGAGAGGAGGAGATATCTCCCAGTCTGGAAGAAAAGGTGTTTTTTCTTCCTCTCTTCATTGGAGAAGAGTCTTGCCTCCACGTTTGTTCCTTGGGGGGGTTGTTAAGGAACAGAAACAAAACTGGGGGGAGCTCTTTTTGATTTATCTTCTCTCCTTCCCTTTTGGTCACTTCCAGAGGCTTAAAGAGCCGAGTTGGCTTTAATGTGTGTACCATTAGAGACCAGGCATTAGCTGGAATAACCCATCCTGCCTCACAGTGAAAAATATCCCTTGATTGGCTAATTAATCAGTCAAAGGGGAATGACATGGCCCTCGGCTTGAGGGACTCTGCTGCACAGGTAAACAGGTCATTGATAAATGGTTTACCCACAAATTCATATATCAAGAAAACTTAGTCATTTTTTAACTACGCTTGGTGTGAAAGCTGTGCTGCGTTTTTTGGAGGTGGATTTTTGCTGCCTTCGCTTTTTTTTTTTGTATTCTGGGAGCTTTTAGGCTGTGGAAGTTTGCAGGAGGAAAAGGCCAGTCAGAACTTTGTCACGATTGGAGTTCTTCTGTTTTCAGAATTGGAAGGAAAAAAACCCTCAAAAATGTTTTTCCCCCCCTCTCAAAAAGAGGAAATCATTGACATGGCTTGAGATTGAGTGGCTCTGAAATCAGGGTGGCGCAGTTGCTTTTGTCATTTAAATATCCTGAGGCTGCTCAGTTGGTCATATCCAGTCCTCAGGCACTGCATGGACAAAAAATAGATCCATAAATGGGTCTGATGAAATAATTGGGGGAAATCGGTGGAGTAAGAGGCAGGTCTGTGTTGGTAAAAGGCTTTAACTGACCTGATTTCCCATTGGCTTTTGGTATCTCTCTGCTGGACCTTGTCATCTGTATATTTTATAACACCTTGTCCTGCAAACGTGGTTCCCCAGTGGGATTCTTCACTGAGATTTAAGGAAAAAAAAGAGGGGGAAAAAAGAAAATGAAAAAGGGAGGGGGGAAATCCAGCTCTAAATTAAATTGCATAAAAATGTGATCTAGAAACACTTGTCCATGGGGTAAATTGGGTTAAAGCAGTGGAATCCATGTAAGGAACCACAAAACAATGTTTGGCTTAGCTGAGTGCTCAAAACAAATCCTAATTGTGCTTTTTTCTTGCAAGTGTCTATTTCTTTTTTCTCTTCTTTTTTAACTGTGTGTAATGTGAGAAAGTAACACACCAGCACCTAAGAATATGGGTTTGGCTACTAGGGAATAAACCTCACCTTATTTTTGTCCTGTGTAATCCCTTCCTCCAGGCAGCCCTTGTTATGGGCCTGAGCTTCACAGACCAGCCTTGTTTTGTTTTTCCTTTTAAAAATACTTGTCTGATCAAAGAGCTTTCCTTAAAAAAAAAACAAAAAAAAACAAAAAAAAACTTAAAAAAAAATTCCAGTGCAGCAGTTCAAAACAGGGAAAAGTACCTTTTTTTTGATCCTATCATAACAGGATTTGTATATGGAAGTGTGAACTAAGCAGGTGGCTTCCTGTTGATTTTTAAGCCAGGTGGGCAAGTTCTTGGTGATGAGTTGGTCTCCCTCCCTGCCCTGCTTTCCCTGGGGCAGGAATGTGCTTATTCCTGTGTCTGGAGGAGTGGGATTTGGGCTGACAGCTTGTAGGAATAATGCTGCTGTGGGAATCAGAGGGAAACAGCAGCTTGTTCTCTCTCAGAAGTCAGGGGTTAGGATACATTTTGTTACCTCTAAGGCTGCAGCTGGATCTGCTCAAGCAGCTTGCAAGGACTGGGTGTTCACAGCAATCTGATTTTTGCTGACTTAGTGTCATTAAAGGGTGTCTAACCTTCCTCCAAGGGTGTCTTCTGATTTTTGGCTCATCAAACTGGTTATGAAACGGCTGGTTGGTTCAGATGGGTTAAACAAACCAGAAACTGGAGCAAAAGAAATGATTCAGCCTGAGAAAGTGCTTAAAATCTAAAGAAACAAGCTTTTCCACTTCCAATCCTGTATTTCAGCTTCTCTGCTGGATTGTTCTTTCTTCAGCTGTGACTCTTTGCTTTTTTAACTCTCCAGTAAGGAGAAATACCTGGTGCTGGAGAGTGACTTGGTGGGAAAGTTCCCCACCAGTGTCCAGACTGGTCCTTCCTCTCTCTGAGCTCCCTCCAGCTGCCTGACATGTTTGCAAATGTGGCCATTTGAACTTAGTTTGGGCTTATTTGGGTTTTCCCAAGTTCAAGACAAGGTTCAGAAATGCAGTGTCTGTTTTTCACTACGTCTGCAGCCTCGCTCTGCAAACCACCATCGATCCCAGCGTGTTTCCTCTGAACAATTCTGGTGTTGCCATAGGGAGAGGGACACAGGTGACAAAAGTGCTGATTAATGTCATTAATTTGACCATCTGTTAATAACTGTGTGCATCCCTCAGCTAAGGAAAGAGGAAGAGGATGATGAAGACAAATCGCGCAGGGGGAGTGTTGGTGCCTTCTGTGCTCTGTTGCCTTTAGCATCAGCTTTAAAATGTGTCCCTTGTCAGGATCCTGGTGATGAGGAGTTGCTGTTCTCCATCTCAGAATACTCTGTGGGAAGGGCCTCAGATTTGGTGTTGGGGATGAATATTGTCCGATTTTGATTTCTTGAGAGGAGAGACCAAGGACTTTTGGACCTGTTAGAATGCTAGAATCACAAGGATGCTCCCAGGACTGGAGCCCCTCTGCTCTGGAGCCAGGCTGGGAGAGCTGGGGGTGTTCACCTGGAGAAGAGAAGGCTCCAGGGAGACCTCAGAACCCCTTCCAGGGCCTAAAGGGGCTCCAGGAGAGCTGGAGAGACTTGGGACAAGGGATGGAGGGACAGGACACAGGGAATGGCTTCCCACTGCCAGAGGGCAGGGATAGATGGGATATGGGGAAGGAATTGTTCTGTGTGTGGGTGGGGAGGCCCTGGCACAGGGTGCCCAGAGAAGCTGTGGAAGTGTCCAAGGAAGATCCCTGGAAGTGTCCAAGGCCAGGCTGGGCAGGGCTTGGAGCAACCTGGGCTAGTGGAAGGTGTCCCTGCCCATGGCAGGGGGCGGAAGTGGATGGTCTTCAAGATCCTTTCCCACCCAACCCATTCCATGATAACAACTGAAATCGGCCACAGAAAAGGCAACCAAGGGGAGTTCGAGAGTTTTGCTAATTTGGGCAGAGTTTGGATACTCTACTGAACACATTCCAAAATTTCCATGCAGGCAGCAGGGTCTGAACGCTTCCCTGCACTGGATTAAGGGGTGTGAATGCATCTGTGGTGTGTGGTTTGCCCCTTCTCTCCTTGGGGCTGCTTGGTTGTGCCCTCAGGTGTTTGGATTTGCAGACTCGCAGCGCTACAAACCCAGGGGGTGTCGGTGAGGACAGGCTGGAGGCTGGTCTGGTTTAGGAGCAGGAGATGCTGCTGTGTGTGGTAGTTCCTCAGAAATCTTTTGCTGTATCCCGGGATGAACCTCCAGAAGGTTCTGCCTTGATGATGCTAGTGGAAAATGCTGGAGTCCCTCAGGATCCAGAATTCCCAGGGTGGTTTGGGGGCCACCTTGCAACTACATCAGCTGGAGTTAAAAACCAACACATGTTGGATTAACTTGCAGCTCCCATCAAAAGTCAGGACCAAGGATGATTTCACCGTGGGTAGCAGAGTGGACAGAGGGTGAGAAGTGCAGCTGTCCACAGCATTCAAGATTTAATTCTTTATTATTCGTGGTTTATTTTAAACCTGCTTTGTTTCACCAGGAGCTGAGTTTTTCCAAGTGCTGGGACGTGTTTTTGACAGCAGAACCCAACCCAGCTCAGGGTAACACTGATCCTGTGTCACCTGTGTGGTACAGGTTGTTTTTTAGCAAATGAAGGGAAGATCAAAAATATTGTCTGCCCTAAAATCCTGTTTTCCAGAATATTGAAGAATTTAAATGTCACTCAGTGCTTCAATACTTGAAAGAAAATTATTTATTCTCAATACTTTTTTACAAAGAACTATCTAAGCTTGGGAGTAGAAGAAAGATTCTGTAGTACAAAGTAGTCAAAGGCTAACGCTAATTAGGAAATGTTTTCTAGTTCACAGAAAATACTATTTATTTTTCTTAAAATTTCTAAAAAATATTTTTTAATTTCAAATTGTCAGCATGTGTGTTTTGCACTGAATATTTGCAGTTAGAAAAATGGTAATCACTACAAAACATCTTGCTGTGGTAAAGTATGAGCTTGAAGGTGCTTTTTTATTCTTCATTAAACCACCATATCTCATAATGGAGTGAAAAAATCTTAGATGAGGAAAAAAATCAAGCAATTTTATTTATTATTTCAGGTAACCCTTTATTTATATATTTATTCTTTGATGTCTCATAATATGAATGTGGGGTTTATATTTAGAGGAGGAAAAAGAGGAACAGTTCAAGTAAATAAGCAGAAGGGTTTTGTTGGGTCTCTCCAAAACTCATCGACTGCTTTAACTCTTAAAAGTATTGAAAAAGCACAAAATACTCCAAGTGCCTGGAAAAATTCTTAGGTTTAGTAAAATATTTGTGAAGTCCTCTGGGTATCAGTGCACGTGGAATTTCTCTCCAGCTACTAATGGATTAAGCCCCTAAGAAATTGGATATGAAGTACCTCAAAGACAACATCCCAAATTCTGTCTTGATGCATTTTGGGGGTTGCTGATTCTCTATGTCCCTGCTGTCACATCCAAGCAAAAGCTGTTTCCTCCAACCATTCCCAAATTATGTTAGAGCTTCCAATCTTTATTGATTTGCCTGGCTCAGCTCATCCCAGTGTCAGCTCCTTAATCAGTTTGTAAACACCACATTGAGCCTGGTGGGTTATTAAGTTTTCTAAATATCTTCTTTTTCTAAGGCCTCAATCTGCGCATTGATGGCACCAGTTCAAAACTCCGGTTGTTCCATGAAGACCACCATAATATATAAATTATATAAACCTCCTGGTGCTGCTCAGCTCCAATCTGGGGCAGTGATATAACAAAACATGTGACTGTCGAGTTGTCCAGTTCTCAAATTGCTTCCCCCTAAAAATGTTTCTCCTCCTGACTTAAAGAATGGATGTTCTGTGAGGAGCGATTCAGCCTTGGCCAAAGCGGCCTAAATTCAGCCTTTTAATATCTGTGCTGTGCTGATGCTGGGAGCTCAAGCATTCATTTACATTTCATCTTAAGAGCAGTGAGAATGCTGGGCCAAGCTTTGAGGTGATGAGAGAAAATTGGGTAATCCTGCACGTCAGCAAGCGGCTGGAAGAGGAAGTTTTTGTGTTGGAACTTGCACGCTGAGAAGGCACAATGTCCCCATTTTAACTTCTGCCTCGCTAAGCCTCCTATTAATCACTGCTTTTGAGCTCCTCTCTCCCAGCCCCTCTGGATTTGGAGGATGGGATTTGTCTGTAGTGGATCCCAGGAATGTGGCTCAGGTGAGGCACAGCCAGGCTTTAGTCACGGCTCTCTGGTTCCCTTTCACCACCTGCTATGCAGCCTTGGGTCACGTCTGCATCCCGATTTCCCAACCACTAAATCCAGGGATGATTCACATATCCCATGCAAGTGGTATCAGCCTAATTTGTGTGGCGTGCGGTTCTTCGCGAAGTGCACTGAAATATTGAGATGAGAATTGAGAATTTTGAAATGCAAAGTGTCTCACCCAGGTTTCTCCCAGTGGTTATTTCTGGAAAAGCTGTTGGAGGTGTTCTGTGTGTGCTTCCCTGTTTACCTTTTGAACTGGTACAGCCACGGTGCCCATATTGTGGTTTTAAGACATTGCAACTTTAATTAAACTGTAGAGAGTCCTGGAGCGTGACTGTCTCCAGCTTTCCTGAAATCCCTGCAAAAGCAGAGCTGTTTACATAAAATCTGGATGGGAGGGGGGTGCTGTGCTCCAGAGCATTACCTGGGAGCACAACCCAGGGTGGGGGGATGTGTAACCCCGGAGATTTGTGGTTCTTGGGAAGCTGAGGCCAGGCAAGAAGTGTAGGAGTATCTCACCTGCAGGAGTGTTTGTGTAAGTGGTCAAGTGGAGCAGCAGCCCTTGTTTTGACAGCCAGCACTTCATGTCTCCCTCGAGCTGCTGATTCCCTGCCCTCCTCTCATTCCAGCAGACCCCCTCTGCCCAGGCCTCCCTGCCCGGAGCACCGCGGGGTCGGGGGTTTTTTTTCCCCTTTTTTAATAAGCCTGGTGTTTGTCAGTTACCAAATGGCAAAGGAATGCTGTGTGTAGCAACTGCGATGGATGTGATCCAAAGGCAGGGAACGTGGCCCGTTCCTTTTTCCGGCGTTGTCGTAGGGAAATGGGTGTCTCCAAGAGACGCCCAGCAGCAGAGCCCTCGCTCCGCAGCACCACCGGGGCTGGGGGTTCTGATTTGAGCACTTGCTCCTGGAAAACAGAGCTTTGTCACTCCTGGCAACTGGCTGTACGAAAACACTGATAACAATAAAGGGCTCCCTGCCCAGTCCAGGCTTGCTCTGGCTTTCTGGGAATCTTCCAGGGTAGAGGAGATGCTGCCCCTCTGCTTTAACCCCCAGGGGCGTAGGGCATTTCTGCTCCCAAATTCTGTACCCCCCACATACCTGAAGCCTTGCAGGGCTGTGGCAGATCCTGTTCCAATCACAGAATTTTGAGTCTTGAAACTCCTTTCTTTCCTGTATCAGCAGAACAAAGTGCTCTTCACCTTCACAGAGTGGCTGAAGGGATGGGAACTACTCACACACTCAGAGGAAGCTTGGGAAGTAGGAAAAATTATCTCAAGTTCACGTCAGGCAACAAGAGATTACAATTTTGCCATGACATCTGTAAAGCACTTTTCATACTTTCCAAGAAGCTTCTATGGTTAAAAGTTTTGGACTGAAAGCTGTGAAACTCTTTTGTCCCAATTAGTAACCAGTTTTTCTGGAACCTGGATTGTCAGGCTGGTGGGAGAATTCTCTGTTTTCCTGGGTCTGAAGCCCTTGAAATAAAAGATGAGATTGCTCCCAAGGGGGAGTCGCGGGGTTTGACACCACGTAAGGACCCTGACACAAAATCACCTTCGGGGTGTCGTGCAGGAGGTACCCACTTGGCTTCTTGTTTTGTCCTTCAGGATAGCTTGTTGCTGTGGAGAATTGCTGATCCTGATGGATTCAAGGCAATATTCTCCAATTGTTTCAGAGTTAAGCTAAATGCCTAAAGGAGAGAGAGATTAATGCCCGCTGAGAGGTTAAATATAGTGATGTAACATCTAAGAAGCAGGGGAAGAGAAAAGCCAGTGAAGGGCCATTTTACCTGCTTAAGGTGTGACCTGTGCATTTGAGGGTCACCTTTCTCCGTTGGATGTGATGATTTGAAACTCCAGATTTAAAGCTTCACCTAAATATTAAATATTTGTTTTGAGATTTAGGTACAAAGCTCTTGGTTTATAATCATATATTGCAAATATATAAAAGCTTCTTATTGTTTTCCTTTCCATATAGATTCTTAGGCAAGGCAATATGCTTTTGACAGTTTCTGTCTTGTATTTTTCATAGAACAGAATCACAGAATGGTTTGGGTTGGAAGGAATCCTAAAAATTGTCTCGTTCCAACCCCCTGCCATGGTCAGGGACCCCATGTTTGGTGTTACTGAAAGGATTTAATACACAGAACTTGCATAGGGCCTCAAGGAACATTGGAAAGGACCACGTGTACAGAAATTATTCTGTAAATTAATGCCACTTCCTAACTTATCCTTAGATAAATGATCTTTCTGTCACTTCTGATTGCTTTCCTTTCCCAAGTTCTGTAAATAAAAATACCTTTCTGTAGGAGATCCAAGCTGAAATCTTTCTTAAGGCAGGAGCTTTGTATGTCCAGGCATTGATAGGCACCTTTTCCCCAGTGTGCAGCTCTGAATCGGTACCTAGCTGTTATTTAAGAGGGCACATTATTCACTTTTCTCCAACATTTGGGAAAGCAGGACATGCTGCTCATTTGAAAATCATACCAGCTCCTTTATCACTGCCAGTCACAGTCAGCAACGCTGCATTCCCAGCTTGACACGAAGGAGGAGGTTTGCCCTGAATAAATAGAGGAGATAAATGGTCTTTCTGTTCCTCAGAGGAATTTGGGCCACTTCTCAAAAGTTGGTGCCAGGAGTACAGTAGCAGAGTGGCATGGTTAAAGTTAATTGCCCTCAGATTTTAGTTAAAAGTCTAACTAGCTTGTCAGCTTTGAATTTATATTTTCACAGTTCACTAGGGAGTGATAATAGGGAGGCTTTGATGTAGCTGCCTGGTTTTTGCTTTGTACGAAATGCTCCCGAGTTTAGTAAATAAACTTTGATTGAGAGGGGGGCAGGATTGACAGCTTAGAGCCAGCCAGGAGAACCACAGATATCCTCTCACCGAGGGGCAGGGGGGCAGCAGGACACTGAGGCTGCATGGCCTGGAATGATAAAGGAGATTTTCGTGGAGCACGGTGCTGAGCTCTCGAAGAAACAGCTCATCAGAGATTTGTTAATTAGGTGTCACCAGAGACTTGCTGAAACAGTGAAGCTGCCATGCACAAAGCGCTGCCTAATTAACTCTTTAACAGCCCTGGAATACACTTGCTAGTTCCCTCCACCAGGGAAACTGAGGAATGCTGGATTAATCCTCTGGGGCTGCCCAGGGCTGTCCTGAACAGATTTTGAGGGAATAGAGATGTGAGACTGATTCAGAGCTTGTAACAGGAGAATGTGGCTTCTAAACCAAGAGAAACCTCGCTAAATTAATTGTTTAGAGAGATGGTTGTTCTGGCTTTAACTGGAACCAAAATATCTTTTCCATTTTCTTTTTTTTTTCATTTTAATTTATTACAACTCTCACTGTATACTGTACTCCTACCCTACAGCCAACTGGAAGGGACCCGAGCTGTTCAGTCATCTTTCAAGTACAAAAGCAAAAAGGCACATTTAGAAGCATTTAGAAGATTTGCTACACCTTATTCTAATATTATTATCTGTTTCAGTATTACCTAGCAATGTCACTCAGAGGGTGGTGAGGCCCTGGCATGGGGTGTCCAGAGAAGCTGTGGCTGCCCCTGGATCCCTGGAAGTGTCCAAGGCCAGGTTGGAGGGGGCTTGGAGCAACCTGGGCTGGTGGAAGGTGTCCCTGCCCATGGTATGTGGTTGGAACTGGATAATTTTTAAAGTCCCTTCCAACCCAAGCCATTCTGGGATTCTGTTATTGGTTAACTTTCTATTCACAACATTATTATGGTTGATTCCTTCCAGGCAGCTGTTTTCTGGTTGAAGTACAGATCAAATCCCAGGAACTGGAGTGCTCCCCCTAATTCCTGCTAAAACCATTCTTGAACACTTTTAAAGCATTTTAATGCAATTTTAATCCTTTCTCATTAAATGAGAGGGAAGAGCTTACTCTCCTGTTTCACCTGGTGATGTGAAAAGAAACCATTGGGCTGTTTGAAGGTGCAAGTGGTTTTCTTGGATCTGCAACCAGGGCAGATGGATTCCATTGCCAGGATCTTACTGCCATACAGTAGATTTGCCGTACAAGATGTGAGACCTTGTCTCAGTGGGCTGCTGTTCTTTGGAATCTGTTCTTGAGCTGCTCCCTTCACTGCAGGTGGTTCTGCAGAGCGAGCTGGCTGCGTTCGGATGCAGAGATAAACTCGTGCCTTTGTGCCTGAGCTTACACAAGCTCGGATCACCTGCTGGCCACCAGGAATGTGGTCTGATCTTGTTCTGGCTGACCCCAGTGAAAATGGGAACCTGCACTGCCAAAACTATTGGAGCATCCAGTGGCTCCAAGGAGTCCAACAGGCTGCAGACAGGTTTGAACCGTGTGAGTGGGAAGGGACTTTCTGTTTTGCAAGCCCTGCAATATTGATTTCAGCACCTTGTGGCTGGGGCAGAGGTAATGTCAGCGCCTGGAGGAGTGGCTGTGGCACTGTCTGAAGGAAAAGTTGGGGTTTATCCACTCTGAAGCCATAAGAGTAAAAATGTTACTGCCTTCAGAAAATTCTTAAAGAAACATTTGACGAAAAGAATCCATTTGTAAGGCAAACAATGGGATAGTTATCTGTAAAAAGCCATTTTTGCTTTAACATAGAATCATGGAATCACAGGGAGGTTTGGGTGGGAAGGGACCTTAAAGCTCATCCTGTTCCACCCCCTGCCATGGGCAGGGACACCTCCGACTATCCCAGGGTGCTCCAAGCCCAGTCCAACCTGGCCTTGGACACTTCCAGGGATCCAGGGGCAGCCACAGCTTCTCTGGGCACCCTGTGCCAGGGCCTCACCACACTCACAGGGAACAATTCCCTCCCAGTATTTAATCTAAACCTAATATCTGATCTAAACCATGACAGATAAAGGGTGGCTTTCTAAGTTTCAATGCAAGCTGAAATAATGTGTTGATATTTAACATTTTAGCTTCTCTGTATTTGAACTTCTCTTCCCCTCTGTGTATTTATTTGTTTGACACAGTCGAACATTCCAATGTAAATTTCCTTCACTTAATTTTTAGTGAAGTGTCTGAGTTTTGGTTGAACTCTAAATTCTGAATTGTTTCAGTTTCTGCCTGGTGTCATAAGCACTGTATTTGAAAATTATTTGTTAGAGGGAGAGGATGTTGCTCTTGGGTTTTTATGGCAAATTTTTGAAAAACGTGTCTCTTTAAAAAGTTTACGCCTTTGGGCTGTCTTGAAAAAGCTTGAATAAATACAAACCTGGAGTCCTGGGATGGTTTGGGTTTGAAGGGACCTTAAAGCTCCTGTAGTTCCACCCCCTGCCATGGGCAGGGACACCTTCCACTAGCCCAGGTTGCCCCAAGCCCCATCCAACCTATCCCTGAATACCAATTAATAAAATCCATGAAAATTTTGGGGGATTTTCCCTGCATAAGACACATGAGGATGTCATACAAGGAACGTTTAAGCTGTCATGAGAATTTAAGTGCCTGATGTCCTCCCATCAGGCTGGAATTGCATGTTCTCCCAGAGGGATTTTGGGCTGGCTGTGCTGGAGTTGGTTGACCCATGTCTCCTAGAGGCCTTTATACAATGCCATTCTTGTACAGTCAGGAGTTTAAGGTTTATCTCATCCTTTACTGCTCTCTGTAATGTCACCTCCACACATTATACTGAACCTCATTCAAATACCAATTTGTGTAAGAAAAGAGAAAAAAACAAACAAACAAAAAAAAAACCCTGAAAGTGCTGAATCTGAGCATGATCGTGTAACTCAACTCGCTCCAACCCTACAATGAGATTATTTAGACAATCATAATTGTTAATTACATAATTATGTGCTGTTCATTTCTCTGGAAATGGCACTCAAATAATGAACAGCTATTCAGTTTTGTTGGTTTTGTTTTTTTCATTTAGGGTGTGCCCTTGGTCTTTATTTACTACATGCAATTCAAATGCTGCTCCGAAGAGAGGATTGGGATTATTCTTGCTGGGAGTTTGGGAATGTTCTTTCTATGTTGTTTACAGTTGTTTGCAGTTGTATCTACATCCTTTCTTTTCAGTCTTCCCTCTCTGGTCTGGGGACCAGAGACCAGTTTGTAGAGGACAGTTTGTTAGATCCTGAAGAGCAAATCAAAATCTGGAATTTGGATGCAGTTCCCCCACAAGGCAGTATAGGTATTTACTGATTTTAGGTTTGCAGGTTGAGGTGGCTGAGACCTCATCTCTTTCTGTTTTCACATTGCTTCAAATGGTTGAGTTTGAGCCCAATTTCACATATCTGGCGCTGAAAGATTTTGTGTTTTCAGTATCAGTCTCTGGTGAGAGAACTGAAGTACAAAAGAAAAGAGTTTCTGATGTCAGCCCTGCTGCTTTGCTGTTCATTTGTCATACATGGGAATGCTTTTCTCATCTTTGTATATATTCCTGGATTAAAGGAATAAGCATTATTTCAGGTGATATTATTCATGACAGCACAGTGGGAAGTTATTGTTTTATTAGAGAGGCAAATCATGCCTCAGGGAAATACGCTGGTCACACCACCTTGTGTTTAGAAGGCTTTTCCATATCCGACATGTCTGCAAACAAAACAGACAAATTTGGATTTTTTTTTGCCTATTGGATTCCTTTTTTTTGGTGCATTGAGACACCTGCCTTTTTTTGGGAGGGGTTACAGTTTCTTAGATAAGTAGAGTCAGCTGGCTCACAAGGGAAGGGATATAAATACCTGGCTGGGAACTCAGCCTCTGGAGTTGCTCTATTAATCCATGCTGTCCATCAGGGATGCAGCTGATGGGTGTCACCTTGTGAACAATGCAGGTATGGAAACGGAGCATGAGAGCTTTCCAGACGGTATTCCCTGTAAAAATACCAGGTGATACTTTTAGAGGCCTTTGGCTACCTGAATATAAGTGATGTCCTTGTGTATGATGCACAGAGGCCTGGTGCTTGTCTGTGTGCCTGGAAGTGCTCGTGAGCACAAATTCACAGCTTGTGCCTGGCTGGCGTGGTTTATTAATCAGGTCCAGTTGGTGGCACTCGCTGGGAATTCCCTGTGAGCGCTTCCAAGCGCTCCATGCACAGGTTCTGTTTGCTGGTGTGTTCCGTGCTGTCGTGCGGCCTGAAGGCTTCTGGAGCCTGCAGAGAGCCTCGTTTGGGATGGATAAAGGTGCTCAGGTAGGAGAGTGTTTAGACCCTGTGAGTTGGTGGAATATCACAGGATAGGCAGCAGGGGAGGGGGGATTCTGCCCCTCTGCCCCACTCAGGTGAGACCCCCCCCTGCAGAGCTGCCCCAGTCCTGGGTCCCAGCACAGGAAGGATGTGGAGCTGCTGGAGCGAATCCCGAGGAGGCACCAGGATGATCAGAGGGATGGAGCAGCTCTGCTGTGGGAAAGGCTGAGGGAATTGGGATTGTTCAGCCTGGAGAAGAGAAAGCTTCAGAGTCACCTAATTGCCTCTTCCAGTTCCTGAAGGGAGGCTACAGGAAAGATGGGGAGAGACTTTTGACAAGGGCCTGGAGGGACAGAACACAGGGAATGGCTTCCCACTGCCAGAAGGCAGGGTTAGGTGGGATATTGGGAAGGAATTCCTGGCTGTGAGGGTGGGGAGGCCCTGGCACAGGGTGCTCAGAGAAGCTGTGGCTGCCCCTGGATCCCTGCAAGTGTCCAAGGCCAGGCTGGACAGGGCTTGGAGCACCCTGGGATAGTGGAAGGTGTCCCTGCCCATGGCAGGGGGGAACTGAATGGTTTTCAAGGTCCCTTCCAATTTAGTCCATTCTGGGATTCTGTGATTTGCAAAGCAGCACTTTGCTTGATGCACTTGGGTTACAGAGAGAAAAGTGTTTGTGTGTTTGCTCAGTGGTCTCTTCACACTCCAGTTTCCGTGGTTGCAATCCAAGCCTTTTTCCAGTTTCCCACCTTCCCCACAAGTCGAGTGTTCCAATAGTTTCTGATGTTTCCATTTAATATAAAACATGTCACAGTGGCAATGTTGCAATCATACAGAGTTTAGACCTCACTGAAACACCTCAAAATATCAATTTTTGTGAATGCACAAACCATTTACTTGTTATTAGTGTGGAATATTTTAAGAGTAGCAGCAGGAGGAGTTATCTGTGGGTCAGGTGAAAGTTTCTTGTGCCAAGGTGTAAAAGCATCAATGATTTGCATATTATTAGATGCTTCTCTACGGTGCCACATCCCTGCACCACCCTTTTTTCCCCACTCTCCAGCCTGAGCTCTGCTTTTGGGGTGGATCAGGGCAGAAAAGGACAGCTTTGTGTTTCTTGGAGAGCCGTTAAATTTACTCCTGGAGAGGCAGGAGCTGCCCAGGTTTTCTCCCTTTCAGATACATGTTATCACACATTAACTTATCTTGATTAATTCTGCACCAGATATGGGAGCAGTTCCCTGGAGTTCTCGTGAAAATGAGAGGGACCTGCTATCTCCTCATCATCCTCCCTCGGCGTCAGAGTGTCTGTCTCTGGCATGACTGGGAGCCAAGGGAAATTGCTTGACATCACTTCAATTTCTGAATCTCTCGGCGGCGGGAGTTTGGCACTGGGAAGGTGAATTCCAAAGCCAGTTTTAGCCACTGGATGGTACAGATCATGTTGACACACTTCCTTTGCTGCTGGTGCTAAATCCTCCAGGATGACTTCCCCAGGTGAAGTCGCAGCAGCTTGAAAAGTTCAGGATTTTCTTTTTATTTCCCTTTTTCCTTCTCTTCTTTTCTTTTTTTTTGCCAGAGATGGGCAGATGCCGCCCTCCCTTCTAAACACACCCTATTTCTGAGCATCAGATTGTGATTCTGGTCACTGTAAGATCCAGGTGTTTTTCCCAGTCTGAGGTAAACCCTCTTCTGCATAATACAAGCAAATTAACCAGCTTTGGATAGAAAGTCACATTTCCAAGCCATGATTTCAGTATCATATCCTGGTAATAGGTCTACATGTCTTCAAGACAGAATTTATTAAACTGTGTCACTTTTGACTCATTTTAGTTGATGGAAACCTCCTTTTTTAAAAAAATAAAATTCAAATAGCCTAGTTTCTGCTGGGGAAACTTCCTTCTGAATTGAGCATGAAATGCTTTTTTTTTTTTATTCAGAAAATCTATTTCAGATGTGTTTCAGACTTTTGCTTTGATCAACAAACAAGTTGCCAATCAGCCTATTGAAATTTGCTTTTCCAAAGGAGACCAAAATAAAAAATAAAAAAAAAGTTTTAGGAAGTTCATTCCGAGTTTTGTTTCTTCAGACACCACCTCAAAGCCACTTTGCCAAACAGATTCCCCCTGAAATGGCTGGTGTCTGTCTTTTTGTCTTTTTTTTTTTCCTTTTTGGCTTTTCATTTTTGTTGTTCTTTGACAAGATTATCTCAGCAGTGTCAGAAAGGACCTGACTTACCCAAAACAGCAGCAGTTAACGAAATCCAGCCTCTGATCCGGGTTTTCCTCCCGAGACTCGGCTGAGTTTATTTTGCCATTCTTGAGAGGTGGTTGCTTTTCCAGTCAGCTCTGCCTTTGATATCCCAGCTAAGTAAAGCTGCTAAATTTGTCCTGGCTGTGTTTTCTTTCTGAGCATTTTCTGGACAAGTGTTTCAACTCTTCCTTTCCTGTCCTGTCTGATATCCAGGGATAAACACAGCCGGACACACACACACACACACACACACACACACATGCTGGTTTATCCAGAATGCTGGGCTCAGTGCTGCTTTCATGTGATCAGAGTCTTCAAATACTTCTTTCATTCCAGTCTGAAGGAATATTTGACATTTTTGATGCCATCACCGTAATTCCTGCCTTGCCCAAAGAGCATTTCCTTATTTTTGTATTATTGCAGGAGGTTTGAGGGAGGAAATTTTTCTTTATTGTGGTAGAACTTAAAGAGAAAGGGCAGAATGAACTGGAGAAATGCTGAGATCTCATGATTTGCCTTTTGAATTCTTTACTCAATAGTAGTAGGAGTAACATCATTAGTTTTGGTCTCCCATGTATGCAGAAAAGTGGGTTTTTTTCATTTAATGAGGATCCTAAGTCAGGTTTAAGGGTAAAATTGTATAGGGGACACAATTATTTTAAAGGCAAAATTTTAGAAGCTTCTTTTAAGGAGGAGGAGGAACAGGAGCTTCTAAGAGGGAAGTTCTGCTTTGCCTGGAAAGCCAATACATGGATTATTTCTGCGTTTGCCTCTGTTTATTTTGGGTCTCCAGATGTTCTTCTGTGTATATGCATAGTAATGTCTTTCAATCACCTGGAAAGTTAATATATTTTAGGATCTTGTGTGTTTTTAAAAATGAAACTGGGCTATTCTTTTAAACTTCGCCCCAAACACCTTGACCTAGAAGAAGTTGGTAGCAAAAGTAAGTCTAGAACTGGGGAATCTTGAAGTGCTCGAGGACTTTCTCTGCCCTGGCACATCCATTAAGTTCTCCCCCATTTTATGGCACCCTGTGATATCTGCAATGTGGATTTAACAGCTGCTGCAATGACATGAGGAGTATTCTCTAAAATAGTTTCAATTTACAAATTGACCATGCAGCCATAATTTTAATAATGATATTGAGGGCTGAGGAGGAACCTGGGAGCAATTCCTGAGGTTTCTAAAACAGCCCTTTGGCAATTATATGTGGGTATTTGCTAGATAATTTTTGTTTTTCTCTGCATGGGTAGGTCTAAGTGGGGCTTTGTGGAGAGCTGGACACTTGCTTTCCTTCTGGAAGGTTTATTCCTCACCTCTATGTTCAAGTCTTACTTGAAGGTGCCTCCTAAAATGACGTTGAGTCCATCTCACTTGTGGCTGACAATGTTTTAACAAGAAGTAACTCCAGTTTTATAGAGGGTGGGGACTGAAGCACCCATAAATTAAATCCTATGTGGGCAGGAGATGGAAAGATGGGAGATAACTCAAAATCCTTGGAGGCTTTGTCTAGCCTGTCCTCTGCACACAAAGAAAATGAGGTGGCAGGACTGAAGGAACATAAGGAGGGAGCAGCAGAGAGAGAAGGAAAAACAAAATGAAAATATGAAATAAAAATATTAATTTATAGAAAGGGGTTTGGAGCAAAAGAGACCATGAAATAAAAATATTAATTTATAGAAGGAGGCTTGGAGCAACCTGGTCTAGTGGAAGGTGTCCCTGCACATGGCAGGGAGTGGAACAGGTTGATCTTTAAGGTCTCTTCTAACCCAAACCATTCTGTAATTCCATGATCATTTCCATATGCAGGGAATGTCCTTTTGCCAGCTAATTGGTTTTATTGGCAGGGGGAAGAATTCTCATGTAGTAAAGATTTTTAACTAGTGAGATATCTTTTAAACCCCAAGTCATCCTGGGCGTATCAGTTTACACTGAGGATGCAGAAGATCTTAAGTAGTTTTCAGTACTCCTAAAAATCCTACCACATTTTTTCCCCAGAACTTCAACCTTTTGAATTACAGTTATGAGAAATACTTGTCTCTT
>VZRQ01006456.1:376632-401437 GCA_013397975.1 Machaerirhynchus nigripectus | reverse complement strand
TTTTTTTTTTTTTTCTCTCCTCCTTTTGCTTAAGTTTAATTTTTACTGCCAGTCTTGGTGGTGTCTGCTCTGGAGAGTAGCAGGAAAAGCTGATAAGGGCATAGGACAGAAATCTTTGTGCTTATCTCCCTGCAACACATGGAGCTGAGAGTGCATCCTTTTCCTGTCCTAGGACAGGAGACGTAAACTGACCATCTCCTGACAGCAGGGACTTCAAACAGAGCCTCCAGCGTCCAGAGGGTAGGAATCTTCTCTCAACTTCAGAGGCCAGCTAGGTGAAAGTGGGTCACTGGCTGTTTGGAAAGCTGGGTTTGTGCCAGAANGGGGGGGGGAAGTGTTTTCCAAGAGAGTTTTATAAAAATCAGAATTTTGCTGTCAGATTTGGAACAAAGGTCAGCCAAAAATTGTCCTTACAGAAGGGGTTATTGGGACAGTGTTGCTGCAGATGAACATCAGAGGTTTTCTTTTATGTATTGTCTTTATGTGACCCAAAAGTGAAGGCTCTAAAGCAGAGGGAATGGGAATTGGAGCAAAGAGAACCTTCCACCAGGAATGCCTGAGCCTCGGTGTGCCTGGAGCTGTGCCAAGCTCTGGGCTGTGACTCGGGCTTGGGAACCAATTCTTGGAAAACTGTAAACACAGTAAGGAATTGGTTAGAGCAGCTCATTTGTTACACTTAATAATTGTTAGGGTTCATTCCTAATTTTCACCAGTAAGAGAAGGCACAAAAAGTCCCAGCTCTTCTGGCTCCATATGAAAATCCACCTCAGTGGCCAAAGCCCAGGAAGGGAAATGCAGGAAAACCAGGAGTCCCCACATCAAATATTGGTGCTGAACAGTTTGGGACAAACTGCTTCAGTGCTTCCTGGGCCTTGGTGTCCCTGGTGTAGGACAGCCCAAGAACTCCATGGCAATGCCAAGTTCAACACAGAAGATCACAATGGGAAAGAGGCTTTGGAAGTGTTTTTCTTCTAATTAAGTGCCTGCCTGGCAGCCTGACCCTTTCCAGAGTGGCTTTGCTCTGGAGGCTCCCTTCAGGGAAGCGCAGCGCCAGATCTTCATTTTCCCAGAAATCCTGGGACTCCGCAGGTTTCCCAGCTCTGACAGCAGCTCAGTGTGCTGCCACATCAGCTGAAGGTGCAGCCTCATCCTCTGAACATTTATTTATTGCTCTGACATTGGCAGGCCTTGCTGAGGCAAGTCTCCTCATCTGCTTCGTACGTTCACTTGGAGACCTCACCAAGGCTGAAGAAACAGCGATGATCTCATCCTTTCCCTTTGTTTCAGGATGCACAGCAGTTCCTGCAGAATGATTGATTTGTTTTATTTTTTTTAACAGTCACTCCTAGTAAATGTGAGGGCTGGAGGAATTAGGAGCATTAAATCTCAAAGGTTTTCAGCTCTAGGCTGGGATTTGAGGTTTACTACAGTCCTTAATCTCAGCTCGTGGTCACATAACTTTGATAAAGGCTGGCTTTGAGTGGAAAACCAGCAAACTTTTATCTCTTCCCTCCTTCCAGTGTGATATTCCTGTCCCAGCAAACCTCAAATAACTTCCCAAATGCAGCTCAGGCAGTGCAGAGCAGCTCTAGGACCCTTCAGCAGCGGGATGAATGGGATCCCTGGAGTTGTATGATTAATCCCATTATAATCCCAACTTCCTAGTTCTCTTCCAGTCCCTGTGAATCAGATGCAAATTGTACCCTGTGGAGTTGGCTAATCTGTCATCAATAGCTCCCAGCTGCCTATCCAGGCCTTTCGGTGTTTCCAAAATCATCCTCAAACCTTTACATTGCTGTTCTTCCATGGTTTTCAGCTCTCTGGGATTCACCTTATTGTCAGCTCTGCTTTAAATACAAAGCACAGCTGCTGAGGAGTGTTGTAAAAGCTTTTCCTAAAGTGCTGTGAATCTGAGACTGGGTTAAATCTGCTGAGATTAAGGGTTTTCTGCAGTCTTCAAACTAGTAATGGACTAAAGGCCTACATTTTGGATTCAAAATCCAAATATAGGGATGCTGAGTTTTCTGAGAAGCAGAGGAGCTGGAGCTGGAAGTTCAGCTCCCAGCTTATACCCACATCCCCTTTTCTCCAAGGCAGGAAAGCTGGGAACTGGTCTGAGCACAGGGTGTGAAGATCCCAGTCTGGGAGGGAACATTCTTGTACACAGCTCACCCTTCCCCTGGACCTGGCAAAATGAGCTCAGCTTCCTCCCTCTGAATCACTTTCACCTTCTGCACTAGCACAGAGTTTTCTGGTTAGGTGGCGAACTGGGGTAGAAGATGCAGAGGCAAAAATTTAGGTGGTAATTAGAGTTATGGATGGTTTGGGTTGGAAGGGACCTTGAAAGATGATCTAATTCCAACCCTCTGCCATGGACAGGGACACCTTCCACTGTCCCAGGTTGCTCCAAGACCCATCCAGTAACTCTTGTGTAAGAAACTTGCCATTTGCTCTCGAGCCTGAAGAAAAATTCAAGTAGCTCTTGGTTCTGTAAGAATTTCTGTCCTCTCAGAAGGACCCTGACCTGCAGCTGGAATTTATCCCCAATCTTCCACATCACTTGGCCGCTGCCCGAAAGGCCGCATTACCCAGTAATTCCTGTTGGATATTGCAGAGGCTGTCACTCATCTCTGGAGCTGCCCAGCAGCGTGGTAGGAGCCGTTGTTACGTGAGTCCCATCAGCTTTTCCGTGCCCCGGGACATTTGGGAAGCGAATCCCACTGCCTGCCAGGGATTTCAGGGCTGTCGGTAAATTCCTTAGTTCCTTGAGAAGCGTTGCCATGGAAGGTGGCCTTTTATTCCTGTTTGTGCTGGCTTGTCTGCCTGAGTGTCAATAGCAGCATCAGACTGGGCAAAATGAAACCTGTCAGTAGCTGCCTCCCGATGTTAACATTGGCAGCAGCTCCTCGGAACTGTTGCGGGGAAGTAGCTCCGGTGGCCAAATTTTTTCAAAATTCAGGTATTACCTGCTGGAATGGTTAACTCCTTCAGGAGACCTCTCAGTCTGTTTCCAAGCTGCTGTTTCCAAGTTTAGGAGAGGACCTAAGAGCTCATCAAATCCATCACCTTTTCTCCGAGAGGGATCAGCTCTGCTCGCGTGAGTCTTGACAGACGTATTCAAAAATCCCACTGTAACCGAGTGCTCTTTTACATCAACCCCACAGGCTCTGCACAGGCTGTTATGTGCCTGACTGAACATGGAAAGGCTTCTCCAGCTCTTAAAAAAATGCATCTCTGTTGCTTCTGTTTACAATCGTTATTTCTTTACCACGGGGAGTAGAACACGGAGGTGAGACCATCGTTCTCTCCCAGCCTTTGACATTCACGTTGCTCTAGGAGTCACAAACCCCAAATCATGCATTCCTGCCTGGATCCCTGGTTAAGGCTTTAATAGCTACCGGCACTCCAGGCAGAGATGAGGCTGGCAGATTTTCAGGTTTTCTCAATCATCAAGGCTAAATTACCATTTTTCTCCTCACAGCGAGTATAACCTGACCAGCCCTCAGTGTGACTCATGGCAGGCTCAGACTCTGAATCTGTAGTCTGGCATCTTCACCATTACTGTGACCCTGAACCAGCAGATTGTTGCTGTGTCTGACCTTTCCTCTGAACATATTTTAGGGAGTTAAAGCGGAAAAGACATTTAATATTGTTTAGAAAGTGTATGTGGGAAGCGGGGAGAAGATGGGTAGGGCAGGTTGAAAGATGAAGGTGCTGGAGCACCAGGAGAGGCTGAGGGAGCTGGGAAAGGGGCTCAGCCTGGAGAAAAGGAGGCTCAGGGGGGACCTTCTGGCTCTGCACAACTCCCTGACAGGAGGGGACAGCGGGTGGGGGGCATCAGGCTCTGCTCCTGGGGAACAGGGACAGGATGAGAGGAAATGGATCCTCCACAGAAATAAATTCCCTCCCGAACTCTGCTTGGAAGTGAATGAGGTGTTTGTCTCCCACTTTGAATTTCTGGAGATAGTGTCAGGAACCCTTCCAGTTCCAGCCACATGGGCAAGACTGAACCAGGTCTGCCTCCTTCCACCCTCCCAGCCGTTTTTTGATTCCCAAATGTGGCCTTTCAGAGGATGTCTAACAGGTACCTTCACTTCCACGTTGGGAAAGCAGAGATGCCTGGCTGTGCTGGGTGGGCTTTGCAACAATCAAACTGTTATTAATTAAAGACCAGCTTGAATACACACACACGCAAAAGGTGTAACAAGAATTGCCAGAGCAGCATCCCATGGTGAACTCCCTCTGAGCCCAAGCAGAGAGATAAATCCAAATTTGTGCTTTTTAACTCCTACAGAGGTGCAGCAAGTGAGGGGAAGACTATTAGGGAATGAAGAATGTGGTCTCTCTCCAGAGAGTTGAGTCTGTTCTGGTGACTCCAGGCAGAGCAGGAGATACAAATGGTTCTGTTTCGCTGCTTTGTTTTAATGTTGATTTGTTTGTAGTCTGCCCAAGGTACTAATTGGTGTTTTACAAGTAGAAATACAAAGGTGTCTGCCCTGAAGAACTCACTAACAAAAAGCACTGCAGCACCGTGTTAATGACAGTCAAATTTTCTGCCTAATGAACCAATCGCTTTGATAAAATCTCTACCTCCTGGTGAATTCCCTGCTTTGATTTCCCCCTCGACTCCCATCTCCTTTTACACCTCACTTTGTATTCTTTTTCCCTTCTGCTTTAAATTTTGGGGGCGGTTCGAGCTCTAATCAACATTTTACAGCGCAGCTCCTGAAGAGAAAGTGAATCACCTCTTTCATTAGGAACAAACAGCGCCGAGCTGATGTTGCAACCGTGGATATCTCAGCTGAGAAAGTGGAAGCCCCTGGCCTGGCTCGGGATTTTAAGAGGGATGGATGGTGGCCTGTCATTAGCTTTTAATCCCTTCAGCATGCTGCGGCCGCTAACAGGTTGTAACACGGATGTCAGTGCCTGCATTTGCAGTGCTCATACCCGGGATAATAATTGAACAATTCCTCCTCTTCAGTGCCGTGTTGGCTTCTTACCACCTATGACTTAGCATGGATTCTTCCTTTTTTTTCTTCAGGAGGTGTTGATTGCTGCAAAAAGAGTCGTGTTAATGGTTACCATCGGCACCTTACTCTCATTTGGATGTTGTTGCCCCTTTTCCAGAGGTGATTTCCTCTCTGGAAGAGGCTCTGTGGTTGCTTCTTGTCTGCTTCAGCACGAAATATTATTCTGAATGGTCTTGAGTGGTCATTTACACTGTTGTTACTGTTTTCCTGTTTCTCCTTGAGCCTCACTTCCACCTTAAATCCACACCTCGTTTTAGCACAAGTCATGTTCTCATGAAGGGGGTGAAAAATGTCTGAGAAATCAGATCACGGGTAGTTTGAATTAATGGTAAATAGTTCTGGCACACTTGATTTTGGGGAGCTTTGGACCAATCAGCATTACAGGGATTTCTTTTTAACCTCTGCCTCTGTGATATGCTGATTTCTAAGTTGTCTGACTGGTTCTGGTACTTTAGACATGCAGAGTATCAATAAGATCCAATAACAGGCTGGATGAACTGCTGAAATAGGTTCTGACTGCCTAATTTTTATACTATTTGATGCTAGGTTCTATTTTACCCAAGGCCATTTTTTTTTATTTATCATTTTATTTATGAATTATTTTGGCTTTATTTCAACCACTTCAAGGACTGCTTCGTTTTTAGCCTGGTTTCCAGGTCAGTTAAAGCATAGATTATTATTTTTTGGTTTTGAACACTCACCATCCTTGGAAGTGTTCAGAAGACATGAATGTGGCACTTGAGGATGTGGTTTGTGGGCGAACGTGTTGGTGGTGCTGGGTTGACTTTTCCAACCTTACTGATTCCATGATTCTGTGATTGTTTTGGTCTGTTCCATCCTTTCTCACTGATTTTAGGCAGAATCCCCAGGCAGACAGCAGCCTCGCAAATACGAAGTTCCTACTCTTTGTGAAAATAAATGGTTGCATGAGAAGGAAAGACAAAGTGTTTTCCCAGCTGGGCTCAACTGTATCCTTAGACATCCCAGAATCCATGTGGAGGAAAGCTGTTAAAAACTCCACAACCACAGGAACAGCTTCTGTCAGAACCTGTTAGAAGCTTTATCAGGGCCAGGGTCATCCACAGCATCCAAAGCCGCAGAAAATCAAGTTGCTTTGCTTAGGGTTACCACAACCATCCTTTTCTAAATGAAAAACAGAGCTCCTACCTCGGAGCAGCCGTGACCTTCGCCTGTGCTTGGAATGACTTCTTGGAGAACTCCGTGGCTCCACCCTCCTGCTTTTCTCTGGGCATTAAGTGTGGGGTAATGAAGGGAATAAACCTGAGCTGGCATTGCTGAGTCACTGCAGGGATTTGCAATGGGATGACTTGGTGGTGGAGGGACCACCCAGCTCAGGAGGCAGCAGGAGGGATCAGCAGAGGAAAAACCCAAGGAAAGAACAGGGCAGTGGAGGATTAACTGGAAGGAGGCAAAGCAAAACTGGAAATCAGATTTAAGGTGGATTTTAGAGTGTAATTGGGGGTAAGCAACATCTCTTGAAGCTTCTGTGCTCCTGCTAAATGCAGGGCCACTCAGGTCTGCTGGAAGGGGGGACACTCCCCATCCCTGGAAGTGTTCAAGGCCAGGTTGGATGGGGCTTGGAGCAACCTGGGGTAGTGGAAGGTGTCCCTGCCTGTGGTCTTCAAGGTCCCTTCCAACCCAAACCATTCTGTGATTCTTTATTCCCCTTTTCTCCATACCCTTTTAGTGCTTAGTCTCAAGCAAGAATTTCTTTGCTGTTTGGCATCTGGTTTTTTCTCTGCTTCAGGACACTTAGGACTTCTTGGTGAGCTCTTCTGAGCCTTCCATTATGGATTTGAGACCCCCACCAACAGCACTTCCCTCTCAACAGCTTCCCAGGATGTGGCTGAGGAATGGGAGAGGGACTGGGGACAGCAGCTCTGTGTTGGGCTGACACATCCATGACAGGAGGGGGCAGCCAGGTGGGGGTCAGGCTCTGCTCCCAGGTTACAAGTGACAGGACTGGAGGAAATGGCCTCACGTTGCACCAGGGGAGGTTTAGATTGAATATTAAGAAAAATTTCTTCATGGAAAGGGCTGTCCAGCCCTGGCACAGCTGCCCAGGGCAGGGCTGGAGTCCCCATCCCTGCAGGGATTTCAAAGCCATGTGGATGTGGCACTTGGGGACATGGGTCAGAGGTGGCCTTGCAGTGCTGGGGTATGGTTGGACTCGGTGATCTCAGAGGGCTTTTCCAACCTCAGTGATTTCACGATGCTGTTGTCCTTCCTTACCTGCAGACCGCAGAGCATGAGGAGCAGATGAGATGCTGGGAACAAATTGGTCTTCCCTTTAATCTGATGTTTCCTCTTGAGTCTTCATTTTGCTGCTTATTCCTGGAGCAGTTTGCTGCTGAGCTGTGATAAGCATCCCATTCCCACTCCTTTTCCAGAGCTCCTGTGCCAGGAGACGTTCCGGCTTGGAACGCGCGTGCTGCCTGCGGGATCGCCTACCTGGCAATTGTTTGTATTGTTTTGTACCCACTCTGAGCTTTAACCTGCAAGTCCCTTGGGGCACAGGTTCTGTGTTTTGTGTGGTTCACTGGGCAACCATAGAGCTCTTCACTCCCCTCAGGGCATTGCACAAAGTGGTAATAATAAAATCCTAGGAAATCTATCTGGAATTGCAGGCACGGGGATTTTCTCATTGTAGTTTTTTTGCACTGCTGCTGAATCTTTATGCAGTTCCATGAAGTTCATACTCGGTGTAATGAAAGACAAGTGTGTCCGTAAAACTCACCCAGGTCAAAACCAGGGATGCAGTCATCACCAGAACAATAAAAAAAAAAAAAAAAGAAAAAAAGAAAAAAAAAAAAAAAAAAAAAAAAAAAAAAAAAAAAAAAAAAAAAAAAGGGAAAGTACCTCTGCTCTGGAGCCAGGCTGGGAGAGCTGGGGGTGTTCACCTGGAGAGGAGAAGGATCCAGGGGATCCTTCCAGAGGGAGGATCCCCTAGAGCCCCTTCCAGGGCCTAAAGGGGCTCCAGGAGAGCTGGAGAGGGACGTGGGACAAGGGATGGAGGGATGGGACACCGGGAATGGCTTCCCACTGCCAGAGGGTAGTGTTAGATGGGATATTGGGAAGGAATTCTTGGCTGTGAGGGTGGTGAGGCCCTGGCACGGGGTGCCCAGAGAAGCTGTGGCTGCTCCTGGATCCCTGGAAGTGTCCAAGGCCAGGTTGGATGGGGCTTGGAGCAACTTGGGATAGTGGAAGGTGTCCCTGCCCATGGCAGGGGCTGGATCAAGATGATCTTAGGTTCCCTTCCCACCCAAACCATCCTGTGATTCCATGGAAAGCAGCCCAAAGGAAAGCAAGTCCAAGGATGGGTTTAAAGGTAGAAAATGAGGCTCTTTACTCCCAGGAGAGAAATTCAACGTAAACCCAAGAGCAGGCTGGACAGATACAGATGTGAAACAAAAATAAACCAAATGTTTTCACCTTGAATGCTTGGGAAATCAGGGCTGGATTGCCCACAAGCAGAAAAGCTGAGATAAGACCCTGATTGTGAGGCTACAAAATACCTCAACATTACAGGATCAGAGAATCACAGAAAGGTTTGTGTTGGAAGGGTCCTTAAAGATCATTGAGTTGCAGCCATGCCGTGGCTTTTTATAGTTTTGAAGGACAAGACCTCTCTTCTTCTCGTGGACAATTAAAATTTCCATTGCCGTCGGAGCAGGCCTGGAAAATGCCAGTCCTGCACAAGCTGATGTGAGCTGTTCTCTCCTCAAATGACCTAAGGCTAAACCAGGTGAGTTGTTCTGCAGCTTGGCAGAGCCAAAGTTGTGCCAGGGATGGCAGATTTCACGAAGTGACCACGAGGAGCCTTTGTCCCAGGTCACAGCCTGTCTTGCTCAGGCTGCAGGGCTGGCTGAGACATTCTGGCACTCGTAGGCTCCAGGGATTATCCATAAATTAGTGCCAACTGCTCCACTACAGTTTTTCCAGCTGCTTTGTGGCCAAAATGTGCTGTTCACTGTCCTGTTCTCAGTAGGGACCTCCTCAGTTTGGTGTTCCAAGACGGGATCTACAGTCGGTATTCCAGAGCATGGTCACTGCTGCTGACCTGCTCAAGGCTGTGTAATGTGGAGATTTAATCACACACTTTCTCCCCTTTCTTTCCTGATCGTTATTCCTTCTCTGTACATTCCAAATGCCGTCCCTCTCCATCCCAATAACCACTCCAAACTGATCATTTATCCTTTTCTTCCCTTTCTTCATCCTCCTTTGTGCTTCCTTGGCTCCCTAGAGCCCCACGAAGTGGGAATTTTGCTTCAGCTTTATTAGAAACCTGTGTCTAATTGTTTTGGCACCTTATTTTTTCAGTATTGAAGGGATACCCAGGACTCCTAACACTTCCTAGGAAGTGTGCAAGAGCCTGGAAGTGCTCTCTTACAGTGGGAAGCCTCAGGAACTGAAAATATTTTGTTTGCTGCTGAAATAAGAGGGAGATTTTAGGCTTACTCTGATAACTGTTATCATTCCCTACTGGCTGCTGTGGGGTGTGTGGATGAAAACCCAAGAATAGAGGTTCTGTCCTTGTCTCCTCCAGCAGTTTTTTCATCCTAAATGATGTCATTACATTGGTGTTGCATCTTGCTCGTGGTTACACTCATCCTGTCTTTCCTTCCTTTGGTGCTCCCGTTGCCAAAGTTAATTTAGAACCAAATTATGAGCCTTTCACCTCCAATTCTGAGATTTATTGTAGTGCTCTCTGTGTAAATACTCACAACTGGTCGTGCTAATGAGCGGGGAAAAGCAGCAAAGCCTGGAAATCCAAATAAAGTCAGAACATTTAATGTCTTCTTTAAAACGCAGCGTTCACCTTTGCTTTTGTGCTGCCTTGGAGGAGAATCTGTGCCTCCAGGAACTTGGAAGCTGCAAGTGAGCACGGAACAATGCAAGTCTCTGCAGAAATGGGGCTGTAATAACTTGGCTTTTTTGGCCTACATTTCTCAGTGGTTATTATTTGTTAATTATGTTGTAGAGTGCTCACAAGTGGGCTAATTGCTTCCCCAGAGAGCTTGCAAGGAAATGATGGACAGAACAAGGGCAGGATGTTACACATCTCAGATAGCGAGAGGGTAAGGTAGGACATGGGCAAGACGGGTAGGGAAGCACTTGGAGCAGCATTTTGAAGCTGAGAGGAGAAGAGTTGGGTTGGTTTCTTGGAGGGGAGGATGAGTCCCAGTTGGAATTGATCTGAGGGGCTGTCGGAAGAGTTGTTTAAGGAAGCACCAAAACTAAAGGCAGAAACGAAGAAGAAATGCAAGAATTTACGTAAAAAAGGCTGTAGGGAGGTTGTACCTGGCTGGGTTGTAGTCACTGGGCTGTGCTGTGTGAATCCTTGAAAATAAGTACAACATCCTTGTCAACTCTAGGCACACTGCATGAATGGTATTCCTTAAAAAATAAACCCCTTTCCTCAGACAAACTCTTCAGACCCTTGTAGATGGGAGAGAAGAAAAAAAAATGTGCATACACACCTATATTTCAAATTTAATTCTCATTCTTGCTGTTTGTGTTTCTGCATCTGTCTTTTAGCCTGCACAGGAGGGCCCTGCTGGTATTTATGGTATTTCTGGTCTGTGCTGCCCCAAATTGTGAAGTTCTGATTCATTTCCCTGTGCTGTGAATCCCCCTTCGCACCTGCTTAGAGGAAAGGAACCAAGCCTGAGGAAGGCACACTGAAAAGTGACAACAAAGTGACACAAGGTATTCCTCAGGGGCTCCTGGGCCACTTCTGGTGATGAAAAACAGGAAATGTCTGTCCCCTTGCCCAGAGGTCTGAGCTGGTTTGGATCCGTGGATCAGCTCTCCCACAAATCACCCTCTCGGAGCAGAGGAACGGAAGAGGCTCAAATCTGTGTTTTCCCTTTGAGAAGCATTTTCTGAGGGGAAGGGGAAAGGAGCGAAGCTTTGGTTTAATTTAACTGCTTCAAATGCTCCTGGAAGCACTTTATTTGTACACAGATCTGCTTTTCTACATTTATCATCAGAAAAGAGCCAGAAGAGGAGTTTGACATAGGCAGGTGTTATTTTCAGATTTCAAAGCACATGCGGTTTCCTCTGCCAGAAGCCAAAGCTGTGATGCTGAGACTCTTGCTTGCTCTTGGAATTGCTACCAGCACTCCTTTCTCTCCTCTGGGTGCTTCCAATGGTTTTTATTCCATCCTTTCTCTCAGCATCCCAAATCTTTACACCCCTCATTAATACCTTTGCTTGTATTCACAATCTGGCTGGCCAAGCCCACTTGTTACCTCTTGTGGGGTTCTTCGGTATCTGTGGAGCACAGGAAGAAATCCTGAACTCGGGAATCAACGAGGGTTTGATCTCCTGAATCCTCAACAGCAGCTGCCCGTTCCACACACATTACAAAGGGAACAAAAGGTGCCCGGGGAATGACAGGACACGTGAAGAAGGCTTGGATTGCTTCTGAGCATGGCAGTGCCACGGGACCAATACCCACTGTACTGGCGACAGGGATGACTGTCCTGGACTTCTGAAGACTTTTTAGACGTTCAGAGTCTGGATTCAGGATTAAAAAAAGCAATCTGCACTGATTTGCATCTTGGGCTGATCCCCAGCGTGGGCAGCAGGGGAGGGGGGCAATTCTGCCCTGCTCAGTTGAGACCCCACCTGCAGAGCTGCCTCCAGCCCTGGGCTCCAACAGCAGAAGGACGTGGAGCTGCTGGAGTGTGTCCAGAGGAGGCCACAGAGCTGCTCCAAGGGCTGGAGCCCCTCTGCTCTGGAGCCAGGCTGGGAGAGCTGGGGGTGTTCACCTGGAGAGGAGAAGGCTCCAGGGAGAACCCAGAACCCCTTCCAGGGCCTAAAGGGGCTCCAGGAGAGCTGGAGAGGGACTTGGGACAAGGGATGGAGGGACAGGACGCAGGGAATGGCTTCCCACTGCCAGAGGGAAGGGTTAGATGGGATATTGGGAAGGAATTCCTGGCTGTGAGGGTGGGGAGGCCCTGGCACAGGGTGCCCAGAGAAGCTGTGGCTGCCCCTGGATCCCTGGCAATGTGCAAGGCCAGGTTGGACGGGGCTTGGAGCAAGCTGGGATAGTGGAAGGTGTCCCTGCCCATGGTATGGGGTTGGATGATCTTTAATGTCCCTTCCAACCCAAACCATTCCATGTTTTTTCTCCTGCACACTCCTTTAAAATACAACATCTGAGACCCCTGGTGATTTGATTCCTCACAGATCTATCACAGAAGTGCTGCTGGGTCAGTTCTGTGTTCCGTGTCCCAGCCCCAGGTGCAGGTGAGTGGAATTCCAGTGGATGTTATTTCCATCCTTGGGAGTGGATGGGTTACTTCCATCCTTGTACATGTGGGATACCTCTGTGAAGGATCTCAAGGCACCTTACAAACACTTTACGAAACCCTTAGCTCTGCTGTGAGCTCGATGCAGTTGATCAGGCATGTTCTGTGCTCTGATAACCTGTGCCAGAGCTGGGGGGAATAACTTCCCCAGGGTTTCCCAGCAGCTGGGAAGAGCACTTGGGAAACGTGACCTTCCCAGTCCTGTGCTCGCTTTGCTGGACTGTACTTCCTCTGTTATTCAAGGTGAGAACAGAACAGTTAGGATTGATTTAGATGCTTTTGGGGAAGATGAAGTCACTGTGTTTGGATCTCTGCATCGTGCCAATAGAGAGATCCTAGGGGAAATCTCTTCCTTTAGTTTTGTTTATATCCAGTCTAAGGCACAGATGTAATTTGCAGGGAAATGCGAAGGAAGAGAGGATATGCTGGCCTCAGCAGTGGAGCGGGAGTGGAATGAGATGTCACAGGGATATCTCAGTGTCTCTCAAGATATGAGAAGGATTTTCTCTGCCATTTGCTGAGTTTTTTAGCTCTTTCCTTATGTGCCTTCAGCACCTCTTGGGAACTATCCCACGATGTGTATTCCCCCTCAGCCTCAGCTCCTGGATTTTACTCGCTGCCTTTGTTGTGCAAAAACTTAAATAAATAGGGGTTTTTTTCCTGAAAAGTGTAAGAACAGTAGGAGGAAGTGTGTGTGTGTGCCCTGTGGGACACGGTGCCGGGATTCCCAAGCTGCCCTTGGAAATACAGGTGCTGTGGCCTGACCAGGATCTACTCAGGACAGCTGGAATGAATCCCCAGGACTATCGTTGCAATCAAGTCCCTGGCCAAAATCTAATCTGTTGCACTTTTGCAACCCTGTTGTTTCCTGTTCCGCTGGTGTTTGCAGGCTGGAGGCAAAACCTGGCTGAGTGTCACAGCTTTATTGTGCAGCTCCTGTTTCACTGATGGGAACAGGCTGGGCTCCAGCTCATCCTACACCCCTGAAAATGGATTGTTTGTGTCACAAACAAATGGCATTTTGCATGCCAGGAGTATTCAGCAAGAGAGGTGGGGGCTTTCTGTTGTGCGAGTTGTAAGAATGAATGAAAATTGCTAAAATTGGCCACTTGCTGAGGTACAGGATGAGCTTTTGACAAAAATATACAATAGAAGGACGAGACAGGTTGGGAGAATTTGGATGTGGTTTTAATAGAAACGCATCACCACGGAATTCAAAACTGAAATGACAAATGGAATCTGCAAATACAATTTAAATGAAAATCAAGCACCTGTAGATTGGTGCAGTGGGGTGAAATGGGTGCTGTTATGTGGTAACAAAACCTCCTCACGAGGATGTGGTGCCTCATCCAAGGCCAGGCTGGATGGAGCTTGGAGCAGCCTGGGATAGTGGAAAGTGTCCCTGCCCTTGGCAGGGGGTGGAATGGGATGGCCTTTAAGGTCCCCTCCCACCCAAACCATTCCATGGTTCTGTGATCAGAATAGGGTTATCCTGAAGGATGGTAAAACCTCTGTCTTTGGAGGTTTCCATGACCCCACTAAAAAAAAGTGGATCTGGTCTTGCACTCAGAGTAGTTCTGCTCCAGAGGTCAATGATTCTATTAATAACCCCCAGATTATTCTAGGCAGAGATTTACTGTAATAAAATTCCTTGGTCTTTTGATTGCAAGAGAAGCAATCTGCTCTTTCTTTTGTAGTTGCAAGTGTAGCAAAAATGGATCTCCATAATTTCGTGGAAGAACATTGTATTTTTTAAAACATTTTTCCTTGTCCCCTTCCCATTAATTACTTCCTAACCTCTCTACTTGTCCTTGGTGGGTTAGAGACAGCTGATGGCTCCTGTGGAGTGCAGAAGTTAATATCAACTGCAAGACAGCAGCTGATGCTTCAATATATTCTGGCACGGAATTTATTTTAAGAGAGTCAAACAGGGAAGTGCTTCTCTGTAGTAATTGGAACTTGTCCTTTTAACAAGTGTCATGTCATCCAGGTATTGGACATTCAGGATTTTCATTCCATTTCCCATCGGTGGATTCATTGCTCTGTTGGCACTCAGGATAAACAGCAGTAAAATTAAACCTTCCTTATGGATATGTGGTGTGTCCTGGTGATTACACCACCATGGCCAACAAAAACCAAAAGTTGCGGGTGACCTGAATTTTTATCACTTTTGTCCAAATTGAGTATTCCTGGTTCTCATCTCTTTCATTAAACCCTCACTTGTTTTAACAGCCTGCCCGTGGAAGTGGTAGGATCATCACCCCTGCAGGATTTAAAAGCTGTATGGGAGTGGCACTTGGGGATGTGGGTTAGAGGTGGCTTTAGCAGTGCTGGGGGATTTTTGGACTCAATGGTCTGAGAGGGTTTTTCCAACCTTAACAATTCTGTGATCACCAGGAGGTCAAATTGCATCCCTGTTGAGGTTTTTGAAGCATTACAGGACTGAAAGATGCTTCTGGAGTCCAGATCCCACATTTTCCGTTCCAAGCAAGGATTGACTCCACCTAACACTTCCCTGGTAGTTGTCTGAGTTGCCTTTAGTGGCTGAGACTCCCAGTGGTTGTTGAGGCTTCACAAAGATACTGATTTCTCCTGGCAGAGTTTCCTGTGGATAATTTCCATCTGCTGCCTGTCCTTTTCCTCATGAGAGCACCAGAGAATTTGTCCCGTTTTCCCTTTGCATCAGCCCTCTCTGTATTGGGAGCCTGTTCTCATCAGCTCTTCACAAGATGCTGTCTGCAGTAAACCAATTTTAATCAGGTAAATTAAAAGCATTAGAGCCTCGTGGGTACCTGTTCTGATGCCAGAACTGACTGCAGAACTGATGGTATGTGGCCTTATTTATGCATGTATTTATTTTAATCCTGCTTAAACTCATCAAGCTACAGGTCTTTGTTCACCCTCTTGCCTGTTTGATCCCAATCCAAATGTTAATGCTCGTACTTAACTGGAAGTTGTCAACTCCTTAAAGCAAGACTCTGTCATCGTTGATGTCTGCAGAGCTCCAGAGTGACTCTTCAGGAATGATCTGCAGCCGTTCCTGGGCTGGAAAGATACAGGGATGCCCTCAGCTCTTCCCTCTCAAGTTTTGTGCACTGCACGGGGATCCTACCTACCTCTCGGTGAGGGTCTGAAGCAGCAGGAACGGAACAGGATTATTTTAATCTTGTTACAGTTTCTCAGCAAGAAAGTTGGTAAGAAAGGCAGAACAGGAGTGGCTGCATTTTAAAGCGAAGAGTGATCCTGTGTTTTTCATGGAACTCGGGCTCCATGTGCTTCATCCAGCCCACTTTCTGTAATTTAAGTGAGAACCTACTGAAATACTTTAGCTTTATTCTGCCTTTATGATCATCCCTTCTGGACTTTGCCTTTTGTGTCATTTTTGTGAATCAGATTTCACAAAATCGTGGTGGATTACCACCAACAAAGCAAAGGGACATGAAATTACTGGGCTTAAGTAATAGTAGTTCATGTGTAGCAGGCTAAGATGGCACAAGAGATTTTTTTTATTCCCTTCTTTTAAGATTTTAAGTGCTAAAAAATAAATACGTGCATTCTGAAGAGGAGGGAAACTTCCCTGAATTAATCCAGGCTGCTTCTGTTGCTCCTGTGCCAGCACCCTTTGCCTTGCTGGTTGTCTCACTTGTCACTTCTCCTTCCAGACTGCAGGTGCAGTTCTTCTTTTTGAATATTAATTATGATAATCCCAGAATGGTTTGGGTTGGAAGGGACCTTAAAGCTCATCTCATTCCCACCTCTGCCATGGGCAGGGACACCTTCCACTAGACCAGGTTGGGTTTCAAACCCATTTCATTTCATGAGGTGTCAAAATCCTTCCCACTTTGGGCTTCTGCTCTTTGGCCAAACTGTTTTCACTGACATGAATTCCTTTGATAATTGACCATAATCCCCTGTTTTGTCCTTTCACTAGATAACTGAAAGGTGCCCTGAGAGTGGGATGCCCTAGAGGTGCAGTCCTGATCCTGCAGGATCCGAGGGAACCGGGATTTCCCTCTGTAAGTTCAGTTACTCCCTTAATGATTTAATCCGCAAGCGAAGAAAGGCAGAGAAAAACATGGTGGTACGTGGAGTGCTTTATGTCCTTCAGATTATTTTCCATACATTTCACTAATTACATAAACAGATGATATTTACAGGGGACTTCTGCCTGTAATTGACCTTCATCTCTTCCTGTGCACTTCCCAACCTCTCCTTGAATTTTCCTATTGTTTCCTCTTACTCATTCCACGTTTAACACCACGTTTCAAGCAGTCCTTTTCTTTTGCTTGGGACCATCCTACCAATTCCCTATTCCCAATTCCTTTTTACTTCATCTCCTCAGCTCGATTTTGTGGGCAATTTTGGAACTCATGGGGTGGAGGGACATCTCCTCCAAAGCCCAATCTTCAGGTTTCCCTCCAGTTACAGCACAATTGCTCTTTCCTGTTTACCTGATCATCACTTCTCTGGAGCAGGAATATTTCTTTCTGTCCTTGTTTTTCAGTAGCTGCAGCAGCACAATCCACTTTTAGGAATATCTGCCTTATTTTTCTTTGAAATTTTTCTCTGTATTGGGTCAAGCAGGGGAGGAATTGTATAAACTGTGAGGGGTTAGAGAAAACCCCTGGTTAGAGTTCAGCAGTGTTCCCATGGCTACTGGGACAGGTACACCACAGAAGCTGGAATACCTTGGCATTTAACAGCCCTTCCAGGTGATTTATGGTTTTACATAAGCTTTTCCTAAACCCAGAGGTTTTCTAGGGTTGGCACCTCTTTGCTTGTCTCCATGCCCTGTTAGTTCTGTGCTCAGTGGCCCGTGGTTATTAAAATTCTTATCAATAAAGGAGTTTCTGAGCAAGGTTCTTATTTTCTAAACTCGTACATACCTTTGGAACTCCTCTGCTTAACCAAAGGAACATTTGTTTTTATGCCTAATGTACTTTATGAAAAGAAACGTGTAGACTTCAAGTAATATTTGCCTTCAATTACAGTCATTAAGTTGTCAGGACTTGAAGTCACCAAGGCAATAAGAAAATCCTTTCCTGGTTGGCCAGGGAGTAACGGGTGTTCTGGGCCCAAGCGTGTTTTACACGTCGGGGTGGGGAGGGAAACGGTTCTGGCCGAAAACCTGGGAGTCTGTTTGTCCTTTTGCAGTACAGGGTATCAAAATCCTGCTCTGGGGGGAAGGAAAATGACCCTGCTTGCCTGGGCTTCAGCAGGGCAGCCATTTCTGACCTGCAGCAAGGCTGGATAGATGGGCTGAGACCAACGCTGTGAGGGTTACCGAGGCCAAGTGCTGGGTCCTGCACTTGGTCACACCAACCCCTGCGGCTCCAGGCTGGGGAAGAGCAGCTGGAAAGCTGGAAAAGGACCTGGGGGTGCTGGTGACAGCAGCTGGACATCAGCCAGGTGTGCCCAGGTGGGCAAGGGGCCAATAGCACCTAGCCTGTGTCAGGAATAGTGTGGCCAGCAGGACCAGGGCAGTGATTGTCCCTCTGTGCTGGCACTGCTGGGGTACCTCCAGTGCTGGGGACACTTCTGGGACCCTCCTGACAAGAGAGACCTGGAGGGGCTGGAGCGTGTCCAGGGAAGGGAACGGAGCTGGGGAAGGGGCTGGAGCCCCAGTAGAGGCTGAGGGAGCTGGGAAAGGGGCTCAGCCTGGAGGGAAGGAGGCTCAGGGGGGCCCTTGTGGCTCTGCACAACTCCCTGACAGGAGGGGGCAGCTGGGGGGGTCGGGCTCTGCTCCCAGGGAACAGGGACAGGAGGAGACAAAGTGGCCTCAAGCTGCACCAGGGGAGGGTCAGATTGGACATCAGGAGGAATTTCTTCATGGAATGGTTGTGAAACATTGGAAGGGGCTGCCCAGGGAGGTTTGGTGTCCCCATCCCCGGAGGTGTCCAAGGAAGGCCTGGATGTGGCATTCAGTGCTCTGGGCTGGTGACAAGGTGGGGATCAGACACAGGTTGGATTTGATAGTGTTGGAGCTCTTTTCCAACCCGAATGGTTCTGTGATGCCATGGGATTCTGTGCTTGTTGGGTTAGGTCTTATTAAAAACAGGTTTAATATAAACGTAGCTCAGCCCGTTTATCCTGGGAATTCTGTCCTGTCAAACTTCTGCTGCAGCTCCCCTTTCAAATGTACCCTGTGTGGAGACGTGTGTGGATACATCCCATTTTTCCCAGTGTTCCACATCCCTTTTCAGGCTTCTTTGCCAGAAGTCAAATAGTTTCAGTTACTTCATAACCCTGCAGGAACACTAGAACATATCCCTACAAGAAAAGTCCCTAATTTTGATAAGTGCCCACACAAACATCACTGGAATCTCAAGTGCAGCCTTACTTTCGTTCCACTGGAATAGCTCTCTTGAAAGCAGATGGATGAGGAAATCACCACTCGTAATGCATCACTAATGACACCAATTTTTGCATTCCTGCTCATGGGAGCAAAGGTTATGGATGCATAAGGAGCCAGACCTGGAAAACCTTACTCACAAACCCTAATAAACCCCACTTCAGCCAGCAAGTTTAACGATGCCCTCAAGAGAGCCAGGTCCCTTATCTGCAGCATCATGCAATAACTATAAAGTGTTGAGATAAGTGGGATTTTATCTCCCAGCTCTCTGCTGGCCTTCCCCGAGTATCAGGTTGTGGCAGTGAAAGTGGCTATGAAATCTGGCTTTGCTCTGATTTGGGCAGGTTTTATAGTCCCTTCATTCAGGATGTGTGGGCAGAGTGTATGCTCTGTGCATTTATGAATGGAAAAGCTGGGAATTATCTCTGACTCTAATCCCAGTGGATCCCCTTCCCTCCAAGAAGGGGTTGTAGGGCAGATGTTGGTGAGGATTCTACACCATCCTTCCCAGCTTCTCCCATCCAGAGGGGGAACCTGGTTCCCTGCGGTGTGTACAGGGCTTTAAAAAAACAATTAATGAGCTGAGGGAGCTGGGAAAGGGGCTCAGCCTGAAGAAAAGGAGGCTCAGGGAGGACCTTGTGGCTCTGCACAAGTCCCTGACAGGAGGGGGCAGCCGGGGGGGTCGGGCTCTTCTCCCAGGGAACAGGGACAGGAGGAGAGGAAATGGCCTCAAGTTGTGCCAGGGGTGGTTTGGGTTGGACATCAGGAGGAATTTCTTCATGGAAAGGGTGGTCAGGCCTTGGAGGGGGCTGCCCAGGGAGGTTTGGAGTCCCCATCCCTGGAGGTGTCCAAGGAAGGATTGGATGTGGCACTCAGTGCTCTGGGCTGGTGACAAGGTGGGGATCGGGCACAGGTTGGACTCGATGGTCTTGGAGCTCTTTTCCAACCTAAATGCTTCTGTGATTCTGTGAAAATTTGGGACATTTCCAAGAGTCATTTGTGACTTTTGCCAAGCAAAAGGCTATACCACAGAGGCTTTGTTTTGAGTGCTTTGGTATGTATGTGAACAAGCCGTAATTTCAGCTGCCTTTCTGGTTTGTTTATTTTGTAAATCTCAGATAATTTAACAAATTATACATTTCCATCTTGTGGCATTTGTTGCTTTCTTAGAGTCCATTCTCTTCGTGCCATCCATAACACCCAGCTCCAGAGCTATACTTTGCTTTTAGTTTGATATTTCCTTTCTAGAAAGGAGACTCTTCACCTGCAGATGGAGATGAGCAGCTCTTTATTTCATGTCTGCAGAAACCTTGTAAGATGTAACGTGTGATGTTGTTTGTACCATCTGATAACGTGTGATCAAATGGAGCCTGTTTAGATAACAACATCTGGGACACCCTGACAGCAGAGCAGCTCCGAAACAAACATTTCCAAAGATCAGATAAGATGGAAGAGATGCCTCGATGCTGGGATTGCTCCCTGGATCACAAGTTCTTCGCTGGAGAGTTATTCCAGGCATGGGATTTCCTTTGTGCCACGGGCTAATAGATTGCAGTGGATCATTTTTCATGCTGGTTTATGTCTTGCAGAGACGTGTGCTGTGTAAAGTCAGTGTAGTGCACTGAGTATGACAGTGGTAGACATGAGTTATGCAGGAGTAGGTAAACTAAGGAACTCAAAACGACTGACAGTTGTCTTGGTTTGTGTTCTCTTGCTGCCTTCCCTCCTTCCACCTCTTCTCCCTAAACCCTACAGCATTTTTTACATTCAGGGCTGCCTCAATTCCACCCAAATCTGTACTTTCACAGCTGATTTTCAAAGCACCCCATTGCTTTTTAATATTTTCCTTGTTAGTGTGCAAAAAACCAACATTATGTTTAAAGACATGATTCCTGACTCTCACTCCTGCTCCTCTCTGTTCCTTTGCAGGAGGATATTGCTGATCCTGACTCCCAGGAAGAGAAGGAGGGGAACAACTGGCTCTCCAACCCTGGAGATGGTTCCAATACGGTGAAGAGTGGTCTCACTGTCCAGGAATATTTCGCCAAGCGCATGGCAAAGCTGAAGGGATCCCAGAAGGAAACAGAAACAAAGGTGGCTCATTCCAGCCCGGCAGCTGACGAAGCTGCAGAGCCTTCAGAAGAGCTGGAAACCAGAGTCAAAAAGAAAAAGAAGAAGCAGAAGAGAGATGATGAGGCAGAGAGGACAGAGGACTGTGAGAAACCAGGGAAAAAGCCTAAGACAGGGAGCTTGAATGGAAAAGAACTGGATGATCCACTAAATGAATGTCACAAAAGGAAAAAAAAGAGGAAACATAAAGAGGAGAACGAAGGGGAAAGTTGTGATGAAAATACAGGCGATGGAGAAATTTCTGTGGGAATGTCTGAGGGGGAGGAACTCAGTGCAGAGGAGCAGAAGGAGAAGCAGAAGAAACGCCGCAAGAAGAAGCACAAAAAGCAAAAAGAGGAGACTGAAGAGTGTGGGGAAGGAGCACCCAGAAAGAAAAAGAAGCACTGCAAGAACATTTAGCCCCCTTCAGGCTCAGGCTGGGGCTGTGGGGTGAGTCTGTGTTAGAGGAGGCTCTGTGGAAGCACAGCACCAGACAACGTTGTACTCCAGGCTTTTACACTGCTCCAGCTCCAACTGGGACCACAGACTGGATCTAAACTCAGGCTGGATCTAAACCCAGCTCTCCCAAGGGAAATCCTGGTGATGGGCCAACAGGAGCTTCAGTGCCACGTTCAGAAGGGATCCACATGGAGGATTAACACATCAAGGCTGTGAAAAGCAGGGAATGACTTTCTGCTACTTCACACTGACTGTGTTTTTCTCAATCCATGAAAAAAACAAACAAACAAAAAAAAAAATCACCTGAGTACTGCCTTTTTATTAAAGTTGTTTTCACTTGTGAGAGCCCAGCTCTGCTTCTGGAAGCAGGAGGGGGTTTGCAAAACTGTCTGTGTTTCTTCACTGATTTTTGCAAAGCGGTGTCTAATTTTTACATTCATCTCTTTTTACTTACGAAATGAATGTTGTTTCTTCCCATAATGCTTACTCTGATTAAAGGTTGGCTCCCGAGTTGTCAGCACTAAAGGATGAAATAAAAAAACCTCCCTGTGCCTCCAAACCATTGTCAAACTTCTGTAACTTTGCACCAAAGCTGAAGGAACTGCGTATTAACCGTATCATTTATTAACCATATCCAAATCTTTGATTCCCAAGCAATATTCAGGATCTCTTCAGTGGCGCCTCTGAAATTCAGAAAGCTGCCTTGGATAGAGCAAGGTTTTTTTTCCTAAAACTGAGAGACCGATAGATTTTAAAAGCACAGTCAGATGCGTTGGTACTGCCATTCACACATTGAAAACTTGCATTTTGGATTTATAACCAAACCAGAGCTTGTTTCTCATTGTAAGCCTGGAAATAAGGAGTGCTGGAACTGGGCACTGCCGTGACCACTTCTGCGGGAGAGCTGAAACATTCAGCAGGAATTTTGGGGTGTTAATATCACTCAGAGCTGTCAGAAGAGGTGGGTGAGCTTGGAGGTGGTGGAATGGGAAGAAGGGTTCACCTTCCTGGTGTCCTGTTCTGATATTTCTTTGGCCACAGCAAACTGGCAGCACAGCCCTGAAAACCAGCCAGCTGTCCTGGCAGAACCCGGAATCCAGATCCATTAGCTGCTCATTTCATTTAGGCCTGGCTGGGTTTCATCAGTGTAAATCTAAAACATCCCATTGGCTGCTCTGCTGAGTAAAATGGGTACATTTTTATATTGTCTCAGCTCAGTGGAGTTGCTTAACATGGTTTGAGGAACATTGTCAAGACACAGATGTTAATAGGGAAAAAAATTTCCTTAAGCTGCCTTTATTGTGCAGTGGAGGAAGCTCCATCTGCAGCACTCAGACCACATGGATGGTTTGGTTGCAGCTCAACTCCTCCTTTTTTTAAGATCTCTTGGTTTCCAAAGCACCTTTTTTTTTTTTTCTGCCCTCAGGCCATGCTCGTTCACTGCAGCAAAATGAAGTTTCACTTCTTCTATGGGAGAACAAGATGCCTTTCCCTGGGTTTCACATGCCAGGGGTTTTTAACCCTTGTTGCATCTCCTTTTCAGGCTGTACAGTTATTATCCACCATAATCCTGCTTGTCCCTGGCTTCCTTAAATGAAATACCACTGAATACCATCAGTTGTTATCAAACTGGGAGGAAACTCCATGCTTGAGGTGAAAAAACCATCTTCTCAATGGAAGAAGACAGAAAAATGTTTTATATTACATTGAAGCATCCCTCCTGATTTCTAGCTCACCACAAGTTGGAATTTTTGTTATTGGAATCCAAAAGCCTGATTGTTTCCAATTATTATTTTTTAACTCTTAAGCAGCTAAACTTTACAGCCTCTCTGGGATTTCAGTTTACAAAGGTGCTAGTCAAGGAATAAGGTTTCCTTCTCCAAGTACTGCTGGGCTCGTTTGTTTGTTCCCCCTGTGAATTTCCGTGTGCTTCTGTGTGCTGATTCTTGTGGGTGCTTGGCCACATTCCAGTGTCAATTATAGGACGAATAAAACCAGGAATAAACCTTTAAATCTGTTCTGTTGCTCCTGTTAAGTTCAGGGTACCCAAAACTTTAACCTGGCTCAGATGGAAGTATCAGCTACCAATGGAAGATTCTGTATTTCTGTGAGAAATACATGGCACTTCATCCCGGGAAATGAGGGATTTTAATGTGCCCCGAGCTCTGCATGTGGTTGTAGGAGGGGAAAATCATAATAAATAAATAATCATAAATCATAAATTGCTTGTATTTGACAGAAGCAATTGATTTGACTGCTCTGCTCTGTGTTTGTGGTCAGCGTTGCTCAATGAAAAGCTCTTCTTACCAGATACTGTCCAGTGAAATGGATGATTGGAACAAGAGGAGCATGTTTCAGAGTAATAAATTACATATATATAAATTTTTTTGTTTGTTTCTAGCGGGTTTTGAGTTCGGTTTTAACCCAACTCTGGTTTGGCAAGAAGGCCTTTTTTAGAAAGCACAAGAAAAAGAATTACGTCAGTGCCCAGATGGTGGAATTAGCAGAATGTGAGCACAAAGGAACGACTTGGTTTCATTTCCGCGAAAATCAGACTTTCAAACTCCGAGGTCTTTTGTTATAAATTCATCCATTGTGCTCACAGAATGAGGTGGCTCCCAGTGAAATTACCTGGGCACCAAGGAAAATGAGACTCTCCGCTCTGCTGCCGCTCCCGAACGGAGAACGAGGCACGCGCAGCACAGATATTAAAATGTGCCCAGTTTTGGTAACCCCGGGTCAGCAGTGACAGAAGGAGATTTTCACTTTTGCGTTGGGAACATTCCAACCCTGGTTGCTCCTGAGCTGTTCCATTCTTTGCAGGGATAGGGCTGTTCTTCGCTTGGAGGCTCGGAATTCGCTGCGGGATCCATGGCCAAGGACGTGATTTGCAAGTGCAGTGTTAGAGCAGCAGTAATGGAGGTTGAATTGTGCCTGTGAACACCTGCAGGCACCGAACCTGCAGGTACCTGGGAAGTAGAGACACGGAGAAATAGACCTGGTACCCAAACCTGCGTGAACTTTACGGGCTTTCGGAGTTTTGTCTGACTGGAGCTTTCCTTGGAGCCAGGGATGGGAGGTGGCACTGGAGCCCCCCAAGTGACAGCCCAGACGTGTGGAACAGGCAGCATTCCTTGAAGTTCCTCCCCAGTTGTTCCAGCTCTGGTGCTTCACACACAGCCAGCATAGAGGGGAGGTGCAATTGTAGAATCATGGAATCATTAAGGTTGGAAAAGCCCTCTGAGACCATCGAGTCCAACCACTCCCTCAGCACGGCCAAGGCCACCACTCACCCATGTCCCCAAGTGCCCTTTAGTTACAACCAGTTACAAATGCAAGACAGCACTGAAGATTTCAGAACCACGTGTGCTTGTGTTAAAGTGAATTTGAGTCCATTGAGATGCAGCTGCTTTGTGACATTTGTGAACTGAAGGGGCTGGAGCGTGTCCAGGGAAGGGAATGGAGCTGGGGAAGGGGCTGGAGCACCCGGCGCTGCTGAGGGGGCTGGGAAAGGG
>VZRQ01006456.1:286487-372152 GCA_013397975.1 Machaerirhynchus nigripectus | reverse complement strand
CATTCCCCTGGCCGGAGCGGCTGGAGGGGGACGCGGGCGAGGGGCTGTCCCCAGGGCCACCCCCCCGAGCCTCTCAGGGCGAGAAGGGCTCCGAAAGCCGCATCCGCCGGCCCATGAACGCGTTCATGGTGTGGGCGAAGGACGAGAGGAAGCGGCTGGCGGTGCAGAACCCCGACCTGCACAACGCGGAGCTCAGCAAGATGCTCGGTGAGGATCGCGGCGGGCGCGGGTTTGGGGGGCGAGGAGAGCGGGGAGGTCGGGGACCCACCCGGGCATCCCCTGGGGTGCAAACCCTGCCCGGATCCGATACCCCGGCGTGAGCACCCGGGCACCCACCCACCCAGCCAGGTGTAAATCCCGTCGGGATTCAGTGCCCTGGGGCACCCACCGGAGATCCCTGCGGGTGCAAACCTTGTCCGGGTTCGCTACCCCTGAGTCCACCAGGGCATTCCCGGGCGTGCAAATCCTGCCCGGATCCAGTGCCCCGGGGGGAACGAAGGCACCCACGCACCCACCTGGGCATCCCATGGGATGCACACCCTGTTCGGATCCAGCGCTCCGGGCTTGGTCCCCAGGCACCAACCTGGTGTCCCTGGAGTGAAAACCCCGTCCGGATTCAGTGCACTGGGGTGGGGATCCAGGCACAATCCCGGGGTGCAAATCCCGTTCGGATCCAGTGTCCCGAGGTGGGCACCATGCACCCACCCAGTCATCCCGGGGTGCAAATCCCATGCGGATCCAGCACCCCGAATTGGGAACCCAAGCACCACTGGCCCTCCCTGCGGGTGCCACCCCTGCCCAGATGGGGACCCGGTCTGGCACGCAGCAGGAGGACACCCCTACACCTACCTGGCCGTTTTGGGGGTGCAAAGCCCGCTGGAGTTCCACACCTCGGGAGCAGCACCCATACACCCACTCCGTCACTCACGGGGTGCTCACCCCAGAACTGTCCCACACTCCAGGTGTGCTGTCACCCTTCAGGGTGTCCCGATGGTGTCCTGCATCCCAGAGGATGGACACCCTGCTACCCCTCTGCTGCAAACCCTGAGGGTGCTGCCTTGCTGTGCAGGGAGGGACCCCCAAATTGTCCTGGCCTGTCCTGGCTGTCCCACATTGTCCCAGTATTGCACGGCTGGGGTGTGTGTGTGTATTTCTGCTGTTACTTTTGGGGGATCACAACCCATTTCGAGCACACATTTGTTCCCCACTCCCCATCCACTACTTCTCCCTTTCTCCCAATCCCCATTTTGAGGTGAAACCAAGAGGGGAAACCGAAATTATCGGCCCAGACAGCCTGAGAAAGAGCTGCCTGAATTGCAACACAGCTTTGCTGCCCAACCCCTTATCCAAAGTTTGTGTTTCCCTGGACAGTTCTGCGGTGTTTTCTTTGGTGGTTTGGGTTTTCTCCTTGCTGCTTTGCCATGCAGCATCTCAGCTTATTAGTGTTGTTTCTGCTGTCTCAGGCCATGGGAAGGCATCAAAGGCTTTGATCTGTATCCTCATTTCTCCCCCTTACCCTGAGGAGCAGCCTGGGACAGCCTCGCTGTGGGATAAATCCCCCTTGCTGCCCAATGCTGCTTCTCTGTCCTGTGTCTTGGGGACATTTTATCTCAAACAGGGAGGAGCGAGGTCATAGAATTACAGAATGATGGAATGGTTTGGGTTGGCAGGGACCTTAAAGACCATCTAACCCATCCCCCTGCCAGAGGCAGGGACACCTTCCACCATCCAGACCAGCTGTCGCAGTGCCCAGGTCTCCTTGTGCCCTGGTGCAAGTCCTGGCAGGGCACAGGCTGGGGCACCTTGAAGGACACCACGTCCTGACCCCCTGCTCAGCCAGGCACAGCCTTGGCTGTCCCTGCTCCACAGCCCAGCTCTCTGTCCCAGCCCATGGAGCTGGGAGAGTTCATCTGCCTGGATTTATTTACTAACCCCGAGCCCACCTCGTGTGGGGACTTGGGATGAGGGGAGTCGGAGACCCCACAGCAGCCTCAATTCCTCCCTCCTACTCCCACCCACTGCCACCTCATCCTTCTGCAGGGTTTTTGGGATGTGTCCTCCACGTGCGCCAGCTGGGATACTGGGAGCCCTTGGGATGCTGCGGGTGCTAAGGGAGCATGTCCTCCGTTTCAGGGAAGTCCTGGAAGGCGCTGAGCCTGTCGCAGAAGCGTCCCTACGTGGAGGAGGCCGAGCGGCTGCGGGTGAAGCACATGCAAGATTATCCCAACTACAAGTACCGGCCCCGGCGGAAGAAGCAGGTCAAGCGCATCGGGAAGCGGGTGGATCCCGGCTTTCTGCTGGGCAGCCTGACACGGGACCAGAACTCAGTGCCGGAAAAGCGGACCTGCAGCCGGGCCGGGGGGGACAAAGAGGGCCCGGGTGAGTACCCACCCCGCCCGGGGCTGCCGGCTGTGCGGGGGTACCGGGAGGCTCCGGGCAGCGGCAGCAGCACCAGCGTGGACACCTACCCCTACGGGCTGCCCACCCCGCCGGAGATGTCCCCGCTGGACGCCATAGACCCCGAGCAGAGCTTCTTCTCCTCACCCTGCCCCGAGGAGCATCACCGCTCCCACCTCGCCGGCGCCACCTTCTCCCCGGAGTACGCGGGCGGCTCCCTCCCGTGCGGCCACCCCCCACTCAGCCCCATGCCACAGCCGGCCCCCTGCATGATCCCCCCGGCCTCCAGCTGCCCTCCCCTTCCTCCTCCTCCTCCTCCCAGCTACTACACACCCGCCTTCCCCTCCCTGCCCCCTCCCAGCCTCCATGCCCACCTGGGCCAGCTCTCCCCGCCGCCCGACCACCACGGCTTCGACACCTTGGACCAGCTGAGCCAAGCGGAGCTGCTGGGGGAGATGGACCGCAATGAGTTTGACCAGTATCTCAACAACCCCGGCCACGGCGACCACCACGGCGGGGCCTTGGCCAACGGGCACGTCCCGGCGTCCGGCAGCTCCCACAGCTCCGAGAACAGCCTCATCTCCGTCCTGGCCGATGCCACGGCCACCTACTACAATAACTACAGCGTCTCTTAGGAGCCCAGCCGGGGCCGCCTGGACCGGCCGAGGAAGGACCCGACACTGTTCCGAGGCGTTGCTCCCTGGGGACATCGCCCGCGGCCCCTCAGGGTGACCGAGTCCAAACCACAGGGCCCTGGAGTCTCCTCGGTGTTGTAGGTAAAGGATTTGGGTTGTTGGGTCACCACCGTGCAAAGCCTGGAGTGCTCTGCTCCGACCAGGGCCGGGGGGCACTTCCGGATGCCAAAGCCCTTTGGCCAAGTCCTTCTTCCCAAGCGGGGACGCTCCTGGGAGCGCAGGAAGGCTGCCCCTCATTTCGGGGCATCCCCAGCCCTGCTTTGGAGTCAGGAGTGTGGCAGCACCCCGCGAACGTCAGGTCTGAAGTCCCCCTGGAATGGGGAAAGGCAGGGATGGCAGAAGGGAGGATTCTGGTGAAGGTCTATGAGCTGGTTTTGGATTCTGGTAGTGGCGTTGCTGCAGCCACCTTGACCTGCCCGACTGCTCCAACGGGGATAAAACCCCTCATCCCCTGCCCCCAGAGCGTGGATTGGGGGCTTCATCCCTCAGGAAACCCCAGAGGGGATGGGACACCAGGCAGGAGAGGGGCAGCCAGCCCTGAGGGCACTGAGCCTGTTCTGGAGAGGGGCAAGATCAAGGCTGGGAAAGGCAGGATCCGGCCGGCATCCACCCCTGGGAGCAGGTCCTGGGATGAACGTTTTGGCCAAGAGGTGATGATGTAGCAGACACTTTTTTTATCAAACATCCTTCAAAGGGGAAGGTTCCGTGTTTGGAGCCACAGTACCCAATGCCTCTCCCAACTCTGGCGTTTTATTGCTTGTAATAAAGCTGTACATTGATTTATTCCTTCCACTGTCCCCCTCCCCCTTGGATTTTGTATTGCTCGAGTTCTCTTCCTTTCCATAAAGATGAAGCTTTATTTTAAATCAGTTATATGACATGATTAATCTTAGTGTTTACTGTATAGCACTTGGTAATGATTAGTTAGTAACGTGGTTATGATTTCCTGGTTTCAGTCCCCAAAATGTATTAATAATAATTGCAAAGAATACTTAAAAAAAAAAAACAACCCAAAGTTCACTGGTTTTTAAGCTAATACATTCCATCTCTTTTGTGTGACTCTATGCATTTTGAATGAGTGTAGATACGAGTTTGCATAAAATATTTAATTTAAATAAATATGTTTTTATACAATGATTGTTCGATGATTTAAATCGCTGTCGCTATTGACAACAGTTTTCAAAACAGAAACATTTCCCGTGCAAGTGCTATTTTTTTATATTTTTGTTGTCGTTGTCATTGTTGGTATTTTCAGCCAAATTTTTCTACTTCCATTTTTTTATAAATAAAAGAAAGATCTGTGGTTATCTTTACAAATTGTGGATTGCTTTCTAACAAACAGACTCGGGGCATGGCGAGTGCCTACCCTCGCTTTCCGTGGAGTGCCTCGGGGTTTAGGTCACTGTGCTGGCCTTGATTCTGCTTTTGCCATCTCTCAGATACGATCTTTTTAATCCTGTTTCCATATCACAGTGAAGTCAAGAGCTTTGCCTTTGGTGTCTTGGTGAGCACAGATGACGGTGCCAATTTGTGGACCGAGTGCCAGTGCCTGGAGCGTGGGTTTTAGTCACATTTAAGGCTCTCTTTTCTTTCACAGTTTGGGCTGATTCACCTTTTAAGGTGCTCCATGGTGTGAGGACCCTGAAAAGGGTCCGTGTTTCAGGTGCAGATCAAGGCAACGAGGCCTCAGAAATGTGTGGGGGCCAAATTTGGGGAGCCACGTGAAGGTGATGTTGAGTGATGGTCTTCAGGCCTGGCCAGCAAAGAGAAAAGCTTAGTCCATATTGTTGTCCGTGGAAAAACATCACAGCCTGCTCTTGCCAGGCATTAAATCAGGCTGTGTCCCTGCTGTCCTTGAGGTGAAGCCATGCACAGAGAATCCCAGAGTTGTCAGGGCTGGAACGGAGCTCTGGAGATCCAAGGCAGGGTAAACACTGTCCAAAGCAGTGTCCTCCCAGGCTGGCTCCTCCTGCTTGGGCCCAAAAAGTGGAGGAGCACATTTCCTAGTGCACTTTGTGATGCCACCTCTGTGTGGTGGCTGGGAGGGGTCTCCAGAGGTCACCCAACCCAATCCAACCCAGTTCTGTCCCTCAGGATGGTTTGTCTCCCATAAATGACGTCTCTGATCCACGGAGCCCACGGTCCCAGAAGGTGGAGGCTGTGTGAGTATTTGGGGAAGCATCAACATGCCCCTGTCCTGTTGTCCTTCATTCCCCACTTCTGTCCCCTGGATTCAGCTCTCCCGTCTTGCCTCTTCCTTCTTCCACCTCTCAGACATCCAAACTCACCCTTGGCCTTTTGTTTCTAGGGGGAAAGGAATGGATACCTTTGGGTGTCCTGCCAGCCCCAGGTACTGTGGTGGCTCCCTGACTGGGGTGGCTCAGCCCGAATGTGACTCTTCCAAGAGGATTTTGGAGCTGGAGGGAGGGAGGTGCCAGGATCCTGTTTGGCCTCTCTGCCCAGCAGCGTTGACTCATGTGGGACCATGCCAGGAGCAGGAGTGGGGCTGGAGAAGTCCTGCTTTTCCCTTCTCCATCTCTCCCTGCAGTCCCCGTGGTGCCCCAGGCCTGAGAGGCACCTGAGAACAGTGAAACTGCCTTGGGGAGGAGGCTCAGCTGTCCCAGCTCCCCTCTCAAAGATCAGCTGTGGGTATTGCCACCAGCCTGGTTTGGGCTGTCACATTCTCACCCTATAGGACCCTTTCTCCAGGACATTGGCTGCTCCTACTGGTCCTTCTCCTTATTCCCATGCCCCAAGCAGCAACGGGATCAACTACACTACCCCATGAACATTTTCCCTCCTTGCTTTCATCCCATGCAGGGTTGGTGGAAGCAAACCCCCCTCCAAGAGCCCCCAGCAGCTCCCAGAGTCTGATTTCCCCAGGAAAAGGGGTTTCTCCATGCACCCCATCCCCAAGGAGCCCGTCGGGCCGGAACAAACTGAGAGCCCCGCCAGCCCAGCCTGTCCCCACTTGCACAACCCGGAGCCACGTGAGGAGAGGTGGGAGCTTGTCCCTGTGCTCTCTGCACGCCAGGAACAGCTACAGGCCCCAACCGGGAGCTGGGGCCCCCCGAGGGCGTTGGGAGCCGCAGCCAAGGCGAGGTGCGGCTCCCTGGGAGCCACGGCCGGATCCGGGCACACACCCAGCGCCGGGAGCAGCCGGCTTCCACCTCCAGGACACTGCAGCCGAGACGGCATTCAGGAGCAAAACCATCCGCCCCTTCTCTGGTGGGATGGAAAATGAGATGCTATGGGTCAACCCCCGCCCCGCAGCAATTTTTTGGGATGCAGGGCGTTGCTGCAGGGAGCAGATGGAAAATAGGGGGCTGGCAGAGGCTGGGAAGGAGTGGTTTTGCTTGGAAGGTGGACATCCATGTGGAAGGCTGCTGGCCACAGTGGTTCATGGATGTTGGGGGGGGTCTCTACCCCAAGCAGGATTCGTTCTGCATCAGTCCGGGGCACATTTCTCCTCCCTCCCCATCCCAAATCCAGGAGCCCATGGCTGCCTCAGTGCATGCTGAGGAGCCTTGTGGTTTGTGGCCTGCTGTCCCCAGCCTGGGAACCAGCAGGAAAACCAAATCAGGGCTGCGGGAAGGGATAAAAAGGGATAAAGCTTGGGGGTGTCAGCTTGGGCCAGGACAGTGGTATTTCCTCGCCAGAAGGTGACCAGGGTGTGAGCCCTCTGCCCCCGGTGTCCGGTGGCCTTGGCTGGCCCTTGGCCCCCGTGGCTGAGCAGGTTTTGGTGCCGGGCATCGGGAGCAGGGATGAGGTTACCTTCCTGGATAGCTGGGATTTGGGCTGGCCAGGAGCTGCCATGTGTGTCGTGCCCTGGGTGATTTCCTTTGCATCCCTGGAGCAGGTGGTGACTCCTCTCTGTCCTCGCTCTGCTTGTCCCAGTGCCACTGGGCAGGGGTGGGCCCTGGTGACAAATAGCCACGTGGATGTTCCATGCCTCAGTTTCCCTGTCCGTAAAACAGAGACAATTCTTCCTTCCCTCCTGCCCTTTTTTCGACCAGCTCTGAGACATGATCTGTCTCTTCCTGAGGGTTTGAACAGCTCTGAGCCCTTGTGCTGCCTTTAGCAGGAGGGGTCCCTGCCCCATGTGAGGGATCTGGATCCTGCTACAAAATCAGCAGGGAGACGACAATTTTCCCTGATTTTTCAAAGCAGAACCAGGTGAGGGGAGTAGAGGCAGAGAAGAGGGTGAGGTGACTGGACTGAGCTCACCCTGCAAACCAGTGACAGAGCCTGGAGAGACCCTCAGCACGGCCAACTCCCCCAAATACTCAAATCCTAAATCCCCTTTTGCCTCCTTTTCACTCACCTTCCCCCTCCATCCCTTTTTTTTCCCCACCCCACCCTGACTCCCAACCCCGCTGCACCCCACGGCGGGGAGGGCAGGATCAGGCCCTCCCTCCCGTCTCTCCAGAGGAGGGAATGAGACAAGCTGCTGAGTGGTTTCCTGCCCAGCACTGCCAATGGGAGCTGCTTGGGGTGCCGGGAGCAGGGGAGGATGTATCCGGAGCTGAGTGTTTCCTGGCAGATAAGGCCAACCCCTCCTGCCGGATGTTATGAGTCCAGGTCCTACCTCCACGTTTCAAGAGAAGGGGCCGAGGAAAGGCTTGGATGTTTATGTCAAGGAAAAATAACTTCTCCCTCTGTGTACAATCCTCTGGCTCCCCCAGGGCTACGTGTGGGAGGGTAAACGCTGGGAATGAGAAAACAGGGGCGAGGAGGGTGATGGGGAACAAGCAGGGCTGTCGGCAGGCTGGGGTCTCTTCCCTGCTTGCTGGGGCTGCATGGGAAGGTGCCAAGGCAAAGGCAGGATGGATCTGAGGACAAGTGCCTGAGCGTGGATAGTGCTGGCTCAGCACTGTGGGATCAGGCTCAGCATCAATCCAGGGTCACCTTGGCCAAACCCAGCGTGTCAGCTCTGGTGCCCACCTGGAGCAGATCCAGCCCCCAGTTAGGATTTCTCCTCATCCTTCAGATGAGCCCCTTCAAGGCCAGATCCAAGGCCAACCACAGCAGCCCCCACGGCTGGAGATCCACGGTTATCCTGCTCACCTCTGTCTTCCAGGGAATCAGAGATGCTGGCAGAGGGAGGATGGTGGCAGAGTTGGGTCTGGTGGCCCGGCTGGCTGGGGAGGAGGGGGAGGTTGTGCAGTGGGTATGGAGGGAGTGAGGAAAACATGGATTTTCTCCGTATTTTTTGCAATAAATAAGTAGAATCCAGTGCTGGCCAGTCTTCTCCTTGGAATGTAGCTGTGCTCTCCTAGCACTCTTCTGGGAACATCCCTAAGGCTCAAGCCAGAACCTGTGCACTGCCTGAGGGCTGGTACATGTCCAGGGCCACCTCTGGATGATGGAAGGAACATGGAGAGACCTGCGCTAGACTTAGACTGCTCAAGAAGTTAAGACAGAGAAGACCCCCAGCCCTCAAGCATTACCATTCCCTCTGAAATTACCCCAGATCTCAGCACAGCCCAGGCCACGAGTCCTGCCCCAGCCCCAGGGCAGGGGCAGAGAGGACATTCCTGGTGAGGGGTTGGATGTGGTCGCCTTGTTTGGATGTGTCCAGACACTGAACAGCTTTTGATGGAGAGTTTTGTCTTCAGCATCAATAGGGAGAAGTCTGAAAACAGAGAAAATCTGGCCATCTCCTGTCCAGGGTGATTAATGAGAGCTGAGCTGCCTCCCACTTCCATTTCAATCCAAAGGAGGCTGCTGGAGGTCCCGTTCCTCACTCAGTGGGTCCGAGAGAGGACTGGAGGGCGACCTGAGAAGAAAGGAGAGAGGGAAAAGCCCTGTTCTTCCTCCTCCGCTGAGCTCAAGGAGCCCATGAGGGTTCCCATCGACAGCTGAAGGGCATCCAGGGAGCACTGCTGCATTCAGGGAGAATTTTGGGAGAAGAAGCCTCGTGCTGGAGCCCTGACCTGTGCCCCGCTCCGGTGTCTCCCACCCTTCTTCCCTCAGCACCCGGAATTCCCCGGTGTTCCATCAAGCCAGGACGCCGCACCCCTCCTCGGCCAGCCTGAGATGTTGTTCTTTCCCTTTGATTTCCAGGAGCTCCCACTTGGCCCCCAGAGCTCTGCAGCAAACAAAACATCAGAAGCCCAGGCTTGGCGGTGCAGGAAGGAAACCGGCTCATGCAGGGCTGAGTCACGATCCCGCTGCTCCCTCCCGGCATCCCAGGGAGCGGGATTGGGTATCAAGGGATGCCAGGTCCCACCGACCCCTGACCGGCTGGGGCACCAAAGATCCTTGTCCACCGCCACCACCACCACCACCTCGCATTTTATTTGTTTTGATAAACAAAACACAGCTTGTGGGCTTTTTTTCCTTGAAGTTTGAGTGGGAAAGGCTGGATTTGCTTCCCTGGTGAGAGAAGAGTCTCCACGCTGCCCATTTGGGCCTTGGCCAAAATTCAGGGAGGACACCAAAACCCTGAGGTTTAAAAGAGGCTCCTCAGCACCCCTGGCCTGGCACCAGCTGTTTGCTTTTCTCCTCTGAGGGCAGACTTGTTGTCTTGAGCATCACACAGTTGTGACTGTCACCACTCAGATATATTCCCAACTCTCCCCCTCATATTTACTGGAGATGGAAAATATACACCCACACATATACATACATATACACACATATATATATACACATACATCTATATTTATATATCTATAAGAAAGATGGGTAGTCCCAACTCTATCCCTCTCATTTACTGGAGATACCAAATACACATTAAATAAAAGTATAAATATAAATATAAATAAAAGTATAAATATAAATATACATATNCCTGGTCTAGTGGAAGGTGTCCCTGCCCATGGGACAGGAATGAGATGAGTTTAAAGATCTCTTCCAACCCAAACCACTCCCAGATTCCATGATTTTATTTTATATATATGTATATGTATATATGCGTACACACAGAGGATATAGGACATATGGCTTGGAGAATGCAGCATCCCCTGGTCTCCTATTCCACAGGTCCCAGCGCAGTCTGGTGGAACTCTCAGCAGAGTGCGTGTCCCTGTGTCCTTTTAGGGTGGATACTGGGAGAAGGTTCTTGCCCCAGAGGGTGTCGGGCACTGGAACAGCTCCCCAGGGAACGGGCACGGCCCCGAGGCTGCCGGAGCTCCAGGAGTGTTTGGACAATGCTCTCAGGGATGCACAGGGTGGGATTGTTGGGGTGTCTGTGCAGGGCCAGGAGTTGGACTCATGATCTTTGTGTGTCCCTTCCAAATTAAGATATTCCATGATTCCACAGTTCCATGATTCTGATCCTCTTCAGTGCTGGCCTGGGAGAGGTGACAGCCTCTGACTGTGCCTCGATGGCTTGGTGGTTTCAGAGGCTCCAGTGACCCTCATGGATGCACCTATGCAGGAAAATGAAGGGATCAGCTCTGAACCCAACTGGTCCATTCCCTCAGCCTCCCAAAAGAAGATGACAGCACCCAAACAGCCTCCTGGGAATCACTCCTGGCTTTTCCTCACCTTGAACCTTACCTGGGCAGTGGTTGCATCCCTGGCACTTGATCTGGGCCAAAATCGCCCCAAACAACTGGAAGGGCACTGGGAAGGCTCTGACCCTGGTCCTATTCCTTGACGGGCAGTTCTGGAGTGTGGATTTGTCTGCTGGGCTTTTACCACCTTAGAAAACATTCCCACTTCCCTCCCTAGTACGCAGGAAGATGTTGCAGCTGCAGAACCAAGTGCTCCAGGATTAGGAAACTCCAGGATGGAGCGTGTTTGTGCAACCTCCCTGTTCCTTCCAGGTGCCAGGCATTGCAGGAGAGCTGGAGTTGCAGGAGTTCCCGGGATGTGACAGGGCATTGGAAGGCACTGATCCCGTGGTTACAGGATCACAATGAATTTTTCTCCCCTCTTGGACCACTCTCAGCTCAGGCAGGTTTGGGTGCATCCACTCAACATTTAAGCTTTAACAAGGCCTGCCAGGTCCCTTCCCAGTGACTGCACTGGACAAGCCTGATCAGTTATCAAAGGTGGGATTTAATTCCCAGGTGTGCGCAGCTGTCTCCACTCTGATCCCAGGGTAGCAGAGCTTGAACACCACAGCAGAGGCAGTGTTCAAGTGGCTGAACCTGGAGCCCAGCAGGAGAAGATCCTGGATTCATTCCTTCTTCACAAAATGCCCGGTTCTGGGACTTGTTTTCTGTTTGCTCTATGTGCCCTGCTGGAAAATCAGGGGATTTGTGTGGGGTATCTGCCTGACATTTGCCCTGCCAATACCTTCTCTTCTGCCCCAACACGTGGGACTCACCCTCCTGGATGCCCAGAGGGGGTTATAGGGGGTTATCCCTTACTAAAAGGCGTCTTTTCCTTAAGGAATCTACCTCGGTGAGTGCAGAGAGTCCCAATTCCTTTGGGACCCCATAAGCCAAGTGTGGATGAAGGTCAGATCCAGCCTGGTGCAGTTTTCATCTCAGTTGTTGGAACACGGTGCTAATAATGCCAAGGTTTGTGGGTTTCATCCCTGTGTGGGCCATGCACTTAAAAGCTGGACTTGATGATCCTTGTGGATCCCTTCCAGCTCAGAATATTCCGTGATTCTGTGATTCTCACAGAAATGGTGAGGTTCTAAGGGACCTCTGGACATTCCATATGGGATCTGTGATGGATCATTTCCTAGATGGAGGCCTTGCTTTGAGGGAGAAGTAGGTGGGACTCTCCTGAGGTTGACTGTCCCTCTCCAAACCAGCATGGCATTCCAAAACGCCTTTTCCTGGTGGCCTGGAGGCCCTGCACTTGAAACAGAACCCCACATCTCCACCAGCTACAAACAGGTTGGGTGTCTCTGCACCATGGTCCCACAGAGGATCCACGGAGGTCCCAGCTCTCCCAGGATCTCCCATGCCGGAGCTCCCTCTAAGCCAGGCTCCTGCCTGCTCCAGGGAAAGAAGAGAAGGAAACCCACAACCCAGACCCCCCAACCCACCCTGCCTGCGTTCTGCCCCCAACGTCATGAAAGTCCCAAAAGCCACTCTGAGGGGATTTCTCCAAGGTACGGGACTCCCATGTAAAGGAACTGCTGTGCTAAATGATCCATCAGAGCTTCCTGGTTGCTCTTCCCTGCTGCTTTCCCGGGTTCAAAAGGTGATTTAGGATGACATGCTCTGCTCTACATGAATTTGCCAGCTATTGCCAGCTCTTGCCAGCAGCGTGACGAGACGCCCCTTCATTGTACATTAATTCCAGCAGGCGTACGGCCCAGCAATCAAAGTGCCTCATTAAACTTTAATTAAATTTCCCAAGTGATTTGCTCCCGGGCGGAGAACCTGCAATGCAAGCCCAAGCAGGTCTCTGTGTGTGTATGTGTGTGTGTGTGTGTGTCTGGGCTTCTGGGGTGTCTTTTTTTTCCCAAAGTGATATCAACACTTCATGGCTGGGTTATGAAATAAAGCCAGAGGTGGAAATGTAGTCCAGAGGTGGAAATCCAGAGGTGGAAATCCAGAGGTGGAAATCCAGAGGTGGAAATCCAGTGCAGACTGTAGGAAGAAGAGCCAAACTGAACAGACTTTCTGCTCCTGCCACTCCTGCTGAGTGCTGTTCTCCTGGAAGAAGATTCTCCAGAGCCTTCTCTTCTCCAGGCTGAACAATTTTAACTCTCTCTGCTGTTCTCCTGGAAGACCAGGGAGATTTTGCACTACAGTCCTTTTTTAGGACATGGACAGGAGATAGAGAGGTCAGGAATTAGAAGTTACCCTCAGATCAGTTTCCACAATCAAAGCATGGCAAAAAAACAGAGGAACAATGGAATTCCAAACTTGGAATGGATGGCAAACAAAACTTGATCTTTTCTATCAATGACAAGTCTTAGAATCAGAGGGGTTAGGGCTGGAAAGGACCTTAGGGATCACCCCATTCCAACACCCTGCCACGGGCAGGGACACCTTCCACTACCCCAGGTTGCTCCAACCTGGCCTTGGACACTTCCAGGGATGGGGCAGCCACAGCTTCTCACATGAACCTGTGCCCGTCCTCTGCCTTGATGACCAGTTGGCCTGGTCAAGTCCTTACAGTCAAACTCTCTCCAGAGCAAGGTGGCTGCATCTGAACGACCAGCAGGAATGGTCCTTGGGCCACGCTGACTCCTGACCCATGGCTAGGATCATTTGGGCTCGCTCCAGCGGACTCAAACCCAAGCCAGGAGTGCAAATGAGCGACGTCCAGTCCATATCGAGACATATCCAGGTTGTCTCTGTTATTTCCTGCAAGCTGCAAGTTAATCTCCAGATTCAAATTCCCTGAAGACTCCAGAAGGAGCCAAAACCGAGGCCTTGTTCGGGGGGACTGCACAAAACCGACCCAGCTCCAAGGGTCCCTGCGCCGGGATCCTGCACGAGGTGAAATTTCCCTGTGTTTTTCCTTGGGCTGGAGTGGATGGATAGCAAACAAAAGCGAATACTGGAGCACTTACTCACAACGAAATAGGCACAAGCACAAAAACCAGTCACCCCCTTGAAACTTCAAGTGAGGTGGGGATTTCCATGTATTGCCTGTGCTTCCAGATCTGCAGATAAGGGTACAGCTGGTCAAACATTTTCCATTGATGATTTCCTTGCAGAAAACATCCTTCTAAGGGAAAAAAAAAAAAAATCCAGTAACTTAAAGAAAACTCAGAGTTTAGCTTTGTTTCCCTTAAGCACACTTACAAAGAAATTGTATTTTATGTAACTTTTTCTCGTTGAAAAGAAAAATAAAAGTGATGAATGACCAGTTGGAGTGAGATTGTTTGATTTTTTTTAAATGACAAAATGTATATTTTTTTATGTTTTTCATAGCAATAGCCAAACTCCCCCAAAACATCCGTAGAAACTAGAAAACTCCTTTTTTTCCTAATATCCTGTACTTACTCCTTTCCATTAGCTGTACTTAACAGTTTCTCGGTTGAGTTAAGCTTCGTCCTCATCATCAGATTCTACCAGTTCGAAGACCTATTCAGTTTTTGAGGTCAGAGTAGATGGTCTTTGAGGATTCCTTTCAGCCCAGTGATTCTGTAATTTGAACCCTTTCTGCTTCAATATTCAGCTATATTCAGGCGAATAACGGTGAGTAAAAATAACAGATTTTTCAATAAAATTGATAGATTACTATTCTCAATTAAACAAAGATAAAACTGAAGTAGAGAAGACAATTTTTCCTCTAAAAAAAAAAAAAAAGAAGATTTTACTAAGAATTTTTTTTTTTCCAAAAAGGCAAATTTTGTTTTTGTTGAGGAAAGAATGACGAGAACCTAAACTGGGAGAACAATTGGGATTGTGCAGTTGTTTCTTGATGATTTTGCCTGTCCCTTCAGTCAAACTGGATAAAGATGTTTATAGAATTAGGGAATATTCCTAAAAAATATGTTTGGAGGCTGAAGGGAAACAGGGATCTGCTTCCTAACTCTGCAGCCTGCATTATGTTAATGGAAGAGAATAATTAGGAATGGAACCGGAGCTCTGCATTTACATGATTTTGCTCCTGCCACTGAATCGTTCCACACCCTTTGCCAGGTCCCTTAACCCCAGTGAGCTCTGTCTAACCTGTCAGCAGTACTGGGATGATAATTCCTCTCTTAAGGGACCCGGGAACATCCATTATTCCCTGCAATATCCTAAAGTGAGCACGCGCTGTTGTTGCTTTCCTCCAAGGTGACACGAACGAGTTGAGAGAGCTCGGTGTCTTTCGGGAGAGATGTCTGCAGGAATAGGCTGAGCCCTGGGAGATGAGGCTGTTAGCATGGAAGCATTTGTCTGGGAAGGAAGATCCATGGCAAAACCTGGCAAAAGCCAAGCCCAGCCCACTGGGGAAGTGTTGGATAAACTGATGTGGTGATTAAGCCCAGTGTTCCCTCAATGCCTTTTTGGTGGGGAATATCTGAGACAGCTTAATTACAGGAGGACGGAGGAGGCTGATGCCCACTGATTTCACTTGGAGGCTCATTCCTGGACCTTCTTCGGGCTGGATGTCCAAAAATGAGTCATGTCCCGGGAATGGGGTTAGGGGGTGAGACCAGGAATTGACTGGGTACGCCTCATCCTGCCTAGGCATGAAAAATCTTTCAGGGATCCTGTGGGATGAAGAGGAACAGGTTATTGTTGTGCAAAGTGCCTGGCTACTGCTCTCCAATCTTTTGCAATTATAGATGCATGAGTAAAAGTGGAGTCTGCATCCTTTGTGCAATTATACAGGAAAAAACTTGCAGGGTTGAAGTCCCCAAATCCTGCAGCTTTGAGCACATCTCCCAGCAGACAAGGAGCAGCATTATTTCTGGGGAACTGAAGGCCAGAGATCCACCCCCTGCTCCTGATTTGTGTGCAGCATTGGCGAATTCCCTTGCAGTGAATGTGGCAGGATAAACCTTAGCATCTGTCTGAGGGTCACGATCTTGGAGGTCTTTTCCAACCTTAAGGATTCTGTGGATTCTTTGAGCACAGAATAAAACGTAGGGCGCTCTTTATCCCACCTAAATTCGAGAGCTCAGGATTTTATCTCCACTAGTTGTCTAAATATTCTAGGGGAAGTTGTCCCTGCCCATGGTCTTTATGGTTTCTTCCAACCCAGACCCTTCTATGATTCTATGATTTTACTATGACTATTCCCTGTCGCCCTGAGTTTTGCAGGCTTTCTATGTTTTCATTCTTGTAGTAGAATTTCTCAGGCATTTTACTGTAAACATCAGCATGTTTACCTACCAATATCTATTATTATCATTCCTTTTGTTAGGCGGAGAATTATGATAGACTTTTGGTCTGACCAGTGTCATGGAGAGGTGGTAACCCCATCCTCCAAGCCATGGTTGTCTCTAAAAAGATATATAACTGACAAAATAAAGAGCTGGGCCAGTCTTCTTCCTCCTTCTTCCTTCTTCTTGCCTTACCTTGGCCCTTCTTGCTCTCTCTCTTTTGGCCCAGGCCCTATCCTGACAGAACAGTGTCTGCGTGGTCCTGTCGTGTCTGAGTACGACAATTCCCTGCCCAAATAATTATAATATTAAATATTTTGGGATGGTACACCTACACTGCATGTTGGGAATCGCCCTAGGCAGTGCAAACTCCCAAAATCTTCACAGGAATACCCTGGGTTGGCCATGGATTGTCCAAAAAAACCCATTCCAGTGCCTTTGCTCTGTATCAGAGGGGACAACGGTGCTGCAGCATTGGTGCCTTGGGACTTCCCGGTTCGCTGGAAGAAGAATAACCAAAAAATCCAGGACTCAGATAATTTAATTTGCCTCTAATCCAAGAGGAGGGCTGAGAACCTCCAGACATGGTCAGGGCATTTTCACAGCTATTTTAAAATAAGACAACCTGTCCTTTTCAAAAGCAACCTTCGTTCTCGCTCTGTTCTTCAGTTTTCACTCTCCAGGAGGTGTAAAGGGAAGCAAGAGCTTGGATTTCCCCAGCTCTAGAGTGTTTCCTGCAGTTCAGTGAATCCCAACAACACATGAAGAGCCTGGCAGTCTGTGCCAGGGTTTTACAACCTTCTCAGGGAACACACTTTTCCTAATATCCGATTTAAACCTCCTTTCTTCCCAGTATCCCATCTAACCCTGCCCTCTGGCAGTGGAAAGCCATTCCCTCTTGTTCTGTACCTCCATCGCTTGTCCCAAGTCCCTCTCCAGCTCTCCTGGAGCCCCTTTAGGCTCTGGAAGGGGCTCTGAGGTCTCCCTGGAGCCTTCTCTTCTCCAGGTGAACACCCCCAGCTCTCCCAGCCTGGCTCCAGAGCAGAGGGGCTCCAGCCCTTGGAGCATCTTCATGGCCTCCTCTGGATTCCCTCCAGTAGGTCCATGTCTTGCCTGGGCTGAGGATCCCACAGCTGGACGCAGCTTAACGAGCCTCATCCCAGAGACTGGTCATCCTGCCTTTTCTTTGCAGAAAGAGAATCCAGATCAGGGAATGAACCAGAAATGTTCTATTTCCACCACTCAGTCGTTTGCTTTTTCATCCAAATTCATCTGAACGCCAGCTGCTGGAAGCTTGGAGATTCTTGTGCTCCAGCTGACTTTGCTCCTCCAGCCTCCCACTGGAGATTTCCCTCAGTGGAGCAAAGCAGGAAGAGCCTTTGTGCTCTCTAAATATGAAATAATTTAGGTTGGCTTAAAATTCCCATGTAATCAAAGCCATGCACTGTGGTTACAGCTATTAACCTCAGGATTTCTGTTAAAAACCCTTCCAACCAGGGACCATTTCTGGGCTCGTAGAGGGAATATCTGAGAAAATGAGCCCTCCAACTCCCAATTTTCAATGCTCCTGACCCTCCAGATCTTCTCTCACTCCCAGGACCCCACGTCCCCCATTGCCCCCTCCACTGGTCCCTGTGTTTGTGGGGGATGTGTGGGAGCAAGAGCTGCCTCAGGGTTTATTTTCAAGTATTAATCCTTGTGCTACAGGAGAGGAAGTGCAGTACCAGAGTGAGAGCCCAGAAGGCAGTTTCTGAAATATCCCCCCCAAAAAATGCACCTCCAGAAATTCGTCAGGAACTCACAAAGTCCTCAAGGCTGTGCTTTCCAACCTGGTTTCTTAAACTGAAATGATTTTTTTTTTTAAATTACCCTCTCCCCACCCCGTCTCAAAAAGAAAGGAGTCGTGGAAGTACATCCTGGCTCCTCTGCAGGACTTTGGACTGTCATTAGCATCTCATGCATTATTCAGTGGGCTGATTATGAATGAATCAGCATAGATCCCTCCCCTTGGAAAGCTGAGAAAAGCTGCAGCTCTGTCAGATTGCCCCATGGCTCTTCCTGACCCAGCTGGCTGCAAAGGGAGATGTAATTTCTTAGTGATGTTTAATTAAAATTTAATTAATTTGTGGAGAAGCAGTGGATGTCCTGAAAAGATTTTTATTTCAAAGGGAATGCTTGAAAATTGGTGCCCTGATCCTGTGCAGTGCTTGGAAAGTTCTGAATGGACACTTTTTTTGTAAGGATTGGGAAATTGGTGGGGCAAGAAGCACCTGGAGGAGGGCTGGGGGTGGGATGTTTGATCCATGACCGAATTTGTATTATTTGCAAAATAAACAAGGGATGAATGACTATTAAGCATCCTCTGATTAGGAACATCAGCAAGAAGCAAAGATCCCCTTCAAGTTATAAAGACCAGGATAAATTCCACCTAACCCCAGCAATCCAGGAGGAATTACCACAGTGAAGTCCAGCTGCTTTTCCCTTTTCCTCTTTCCTCCCTCCCAAAATTCACCCTGTGACAATTTCCTCAGCCTGAGAGCTGATCCCCTATCGAATGTGCTGAATGGATAAAATCTGCAGCAGCAACAAGTTGTCTGTGGAATTAATTTGTCTCTGGAACCAACATTATGCAAACAGGACCCACCCTAATTTGTGTGAACAGGCTGCCTGTGTTATCTTATGATTAAACAGCTTTGTAAGCATCAAAATACCTCATCTGGCTTCCCTGAGCAGGGTCTGATCCAGGGCAGGCTGCTACATTCCCTTCAGCTCTGCTTTGCACCTCCAGCGTGATCCTCAGGGCTTAGAGGTTCCCAGCACTTTTTAGGGACAGGAACCAACTCTGTGTCGAGTTATAAATTAGTGGCATCTTAATTTTATTTCAGAGGTGCCCTAAAAGCCCCAGTGGGCAAAGGTTTAATCCAGCATCAGCACAACCCTCTGTTATCTCCTTTTAGCCATGACATGGACGTGGACCACCTCCCAAAGGTGGCTGAGGTGGGAAGAAAACCAGGATATTGTGCAGAATTCCATGGTGCTTTTCCCTCCGTTCAGTGCAGGAGACGTTTTCTCACCCAGCTGTTCAGTGGAAATCTTTAGGATCGATTGATGGAGCTTCACTGGCTCCTCTCATCACTTGCTCCCTTTTCATTCTCCACAGAGCCACAAAGGGAAAGGGATCATCCTCACCTTTCTCTTAGCTCGGATCTGATTCCTGCCTTACCTCCATCAATTCAAGTAAGAAAAAAACCTCAAAATACCCAGAGGATGGATGTGAAAGAGTCCTAGAGGAGGAGAATCCTTTTTACACCTTCTGGGGTGCAACAGGGTGTAACAGAACAACATCCGAATGTCATAGAGGGCTTTTCTCCTTTTTATGGGAGACTTTGGTACATGTGGGACACATCCAGAATCTGGTGCCTGGCTGGAGACTTCCCAGTTTGAGCTTTTCCACAAGGAGNCGTTTGGAAGCAGAGGTTGAGGGATCTGGGTTTGTTCAGTCATAACCAGAGATGACCAAGAGGGATCTCACTGCCGCCTTCAACTATCCAGTGGGAGGATATAGAGGATGTAGAGTCAGATTTCTCTTGGATGTTCGGAGTGAAAGGAAAAGAGACAATCTTTAATAGCAAGAACAGAAATCCCAGTTAGACATTAGGGGATTGAAGGGGGGGGAAAATCCACCATGAAGAGAATAAAAAACAGGAGGAGTGACCCAGAGATGCTGAGGGGGTGTCCATCCTTGGAGATGAAACATTGCTGAGTGTGACCCCAAGCAATAAAACTTTGAACTTGCATCTAACTTGGAACTGGGTTTTGGATCAGAGACCTCCTGAGGTTCCCTGTGAGCAGCTTTGCTCTGTGATTCTGCGAGGAGCCTGGACAAGGCTCCAGCTGCTGCTGTCCTGCCCAGCCCTGGAGGTGAGGGAAGCTCTAAGGAAGCTCCCACCAGGCTCCACGGTCAGAGGTGATGTTCCCATCGCCACAGAGAGCCGTGCTGGGGCACACGGGGCACACCCCGTGCTGCGAAGCTGCTCTGTTATCTCATAGGCAAACAAGGGAAGTGTTAACTCGGGATTATTTCTTGGCAGCGAGTGCAGGAGAGAAAGAATCAAACTGACGATGGTTTTAAATGGCCCTAACAATGCAGATACTTCAAAGCACTGAAGGACTGAGTGGGTTCAGTCCGAAGCCATTAACACAAGAAAACCGAGGCTCTTGAAGGGGGAAGCCCTCAGGATACTCTTATCTGTCTGTGCCTAAGATATCCTTATTCAGCAAAGCCACAACTAACAGAGGCACCACAAAAAACCTTTATTGCAATATCTGTAAATCAAACAGAGCCTTTTCCATTCTCTGGGACTTCATCCACCTGATGTGGTTTGGACACGTCCATCCTTGTCAAGTTCAGCCTTCAAAACAGGGTGGACCCGTGCTGACTCCTGATCCACACCTGGGATTTGCTCCTGAGAGTGGTGCAAGGTCATGCTGAAACCCGGCCAGGGATTTGACACCGGGTTTGGAGGCAGCCGAAGTTCCCAGTGACTGGAGTCAGCATTCAGGTTATCCCATCACAGGCACAGACACACTTCGGGGCTAATTCGTTCCTTAAGACTACCAGTGCATTCCTGATGACGCTCAGGGGACTCCACTACTGGAGGGGAGTAGGAAATGCTCCATTAAGATTCATCCCTCCTCTCATTAAAGAGCAGGGGCTCAGCAGATCGAGACAGGGGGTTTGGAAGAGGAAAAGTGCAAAGGCAAGCCTTGTTCTCTGGGAAGAATCCATCTGCACTGGGATTTGCAGCAATGGGAAGCTTCTGCAAACTCCACCCTGTAGAGCCAATTTCTCGCCCCTGGCCGGGCTGTGATGCCCAACACGAACAAAATAATCAGAGTCAAGCGAGGGGTTGAATTCTGGATTTGTTTTAATGGCGTAAAGACACAGTAGCTCCTTCTACTTTAATCTGATCGGATCAATGCTACCGTGATGGAGAATCTGCACCCAGACCTGATGCCCAAGAACATTTATAAGTCCAAAGCAATATAAGATACAAGTAAAATCAGTAGCAATATTTTTTACTACCATACAAGGGACTGAAGTCTCAGGGGTTTTATTTAACTTTTCTCTTCTGTCGTGGTGTAAATGTACCCTGAAAAGTCTGGGACAAAGGCTGGGACAAGGAAAGGGTCTGGATAAAACCCCAAACCTGAGTGCAAAGCCACATTGCTGGAGCTAAAGGGTCTGTTTTACCCAGGAGCAAATCCTCACGCGGCTCTGTCTGGGAAGTGTGTGTGTGCTGAGCAGAGCCCCTTGCTGCACAAAGCACAGGTACTCAGAGGTGTGCAGGGGCCGTGGGCAGGACCCCTCCAGCTTGGCACCACAGGGATGTTTTCCCTGCCACACTCAGATCCCTGCTTGGCGAGGCACAGATGGATGTTGTCATCCCTATTACAACACAGGGAAGCTCTTCACAGCTCACTGGGAGGTAGGGTGAGGGCAGGATTTCATACCAGTCACAGAGGTGTGAGCACACCAGCAACCCCACCAGACTCGTTCTGCCGGGCTGTGCTCCCAGACACTTCACCCAGAGCATGACTGCTCCTGGTGTCCCCAGCAACCACAGCTCCAACAAACCCTTCCCTCTCAGGCTTATCTCAGCCTGGGGCCACTCTCAGCCTGCCATGGGCTTTTCTGCCTGTATTTACACTTCCTCTCTGAAACAACAGAGTGGTTTGGGGTTAGGACAAGAGGACACTGTTTTAAGCTGCACCAGGGGAGGTTCAGGTTGGACATTAGAAGGAATTTCTTCATGGAAAGGGTGATTGGGCATTGGAATGGGCTGCCCTGGGAGGTGGTGGAGTCACCTTCCCTGGAGGTTTTTAAGAAAAGACTGGAGGTGGCACTCAGTGCCATGGTCTGGTTGACAAGGTGGTGTTCAGTCACAAGTGGAACTCGGTGATCTCAAAGGTGTTTTCCGGCCTAGTTAATTCTGCGATTCTGGGTTGGAAAGAACCCTCAAGACCATCTCATTCCAATCCCCCTCTCATGGGCATCCACCTGCTATGGCCTGGATTTTGAGCTAAACACCCCACACTCATTATGTAAAACCTCTCTGGAGGCATCTTTCATGTCTGCTCTCCCCACTTCCCCTCACCTCAGGAGACACAACGGGCAAACAACTCATGCTGGACCACACAAGGTCAGTCCTCCATTTCCTTGAGGAGCTTTTCCACCTTCCTCACTGCTGTTGTTGAGGACAGCACTGAAGATCCCAAATCTGGTTGCAGTGGCAATTTCTGTGCTTGGGAGAGGTCTTCAGTCTCTGCAAGAGGCTTTTGGGAAGCCAGAGCAAAGATCTGGAGCCCCATTAGAAAATTATTGACTCCAACTATTGGCTGCTTCCAGGGTAAAAGGAACTAAATTCATTCCTGAAGGTGAAAGAAAAGTGAAATGGGGGGGAAAAAAAAGGAGAGAGTGCCTGGGAAGAGCAGAGTGAGGTATCTGAGAAGGTGGGTTTTGAATTCCAAAAGGACACATGGTGCATCCTGTAACATTGTCATGTTTGGGAGTTTTAAGGCATTTCTCTTTTCAGCAAAGCCAGGAGAAATCCAGGCCACTTTCCCTGGAGGTGTAAAGTCCCACAGTTGTATTTAAATCTCTAAATCTCATCCCCTGAAAGCATTTCCAAGAGGACCAGAGTTGGGTGGTGGGTAGGGAGGGAACCTCCAGTTTGCACACGGTGTCATTTCCCTGGGGAAGCATTTCTGCCCTGATTCACATCCCCTCTGGCACTTGAGAGCCTGACCAGAGTCAGATTTCCTTTTCCTCAAGGTTCTCCACCCTCTCCATCATGTTCCTGGCTTTCCTTTAGTCTGCAGCTCTTTCTACACGCTGAATCCAGCAAAGTGATGATGCTGAGAAGAACAGTCAGGGACAGGCACTGGGTTAACTGGTCTGTACAAGCTGTCTGACCACAGTCCCAGGCCTGGCCCAAACTGGTACCAAAGCCTTTCCCTGATCCCAGACAGGAAGCATTCACCTCATTCTGGAGGAAGTTTAGTGCTGTGGACATTGCCAGCCCTGACAACTGTCCTCAGGACCAGGAAATGACTCCAAGCACTGACTGATAGAGATGTCACCTTCCTGTCCCGTATCAACACTGCATCCCAAAAACGGAGGTGTGAAAATGCTGGAGTGAGCAAATCCTGGTTTTCATCATCCATTCTCTCTAAGCCAAACAATCTGTAGTGGTTTTATCTGAACTCTGAGGTTATTACCCACTTCTCCCTCCCCAAGCTCCTGTGGTCATTTGTGTGACAGTCCCAGAGAACACAGGACATGCTCCAGCATTCCCCAAAAGTGTCTTCTACTCCTACACCCTCTGGTTAACCATGGCTGCTGATTGGGTGAGATGAAATAAGAGTTTGTGTCCCAGGTTTAGAGGATTTGCTAAAGCATTCCCAGTCTGTGGCACAACCGGGAGAGCACCAGGGCTTTAGACTTCCTACTCATCATTTCCATCACTGTATTTTGGAGTTTAAAGTGTTCAAACAAGCAGCTCCTGGATGAGTGGGAGAGGTTTCCCCATGTGCTGACATTACAGGCCAGATCTTCAGTTTAAGATTTAAGGAAGCTGCATCATTCCTCAGAATACTGAGATTTCCACATTTCTCCCACCTCCCCTGCATGACCTGAGTTTTTCCCAGTAAACATCTTCCCTAAGGAAGATCTCCACATACTCTGTAAATACCTACAGCTTGGTTTGATGAACTGAGGCTGAGGTAGCTGAAATTGTGGAAGAAAACTAGCCATAAAAAGCTCTGCTTTGCAGGAATTACCTTTGGGCTGAAAGCAAGGCCTGAAAGTGGAAGTGTTGTGTCATGGCCACAGGAATCAGCCTAAGCAGCTGATTCCTGCTGGGAAATTGTATCACCTGGGCAGAGCAGGAGATACCGAGCTGGCATGTGGCTGTATTTGAGTGTAGCTGCAGTTTAGGGGTGACCTAAATGAGGCCTTTTAGGTACCTGAAGGGAGCCTACAGGAAAAATGGAGAGGGAATTTTTACAAGAGCCTGGAGTGACACGACAATGGGAATGGCTTCAAACTACCAGAGGGCAGGGTTAGGTGGGATATTGGGAAGGAATTGTTCCCTGTGAGGGTGGGGAGGCCCTGGCACAGGGTGCCCAGAGAAGCTGGAGTTGCTCCTGGATCCCTGGAAGTGTCCAAGGCCAGGTTGGATGGGGCTTGGATAGGGGGATAGTGGAAGGTGTCCCTGCCCATGGCAGGGGTTTGGAACGAGATGAGCTTTAAGGTCCCTTCCAACCCAAACCATTCCATGATTCTGTGTTCCTGAAAGATGAGGAATGAGTGCTGGAAGGCACAAGGACCAGGAGAGGATGGAGGCCTTTAAAGGCCAGTGACGTGGTGGGCGGGTTGTGGATGTTGCATCATTAATCAAGTCCCTAATGCTCTTAGTGCTAATCCATTAATGCCTCTGCATATAAGGCAGTTACTTCTCTCTTAGACCGATTTTGGGTCCAAGGGGATTAGGACAGAAGGTCTCTCATCTCCTGTGCTTGTGTTGTGCAGCACACCCAGCGCTCCCTGCATCTGCTGCACCTTGGAGGGTGAAAGAATGCACTTCTGAAACTGCATTACCCACTGCAGGTGCAACTGTGGCAAGGCCAGAGATTTATCCTCAGCCCAGCAAGGCTCAGCTGGCTCTCAACAGCAGCCTGAGATCCTGAGAGCCCACCACGCTGAGAGCGTGGTCAGGGCAGGGATGTCACCCTGTGCATCTGCTGCTCGTGTCCCAGCACCAAGAGATGGAGCTCTGAGGAGATGGCAGAGGCTGTGCTCCAGCTGAGATGAGCACAGCCAAGCCTGGCAAAGCTCCAGCTCTCCTTTAGGCTCACCCAGAAGAGCTGCTGCTGATGGAGGGGCCTGCTCAGACCACTGTGGGGAGCCTGGGGTTGGTGTTAAAGAGGGGCCCAGGCAGAAGGTGAGATCTGGAAGATGCTCAATCATCCCACATCTGTCTCTTACATCTGTGATGGACCAAAGCAAGGTAATGTCACTGTCCTGCCAGTCAAACCTCTACACAATTGCTGTTTTGATACCAGTGGTTTTGGCCTCTAACTCCTGGCCCTGCACAGACACCCCAACAATCCCACCCTGTGCATCCCTGAGAGCGTTGTCCAAATGCCCCTGGAGCTCTGGCAGCCTTGGGGCTGTGCCCATTCCCTGGGGAGCCTGGGCAGTGCCCCACCACCCTTCTTTCACTGACCCACATAGTTTAATACATTTATACAGCTGCATTTAACGAGAAAACCAGGTTTTCAGGCTTGTTTAGTTTTCAGGTGTTTCTATTTTTATAAAATTCAGGAGAAAATGAAGAGCTTTCTCAAGTGACCCTGCAAGGCTGAAGCAGGATATGCGTTTGGTGAGGAAAGAGGAGAGATGTGGCAAAGAAATAACTTCAGTCTCAGTGGCAAAGAGGAATCTGAAAAGTTTCTTGACTCCCCTCATGCCGTCCTATAGAATAGAAAGATGGAATGGTTTGGGTTGGAAGGGACCTTTAAAGTTCGTCCAGTCCAACCCCTTTCAATAAGCAGGCACATCTTCAACTAGATCAGGACAGTCTTGGTAACACCCAGGCTTTTAGACCTCCTATAAGTTGGTCATTCACCACTGGGATCATCTGAGCAAAGCAGTCCTCAAGTGCAGTCTGCCTAAAATTGCACAATTCTGACGCGTCACCATACGCACAACGAGAATTTCATTTTCTCTGGGAATTATTTTGGTAGAGAGCAGAAACTGGTGACTGAGACAGGGAGGTCTAGGCTCATTCTGTTCTCAGCACAGTTACCTCTTGATGAACACCTCAGGGAGGCTGGGACTGAGATCCTTTCACTACGTGGAAAATAACTCCACAGGGAGAAAGCAAGGCCCTGTTCAGGAGAGGGAAACACAGGAGGAGGTTAAAGATCTCCTGGAAATGAGGTGTTGGCTCATATTCCTCTGGGAACAGGGAGTAAGTGATTTGCCCAAAGTGATCCCAGTTGTACCACACTCAGTTTTTCTGAATGAGACTCAGCAGCCTTGGTAATTTCACTGTTAGAGGTAAAACCTTTCGATAATGGATTAGAAACAGGTGCTAATAATATCCAAACATAAGGAGGGGTTTATGGGAGTCAGAGGGATTAGGTTCAGCAAATTTTTCCTGTCTTCTGCTAAATTTCTCCTCGAGGTGCAGGAGGTGTTTATTAGTGGAGGAGGGGATTAGAAAGGGGGGACCCCTGGCTTTGTTGCACGACCTGCTGCTGTGTCATGTTCGCTGGGTTTTTGAGCTCAAGACCTTACAGAAACTCTTTATTTGGGGAGGAAATAGGGTCAGAACAGCCACTGTGGTGAGGGGCTGGGACCTACAGCTTTAATTTATTAAAAAGGCTGGAATCTGGGGTAATAGTTATCCACCCTGGTGCTTTCTCTCCCCCTAGACTTTACTGGGGTTCAGCCTTGAATTTGAGCAGTGCTCCCAGCAGGAGTTTTGTCAAGCCTAACACGTTTTCCAAAATGCCTTTTCCTCCCCTGCAAGCTCCTTTAACACTTAATAAAAACTCCTCAGCCACCTTGGTGGGTGAGTCTATTTTTATTAATGCCTTGAAGTTACACGGAGATTTACAGGTAAAATAGACCAGGGAGGCTGCCAAAATGCAATTAATTAAAATAAACAATTAATTACTAAGACAGTCTCAGAGGAGAAAAGTGCTGGAAATCCCACTCCGAGAGACTCTGTGTAATCTCCTTTTGGAAAAAACCCCAGTCAGCCACAGCAGCATGAGGTCAAGCTGATCATGTGCAGCTTTAGGTGACAAAGCCATTGCATGGGGTAAAGCTGGGGAGATTCTCCCTGTTCTGATGATAAACAGCCACCAATCCCTCGGGAGATTTAACATGACACCTGCCTGGGGTTACAGCATGCAACGTGTGGAATCCTCACGCATGGCTGAAATCAGCTCCTTTTTCTGAGTCTCGGAGGGGATGGGGTGAGGAAGGAGGTGGGAGAGCCACACACCCAAGGGAGAGTCATTTTACACCACTGTTGTTACGGCCTTGTCTCTTGGGGTGTTATTTTGGACCGGTCATGCAGAATTTTAGATTTTTCTGTGGTTACAACCATTGAATAATTGCAAACAGCCTCTGGTCTTTCATCCGTGGGGCAAGAGTCACTTGCAGGGGTGATTCAGAGCTGGCTGAGCTTTCCCTGTTTCCCTTCATGTAGAAGAAACAGAAACACCTGAAAGTAGGTTAGAATTTCTGGGATTTCTTATTTAGGGCCACACCTCATTTAGGATTATAGGATTCATTGAATAAACTCAAACACCGAACTCTTTACGTTTCTACTGCATGTTTTACAAATAATGTTTTTCCTCCTGCGTGAGACATGGTCCACAGGGCCTGGAAAATGGCTCAGCTTGTTCTAAAGCAAGGATTCCAGGGGTGTCTGTCTTCCCCTGGAAGGAATAGTACCACTTATTACATGGCTTGGAGCAACCTGGGAGAGTGGAAGGTGTCCCTGACCATGGCAGGGGGCAGAATGAGATGAGCTTTAAGGTCCCTCCCAACCCAAACTGTTCTAGGATTCTGTGGTAGTTATTCTGTGCTACAGTCAGTTTTCACTCTAGGATGCAGAAAGGTTTTGGAAGGTGCTTATCCTCATGTATGAGTGGGCACGATGAGACTAGGCACCCATGCCATGTAATCCCAGCTGTCCATTCCAGAGGTCAGTATCTGAGCCAAAATCTAAGATTTCACTTATTCCCTGGAGAGATGAAATCATTTTTGAGGGTGAATCATGGAATCACAGAATATCCTGAGTTGGACAGGACCCACCAGGATCATCCAGTCCAACCCCTGGCCCTGCACAGACACCCCAACAATCCCACCCTGTGCCTGAGAGCGTTGTCCCAACACTCCTGGAGCTCTGGCAGCCTCGGGGCTGTGCCCATTCCCTGGGGAGCTGTTCAGTGCCCAAGTGGGAATGGAGCCTAAGAAAACACAAAAGTTTTGGCATGGAGGCATCATCTGGGGTGAAGGTGATGAGCTTGGCATTAGGACATTTGGGATCTGCACTTGGTTTTACTGTGGGGAAAAATACGAGAATCTGAAAATGCCTTCTCTCTACTGAAAGGATGAAACCAATGAAGGAACAGTAACACGTACCCTCACCTCTTTGGGGTTGTGATTTTTATCATTCCTTGTAACTTATAATACACTTTAGGAGTCCCTGATGGAATATATGAAACTTTGTCCTGGATACCGAATTTTTATTTTTGCCATCCATGAGGGGTTTTTTCAGGTTGGGAAAGGCTTTTGCACTCAATCTGATTTAATTATTGCATGTCAGAGGCTGGAGACTTAAAACTTGGGCTTTTGTGATCAGAGAAGGCAAGAAAGCCTTTGCCACCAGGAGCCGGCTTTGGCCTGTGCTCCAGCTCCTGGCTGGAATACATGTGGACAGAGGAGGAGGAGGGGGCACTGGGTCAGGCTGGGCGAGCAGCAGAGACCAAGCTGCTCACAGTGATGCAAAACTCCCCGTCACCAAACCTGCATGAGGAACAAGAGGAAAAAAAACATCTTTAAAACCTCATTAGTTAATCATCGTCACCGCAGATGGTGCCCAGCTGTAAGCTCCTTTCTGCTCATCCTAATCCCATTCCAAGAAGCTCCCCTTGGCAGAGGAGCCTGTTGGCTTCGTTATCTGGAGAAGTGGCGGAGCATGGGAGCACCTGGCAGTGGGGAGAGCTGCGGGAAGGGGAGAGATGTAAAGCTTTAGGAAGGGAGGTGGGGGCCCATCTCCCTGTGCGGGCAGGGACTGAGCAGAAGCGTCCCACTCTTCGCTCGCAGGGCTGAGGAGCGGGGACCGGAGGAGCTCTCTGTCTGCTTGGCTTTTGATCTCCACTGTCAGTGCTCGAGGAAGGCCCGACCTGGGATGGATTATTGACCTGAGCAAAGCTATGTACCTGGATTACCTTCGCTGTGGTGAGTGGAACTTGCCTCTATCTGTCCCTTTATAAGCTTTTTTTAAAATCAGAACTGGGAAAAGGAGCAACAAGGGAGACACCTTTTTTCAGCAGCCTTTCTGTCACCCTTTCAATGATTTGCTTCTTACTAGGAAACTGGGATGTTGTTGGTTACGTGGGAGAAACAGGTTCCTGTGATAAACAGGAATTCTGCTTACAGGGAAAGGTTCCTGATGGGAACAAGCCATAGCTGGTGGCTGTACTTTGCTTTGTTGAGCAATGCAGATGTTATCCCTGGAAGGCCTCCAAGGGCTGTGTTTGTGTTTTCCTGGGAGGCTTTGCAGTGGGCTCTGGGTCCATCCTTTTTGAGGCAATTCCCAAGAAAACAGGTCTCCTTTCTGACCAGAGCTGGATTCTGGTTTTCCTGATGTAGCTTGCGGCCACTTAAAGTCTCTGCTGCTATTTAGGGACAGCAGGAGATTGAGTGGATCAATCCCATAAGAAGATCTGTGCTCCTGTGCACGGAGAGGGGACTCCGGTCCATTTTAAGCAGTGCTGCCCAGGCAGGGAGCCAGGCTTGCTCCAGGCCCTGATGGGAGAGATGTCACTGTCACCACAAGCCCAGCTGGAATCTAAACCAGAATTTTTACTCTGATTTTCTCTGTAAGATCTGAATAACCACAAGGCCTCTTTTTTCTTTCTTTCTTTTGTTGGCAGCCCCTCAGTCTCTCTAAGCACAAGCTAAAAGGGGGGCCTTGTGTTTTCTGGCTAACACGAGTCTCAAGTCATTAACCCTTGACCGTTCTTCAGTGAATTACTGTCAAAAAATGAATTGACTTCTTGGGCTGAAGAGAGATTCATACAGTTGATGGCATAAGGGTCATTTAGATCATCAAATGTGACTGTTTGAATAGAACATAGCATTGAATTTCACCCTGTAGCTCCTTTGCTTTCTGATCTTTTCACGTTGTGTTAAGAAACTCATGGCGGGACCACATAAACTGAATTAATACGGAAGGGAAGGTGAGAACTGATATAAATTCACCAGGGGGCCACAGGTCAGCATCCCACTGAGACTTCCAAGGGAAGAACCCGGCAATCCATGGTTGCCTCTGCTGAAAACCCAGCTGGTTCTACCTGTCTTTTATGGAAGGATGTTTTCTGGTGGCCATACCCCTGATCTGGGAATTTCTGTACCTCTGTGGCTCTTTGGTTTGGATCAAGATTTGTATTTGCTTGTAAGATCTGAAACTCCAGTGGGTTCTCAGCCTGGCTGCAATCACTATGAATTATTGGTTGTGCTGGGGATTGATTTATCTTTATCTTCCACGTCTTCTGCTCCCCCAAATTGCTCCTTACAGCAACTGAGGGCACAAGATAATGTTTCCATCTCTTGCTGCTTTTTTGCTTGTGGGTTTTTCCCCCCCCGCTTCACTGGATCTCCCTTGGCTCCTCTTTGGAGCTTCAGTAAGTCTTTTTCTCCTCTCTTTTAATTTATTTCCCTGTAATTGCGGCTGTCTTCTTATTGTGCTTTGAAGAAACACAAGCCGTTGGCCAAGAGGTGAGTTTTATTGCTATCAGTTGTTATAAGTGATTTGTGCCCATTAATGTAGAAGAGGGACAAACTGCACATTTAACTATAAAATGAAATTTATAAGGCTTAGGTGGTTTAAATATATTTAAAATAATTTCTGAGAGATAAACAATGCAACTTTTAATCTCTTCCCTTCACAGTGTGATTCTTTTCCCCCTGCCAAAAAACAAAACAATCTTTTTTTCCCACTCAGTCTAGTTTTAAATAACCTGTGGGAAGGGGCTTCCGCTCCTTCATTTGAAGATTATTCCAATCTAAATAACCTCACTTGCCCTTTTCTCAATTTTATCCCATCACATCTATTTTTACCCTCTTGCTCTACATTAAGCTGTTCCTCTGCACCCCTGGGAAGAGGAAAAATTAGAGCCTTAACATTTTGACCACTTAGAGAATGAAAAATACAGGAGAAAATCAAGACCCAGGTGCCTGGCTACTGACAGAAATGTTGTTCCCAAAAGGACTTGATTTCACCTCTTTTGTGCAGTGCCTCCACTCCTCAGCGTCCCCTCAGCCTAACTTATCTCCTGGCTCCCAGTCATTCCTCATTGTTCACTTCCAAGGGCTGAGAGCTCTCGACAATGGAGATCCTACTTTCTCCTTGGCTCTTGGCTCCCTCCTGCCTGCCAGCTCTTGAATTTTCCCTCGGGCATTAGTTGGCCAAGCAATGTATATTTAGTTCTTTCAACATTTTGTTTTATCCCTCCTTCATCTCACCAACCCCTCAATCACTGCTGCTTTTCTCCAAAACCTCCCAAAACTGGCAGCATCCTGCAGGCTTGTGGTTGTCCAGTGCTACCCTGAGTCTTTCTCCTCCTGCAGGGCATGGAAGTCGAGTTTGTTGCCTGACTTTTTTCGGTGTTTCCGCTGACGTCGGTGCCCTGGATCGCGTGAGAAGGATCCTGCGTGTGCTTAAGGGCTTAGAGGGAGAGGTGGGTTACGGAGAAGGGAGAGCAAATCCTCCCATGGCTGTTTCCAAGCAGCTCACCCAGAAACAGTAGAATTGTGTCCAATATTGGCTTTGTCCCTCTCTCTTTGCTTTGATGCAGAAGTGTAAATCATAATATTGGCGCCAAGGGGACAAAGGTCGTGTTCCTACTGCTGTCCCAGTGTGACATGACCAAGCAGTACTGGGCAGGTTACTTGATCCATCAGGGCCTCAGTTTTCCTCTCAGCCTTTGTCTGTCTCTTCTGTCTGATGCTCTGAGAAATTGTGGATACCCAGTCCTGGAAGCATCCAAGTCCAGGCTGGGCAGGGCTTGGAGCAACCTGGGATAGTGGAAGGTGTCCCTGCCCATGGCAGGGGTTGGAAGAAGATGACCTTGAAGGTCCCTTCCAACCCAAACCATTCTGATTCTAAGATCTGAAGAGGAGGCTCAGGGGGGACCTCATCACTCCCTCCAGCTCCCTGAAAGGAGATTGCAGTGAGGTGGGGTCAGTTTCTCCTACCATGACTGCACTGAGAGGTCCAGAGGAAACGGCCTAAAGCTGAGACAGGGGAGATTCAGATTAGATATCAGAAAAAATATTTTCACTGTTTGTGTGGTCAGGCACTGGATGGGGCTGTCCAGGGAGGTGTTTAAGGAGCCACCATCCCTGGAGGTGTTTAAGAAGCGTGGATCTGGCACTGATGTGGTTTTAGTGGTTTAGGGGTTACAGTGGCAGTGCTGGGCTGATGGTTGGACTGGATGACCTTGAAGGTCTTCCAGCCCTGATGATTCTATGGTTCCATGATCCAGTGATGGCAATGCAGCATGATCTGGGTGTCAGCCAGCAAAGGGAAGCTGGCTCACACCGCGGCACCCAGAGAGCAGAGGTGTGTGCTCACGCCTGATCCCACCAAGTCTGTTCCTGCCCACAGGCCTGGGCCTGTGCTGCCTGGCCGTGTCCATGTCCCAGCATGTGCATTCCCCATCCAGCCTTGGAGCACTGCTGGAATCCAGCAGAGTAATAAATCTGTAGAAATTATATCTGCTTGCTCAACAGACATGATGCTCGTCCCAGAGCCACCTCATGCCAGTTCTACTCTTCAAACAACCATGTTTTTTTGGACTTTTTATCCAGGTGCAGTCAGTGAAGCTGTGAGAATTCTTTGCTGCCTGATGGAATCGTGTGTACAGGTGCCAGCTAACCTCCAGTTTCTTTGCTGGGTTGCACTGGGAATGACAGAAGTGCAGACCCTGCCTCAGAGCCCAGAGAGCAATTGGGCTCGGGCAGGTAATAAAAATAACCTGCAAAGTTGTCAACTGGGGAAGGAGCTGGAGCACCAGCAGGGGCTGAGGGAGCTGGGAAAGGGGCTCAGCCTGGAGAAAAGGAGGTTCAGGGGGGACCTTGTGGCTCTGCACAACTCCCTGACTGGAAGGGGCAGCCGGGGAGGGGGTCGGGCTCTGCTTCCAGGGAACAGGGACAGGAGGAGAGGGAACAGCCTCAAGATCCCCAAGAGAGGTTTAGATTGGAGAATAGGAACAATTTCTTCCCTCACAGGGTTCTCCAGCCCTGGCACAGCTGCCCAGGGCAGTGGTGGAGTCCCCATCCCTGAAGGGGTTTAAAAACCTTGTGATTGTGGCACTTGGGTACATGGGTTAGTGGTGGCCTTGGCAGTGCTGGGGGAATGGTTGGACTCGATGATCTTTGAGGGCTTTTCCAACTTAAACAATTCTGTGACCTAAATGTAGAACATTTGATCGTGTTACTAGGAAGAAGCACATTTGCAGCAACTTTTGGTACTAAAACTGCACCTAAGAATAATGAGGCCACTACAGCTGCTTCACTAAGTGAGAGCAGTTTGGTGGAACTTTTTGTCCTACTTCTGGGAACATTCCCAGCTGCATCAAAGTTTGTTTGAAGTTGTCCCATACCAACTGCTCCCAGGTTTCTCTTGCATTTCGCATTCTTTCTGCATTAGCTGACCAGACTTATTCACCAGGTGTCATCCTCGATTCCTGACTGCACAAGCCAATCTCCTGTCACTGAGATGTGGCCACAAGGCCTGGCAGGGAGGGAGTTCTGACTTGCCCTCCACGAACACCTCAGCGAGCCCATGAGCACATTTGGCGGGTGCCCTTGCCATTAAAGTTCAGGCAAAGTGAACAATGAAGTCAGAAAAACATGGCCCTTGGCCAACCCATGGGAAAAAAAATCGGCACAGATAATCCCAGGTATTTTTTGCAGTACTTTTCCAGACCTATTCCCATTCTGCTGGCGATTCACTCACCCGTTTCAACACGCTGTCACTTTAAGCTTCCTCAAAGGCATTCAAAGCCTCTTAATAAATAATCTTGCTATTCCTTATCACATCTGCCTTTCAGTGAGAGACAGGACAAACGGAACAGTGTCCCCATCTGAATCCAGGTCAGGATCAGATGTAAGCTGGGAAACGGTGGTAGTGAGGGGCTGAGTGATCACTGCAGTGTTATATAAGCTTTGCTCTAACTCCAACATGGTTTAGAGAATCTGTGGTTTTGGGGTGCGTATGCGGCCAGGCAAAGGAGGTGAATGGCAGCAAGGAGTGTATCTCTCCCTAAACTTCTGCTTGCTGCCTATTCCCATAATATAAAAAACACTTCATGCTCCATGGACTGAGAGGTGTAAGCTGGATTGGCCAAACTTCACAGTCCTTAGGACAGGCAGGAGCAAGAAAGATCTTCAGATCAGCTGAGCATGGTAAGGGCAAAGGTGAAAACATGGAAAAATGCAGGAAGTTAAGCAGGAAATTAAGCAGGAAGGGGCTGCCCAGGGAGGTGGTGGAGTCCCCATCCCTGGAAATGTTCAATAAACAACTGGATGTGACACTCAGTACCATGGTCTCCTTGACAAGGTGGTGTTTGGTGACAGGTCGGACTCAATGATCTTGGAGAGGTCTTTTGCAGCCTAGATGATTCTGGGATTGTGTGGCTGCAGAAGTGAAGAATTTTATAGGCAGGATTTTGAATGGATCTTGTATAACACAGTGAAAACTGATAAAAGTTTATACAGGCTGAGGTAAGGTCACTCAGAAACAGGTGTTTTGCAGGAAGGGATGGCAGGAGGTCTGGGAGCACTTACAGTCAGGAATCTGTAAGATTTGGCAGCAGTCCAGGTGAGAGTGTCTGGTGTGAAGGAGATGAAGGTGTTGAACACGTCACGGAGGTCATGAGCTTGGGTGCTATGTGAGCGTGGGTTATTCCAGCAGGGAGGGAGGAGCTGTGGTGGGAAATAAGCTGTCCTTTTAACTGTGATAAAAGGCTGCCCAGGGATTTCACGGAGTCTTGCTCTCTGGAGGCATTCCAAACCCACATGGATGCATTCCTGTGTCACCTGCTCCAGGTGATCCTGCCCTGATGGTGTGGTTGGACTGGAGCATCTCCAGAGGTCCCTTCCAACCCAAATTGTTCCTGGTTCTGTGAAAATGCGTGATTCTGGGAAAATTGTTGACAGAACCACCTCTGGGAAAGCTCAGGAAGGAAAGGATAGACCCAGCAGTGGACAGTTACACCTGACACCATGAATGTCAAGGCTGATGTCACCAGCTGACATCACAGAGATCATGATGTCAACAGAGAGGGAATGAGGATGAGGAAGAAGCACCAGGACTTTCAGATCCTCTGTCTGTGGGGTGAAGGCAGCAGAACAGACCAAGTCTCAAAAACGTGGTGTCCATTGCTATGGAGGAGAACTGGATCTCAGCTCAACAACATGGAGGAGGGGCAGGAAGTGGCTTTTTTAGCTATTTTGATTTTAAACCACAAAATCAAATATGGAAGCTTTTAAAGGACGCAAACTCTGTCTAAATATGAAATTTCTATTCTTTTCCAAGCATTCTTTCAAATGCTTTGAAAGAGTAATTAAGGTGAAGTAAAACTTTTTATTTAATTTAATTTCTTTTTATTTTACTTTCTCATCTCTCAAGAATATCAAAGGAATGCTATTTGAAGGGTCAGCTAAGGAGGAAATGCAGTGCTTTTGCAGGGCTTTTTTCCCCTTTCCTTCTCAATATTTCAGGTGTTCATTCTCAGTAATTCTTTTAAATTCAATTTTTTTAAGAAATTGTAAAAAAATTTTTGAAGGGTCAGCAAGGAGCCATTCAAGCATTCATTTCTCATAATTTAGAGCCAGGACACAGGGAATGAGACACAACGAATGAAACAACCTTATTGTCACCTTCTGTGTTCACCACCTAGAGCTTCTTTTCCAGACAGTGGAAAGAAACAATAGTTCTAAGACAGAGTACATTTGAGACTTTCAGTTAAGGATTAAGGATGTGGAGCCTGTTAGAGTGTGTCCAGAGGAGGCCATGGAGATGCTCCAAGGGCTGGAGCCCCTCTACTCTGGAGCCAGGCTGGGAGAGCTGGGGGTGTTCACCTGGAGAAGAGAAGGTTCCAGGGAGACCTCAGAGCCTCTTCCAGAGCCTAAAGGGGCTCCAGGAGAGCTGGAGAGGGACTTGGGACAAGGGATGGAGGCACAGAACAAGAGAGAATGGCTTCAAACTGCAAGAGGGAAGGGTTAGACAGAATATTAGAGAGAAATTGTTCCCTGTGAGGGTGGGGAGGCCCTGGCACAGGTGCCCAGAGAAGCTGTGGCTGCCCCTGGATCCCTGGAAGTGTCCAAGGCCAGGCTGGATACTGGGGCTTGGAGCAACATGGGCTAGTGGAAGGTGTCCCTGCCCATGGCAGGGGGTGGAAGAAGATGATCTTTAGGGTCCCTTCCAACCCAAACCATTCCATGAGTTGAACACAGCCTGAAAGACATCGTATGTTTCTGGCGGCTCTGATGGAGGGCTGGAGTGACCTTTTCAACCGGAGACATTACAGACATCCATGTCCAGCCGGAATTTTCCTGCCCAGTAGGATTTATTTGTCTCACATTATCCAGGCCTTGCCTGACCCTTGTCCCTGCTCCCTGGCTGCACACAATCTTCCTAACCCTGTTTAGGGTTAAGCAGTTGTGGGGACACCTGACTGTATGACCCCACCAGGACACTTTGTTCTTCCAGGAGGGCCCCAAAACTTCTGGGAAGGAGCGTTTGTGTCGGAAATACCCCCCATTGTCCCACAGCTGGCGGTGGAGGGGAAGCATTGTCCCTTCTGCTCCTGCACAGTGCCCGACCAGAGCAGGTGTTCAATCCCAAGAGATCCCATGAGCTCCTGCTGGCTCATCCAATCGGAGAGTCTGGCATTGGGATTCAATAGACGGGGGAAACGAAGAACAGTTTAATTATGTTAAAAGTGTAGGAAAGCAAAAATCACAGAAAACACCAAATTTAGACTTTGCCCAGGGTGCCGGTATTAGCAATGCTACCCTGCGTGAGAGGTCGGAGTTTCGCTGACACGAACTAAAACCAAGGATAAGTAAGAATTGGAAGGATGAAAATCTTGGCGGTAGAGAAAAAGTAGCAGAAAAAGCAGGATTAATTATGAATTAGTAAGGAGGACAATAATTCAAAACTGGCTGCATTATTGAAGACCTTAAAAAAAGATCTCCTAAAGAAGAAAGCTATAGGAGAGTGGTTTGGACAGGATTTGAAGTGAGGAAGGAAGTCACTATAAAACTGCAATTGGTAAAGAACAAATGGAGGAATCCTTGAAAAAAAAAAATGGAAAGAACACAGATCAGTTTTGCTGATCTTGACAAGTTCGATTTTAGAGAATGAGCTGAGAAACTGACTCTGTCACTTCCCAAAGCTGATGTGAATCAGGAAGAATAAGGGAGAAAAGACTGGGATAATATCCCTGATAATTTTTTTCCCTATTACTCAAAGCCAAAAGGAGTCACTCCAGGTGAGACATTGTGTCTTCTAATACAATGGAGCAAATGTTGAGGCCCAAATAAGAGCACAGCTGTATGGCAGAAGAATTCCAGACAAAAGGCCAGATAAACACATGATTCCAGAGAAATTTCACTGCTTCTACTGTTTATCAGATTTTACACAGTGCTGGATTTGGCTTGGTAAGTTATATAAAAGCATTTTAGAAAGAGACATTGTTGGATGAATAAATGCTGTCCATGGATTCAGTAATACACATTGAAGAAGTGAGAGAGAAAGGATATACAGGTTGGAATGTGGAGGGAGCTGATTTGATTTAATATATTTTAAAATAACTTTTTTATGAGTGTAAAAGACACGTTAATAAAAATCAAAATTGATAATCATTTGGAAGGAGCTGAGGGTATAAGAAAGAGAAGAGAAATCATATAAAGGGGCCTGGAAATGTTAACAATGGTCAGAAAAATTAGATCTGTGCTGGGAGGGGAAAAAGCGCCAATGTTGCATTCAAAGGTTTAATAATCTCAAGTAAATGTTTTATTGAAATGGAAAATAGGGAAATGATGGTGGTGTAGAGGAAATTGACTTGTGCCTTATGGAGATGGAAACATTAGGATGCAAATGGTTGTTGGACATACGGAGAACCACGTGCTGAGCTCAGGAGGTCTGGGCAATAAAGTGTCTGAGTGTTTGAAGGGTTGGGTGCTGTCCTGAGGAAGGATTGGAGTGTTTTCTTGTGGAAACTGGGAAAAAAAAACCTTCCAACCCCTGCAGTTTCTGGAATCTGTGGTGAGTTCCTTCTCCTGACACACAGCCCTGAGCTGCCAGGCCAGATCCAGGTGCAGACAGAAACCTCTACAAAGTTTGTGGGGACTTTCTTCATTCACCTCTCAGCAATCAGCTTCTGGGTGGCAATTTTTAGGCATGGCTTGCCTCAGGTTCTGGGTTTTGTGCATATTCCTGGTTCTTCCGCTGCTCACTCCAATTGCCTGGTTTGCTTCCCTGGATGCTGAACTTTCTCAGCCTTTTCTGTCATTCCCTCTTACAGAGGGGAATTCCCTGTTACAGAGGAGCTCGCCAGCCTAGGAGATCTCAGCTGCGTCTCTATAAACTCCTTGTGTGCCTGAGCTTCCTCCTTGGAGCTGGAAACAGCTCTGGGAAGAGAGGTGTGAGGTACAGGAGCCACCTTGTGTGGTTGTGATCACATAATCAAGGGCTATCCCCACCAGACAGTCCCCATGGGGAGGCAAGACAACTGCTAACATCTGCTCGGCCCATTCCTGATCCTTGTGATCTGTGTGGTTTTGGGATTGTGTTCCTTTAACGCAATTAATTGTATCAATTTTAGGTTTGGGGTGGGCAAGCTGCTCCAGTCTGATGTGATGAATAGAATAATGGAATCACAGAATATCCTGAGCTGGAAGGCACCCACAAGGATCACTGAGTCCAACTTGTGGCCCTGCACAGACACCCCAACAATCACCCCCTGTGCCTGAGTGCATTGTCCAAATGGCCTTGGATCTCTGGCAGCCTTGAGGCCATGCCCACTCTCTGGGGAGCCTGTTCGGTGCCCGAGCACCCTGGGGCGGAAGAACCTTTTCCTGATATCCAACCTAAACCTCCCTTGGACACAGCTCCAACTGTTCCCTCAGGTCCTATCCCTGGTTATTAGAGAGAAGAGAAATAGCACATTTGTTTATCAGTTTCCTGGTACAAACATGCAGAGAAAGCTGGGCATCAAACGTCACCTCAAAAGGAAATGCTGAGTTATTTTCCCCAATATTGCCAGAAATGTGAGTAAAGGGCAGTGCTGATTCCCTATAACAATATTACTGGGAAAGGCCTGGCTTCGGCACTAGAAATACCATCTGAAACAAAAGCTGTGTCCCCAGCTTCTAGAGGTATTTCTGACCTCTTCCCAGAGCTGAACAACGGGCCTGGAGCGCCCGGATGTGGCTCTTGCTGTAGGATCCCATTGCAGAGACACTGTCATCGGGGCTGTGTCCCAGCCAAATGGGCTGCCCAGGGAGGTGTTGGAGTCCCCACCCCTGGAGGTGCCCAAGGAGTGACTGGACGTGGCACTCAGAGCTCTGGGCTGGGGACAAGGTGGGGATCAGACACAGGTTGGACTTGATGGGCTTGGAGGTCTTTTCCAACATCAATCATTCTGTGATTCAGGCCTGTTGTTTCAATAGACCACAGCTGGGTGTTGAGCAGCAAGTGGCAGAACTGGCCTCTCTGCCCCTAATATGTTAAACCCTCATTTTCATTTTAGGAAAGAAATCCTACATTTCTCTAGGAAAAGAAAACCAGCCTTCTGCATTAGGTCTTCTCTGCTCCCTTCAGTGGGAAAATGCTCTAAAATCTCGCAGTGGACTGTGCTTATCAGCATCCTGGAGGAGATGTCACACCGTGGTTGGATTGAGGGACTCCAAGATGGGAACCAACAGGATGTGTAGGGAAGGGGTAACAAACGGGCATCACGGTGTCCCTGTCCCTGCCCAACAAGAATCACAGAATCATTATGGTTGGAAAAGTCCTCTAAGTTCATCGAGTCCAACCTTTAACCCACCACTGTCACTAACCCATGGCCCCAGGCTACACATCAGTGTCTCCTGAACATTCCAAGGGATGGTTACTCCATTACTTCCATAGGCAGCCTAAGCAGAAAGCAAAACTCATCGCTGAGGAGTTTGAACCAAGTCTTAGTTTAGAGCCAGTCTTGGTAAGGTCTGTCCTGTCTGAGGTCCTGATCCTGGAACCAGACCTTTATGGCTCAGTCCCTGCTCTCTGAACTGATACCAGGAGTTTGGTCTTCAGCTACATAAATACACCTTTCATTTGCATGGTGAAGGCACGTCTTGCCAAAGGAATAACCACAGAATGGTTTGGGCTGGAAGGAACATTAAGCACCATCTAGTTCCAACACCCAACCTCCAAAGCTTCTCAACTCACATATTTTATCTCATGTTGAAGGCACTCGATTTCATGATTTAAATCCATGGAAAATGATGTATCAACTGTAGAGACCTTGTCAACACAATAAATGCTATAAAGTAAGGAACACTGGGGAAAAAAACCCCGATTTTTTAGCAATTTCAGCAGATTTTCTGTCTTTGCACCTGTGTTTGATGGCTGAAAAACTAATTAGATAATATATCTAGAATAGCAGGGAGATTTTCTATAGATGAATCTGATCTCCGAGACTAATTCTTATCCTCCAGAAAGCTGGGATTCTTTATTGCCTGGGTTAATCCTTTGCATTGGAGGCTGGGCCTGGAAATGCAACTTGGATTGCTGCGCTTTGAGCATTGACTTGTTTTGAAGTGATATGGATCCAAACAAAGAAAAATAAGTACATTCATAAAAAAAAAAACCCACACTAATAAAAAAAACCCTACCTACCTACTAAAAAATCCCACCAATGCCCACCCAAAACCCAGAACAACAAAAAAGTCGCATGTACAAATGAATATTTAAATCCAGTGATCACAGAAGGGAAGAGCAAATAATGTTAAAGAAATTCAAGGTGGAATATTCCATCAGATCCCAGAAAACATCTCTGATGATGGAACAGTTCAGGTGGCTGCAAAGCACGGATCACATTAAACTGGCATTTAGGTGGATCCCAATTTCTACAGGAACCTCAGCCAGCGCAGACAGCCTTTGGAGAATCTGGGTTGCCTTTGCTAAATCACAGAATAAATTAGGCTGAAAGAGATTCTGGAGGTTCTACCACACACTCACAATCTCAGTAGATCAGAAGAGTCTTGAATATCCTCAGGCTTGGCTGTTCCTCCACCTTTGAGGCCCCAGTCACTGATCATCATCACAAATTTATTATTTTTTCCCACCAAGAGGGTGTTTTTCCTGCTGTCACTTGTGTCTGCCATGTCTTAATGCTTTGCTGTTCTGGGAAGAGTCTCTATCCCATACCTATAACCATGCCCTAGGCAGTTATAGACAAAGATGTGAATGTTTCCAAGTCCTTCTCCAGGTTCAACAATTCCAGTGTTCTTATCATTTCTGTTCACATCGTGCACTCCTAGAGTCATAGAAGGGACCTGAAAGACTGCATAATTCCACCCCCCTGCCATGGGCAGGGACACCTTCCACTAGACCTGGTTGCTCAGAGCTCCATCCAACCTGTCCATGAATGTTTCCAGAGATGGAGCCTTTACCCATCCATCCACCCTGTAAATTCCCAACAAAATCCCGGAAGAGAAGGAAAAGAAATAAATTATTTTAGATGCAGTGAATCCAAACCTTCCTAGAAAACAGTCGATGAGAACGTTCTAAGCTGCAGCTGCTGTCAAATCCAGGAGATTTTTGGCACCGAAGACAGAGTTTACACCTCCAGCTTCCTTTCCGATCCAACGGTCAGGTTCAAGGAACGGTGTCAATCCCTGAAATCTCCAACACTGTTCGTGCCTGGAGGTGATTTTCCATGTGTTAGAGACCAGCTCTGACAAGGACCTGGGTGGGGAAAAGGGCTGTGGTTTAGGCTCATTCATCCATGGAACAGAATGACACGTTGGCTGTCGGAAATCTCCTTCCCAAACAATGAAAAACTTAAAGCCTTTTTGATAATCTTCTTCAAGTAATTTAAGTGACAAATTAATTGAGGAGAAAATATACATTCTATCCGTTTTGGTCTCTTTTTTTCAGATAATTATTATATCTTCGTAGGGAAATGGATAATCTGCTTTCCAATTCAATGTTTTTTTCTTTTTATGAATCAAACTCCTCAAAGTTTATAATTTTCCATACAAGACTTTATCTTGGTTGGACCATAAATACTCCTTGTTAATTAAGATCACTTTGATAATTAAAAAATATTTTTCTTCATCGAAAATAGCACGGGGCAAATTGAAATGAGCTTTTCTTAGAAAAAACATGGTTAAATCTTCAAACTGATTCATCCTCCTTGCTAGAAACTCTCACCTTTTCTGGGAAAAATTCCACATGAAATCATTTTGTTTATGATTTCCCTGGAAGACAAACCTGGAGTTTTCAACCAGCTGCATTCCAAATGTTAATAGTGGTCTGTAAATTTTTCTTCTGTCTGGAAGAAATGACTTCGCAGAAATAGAAGCTGCAATTACTTGTACGGGAAGAGAAATTGTCAGCAAAAGTCTGTACCCTGATTAATAAAAAAAAGCCATGTAAAAATTGACACTGGGAATGTTCAGGTGAGAGGAAAGGCGCAGTTTTTAGTATTTAGTGGGATTAATGAACTGTCACTGCTGGATGGGGTGGATTCTTGATAATTTAAAGTATTTAAGTCAAGTCTGGAAGCTCCTTATAAAGGGCTTGAACAGTGGTTGTAGGCCTGGTGCTCGATTCATGGAGTCACATTCCCTGACAGCTCTCCTGCCTTGGCTCGGGCTTCTTCTGGGTGACACCTGGATTCCTCTACTTCTTTTGCACCCCTAACAGAGAGGAGGAAAAAACCTTTCCAAGGTAACACCAGGGCAAGGGACAGAAGGCGAAGGCTGAGGTGAACAGATGCTGCAGGTGAAGGAGCCCTCCAGGAGAGCTGGAGAGGGACTTGGGACAAGGGACAGGAGGGACAGGGCACTGGGAATGGCTTCCCACTGCCAGAGGGCAGGGATAGACGGGATATTGGGAAGGAATTGTTGGCTGTGAGGGTGGTGAAGCCCTGGCGGAGGTTGCCCAGAGAAGCTGTGGCTGCCCCTGGATCCCTGGAAGTGTCCAAGGCCAGGTTGGAGCAACATGCGATAGTGGACATTGTCCCTGCCCACAGCAGGGGACGAAATGAGAGTGTCTTTAACGTCCCTTCCAACCCAAACCATTCCACTGGGTTTTGGCCAAGGGGTCACACAGCTTCCTCTGTGTGAATTCCAGCAGCAGAGGTCTGATAGGGTTTGGAAGCCCAGAACTTCCCTGTCTGTTATAGTTTAGTCTTTTTGAGATATTTTGAACTTTGATGGGAAAATGGGAAATAGGGACCAGCTCCCTGGCACAGCCCTGAGTCGAAAGGCCTCTGTGAGCAGCTCAGTCCCCATGGATGGACTCCTACAAATTTTCCTGTAAAGCTGCAACCTCTTATACTCAATGCAAGCCTACAGAGAGATGAGCTTGGTCCTCTGGCTCAAGGACCCCATAGGAATGGCCCCTGGACCCTCAAAGATGTGCCCACAGCTGGAAGAGCAGTGCTGTGTGAAGAGGACTATCGCGGATGTTACATTGACATTACAGTTAGAAGATTCCAGTTAAGGATGTGAAATGTAAAACTTGCCCAATTTCCTCTTGCAGGATCCCCAAATCCCTGCCCTTCTGATAGATGCCGTTTATGACCCTGATCTCTCTGCAGGTAACTGGTTTCTGTAAAAGAAGGTGCTTAGTGCTGGGAGTGAGAAAGATGCAGTAGTTGTGTCAGTAGTAGAATCACAGAATGACAGAGTCATTAAGGTTGGAAAAGACCTCCAAGATCATCATGTCCAATCGTCAAGAATTCCAGTCCATGCAGGAGTGAGATTTCTCACTGATTCTGGCACCTAAATCCAACTGATTTGTTGTTGTTGTTGTTGTTGTTGTTGTATGTGTGGTTTTTTTGCAAGGACGAACTGAGAGAGAAAACAGGAAGGCTCTTACAGGTGAATTACGACAGAACAAGTAATTTCCCATTATTTGTCATTCATGTGCTTGCCTTTCCTTATTGCATACCCAAATCTCAATGATCCAGCTGTTGAGCACCATTCTGAGACTGTGACCTTGACATCTGCCATGAACTTGAAAATTTCAGGGTTAGGGCTCTCCAGACTTCCCTGCTTAATACTTCCCTGAAAAAGTTGTTACAGATCTCATTCACATCTGTCCTGAGTAAGGGACTGTCTACCAGCTGAGAAGTGACAGATCCGCACTAATTCTTCAGAGCCACCATCATCCTTCCTCCAGTCCCACTGATTTCCCTGGAGTTGCCAAAAGATAAATAGGATTGCAAAGCATTTTAATGAGTAGGTTGGATCAGGAAAGTTTTCCAAGTCTCTGCAGGTCTTTACTTAAGAGGAGAATATTCCGTCTCTGGCCTGGATTGCACTTCCAGCTGTACTGGTGTGATTTCAGAGCAGAGTCAGATTTATACCAGAGTTACATGGGCACAAGGAAGAGAAGGATTGGACAAATTGTGTCTAAAGCCCCAGTGGATTTGAGAGCCTTCTCCAGCAGCTTAGGTAGCTTTTCTTTCTATCCTTGGCAACACAGTCCTGCTTAACCCTCCAAGCTGTGGTCAGTCATATTGAGGCCAGTTTGATTGACAGCAGGTAACCTGTTAGCATTTTTCCTTGCCTTTTCCAGTGTGTTTGATCCTGTCGGTGGCTGGTTGGATGTGTTGCTTTTTTTAAAAATTATTATTATTTGGTTGGTTTTATTTTTAATCCCTTGGATATTCCATAAGAAAAAGTCTTCTTGAGCCAGAGGGATGAAGTATTTCAATGTAAGTACAAAAATTTGCATTGAGACTTCTGTTATTTCTCTAAAAAGATGTATTTGGGCAAGATGAGCATTTTCCTTTGCAGATTAACAGTAGAATTCCCTTCCAATTGTGACCCTTCAAATGGATAACATTAAACTTCTCTCTATGGGGACTGTTTATATTTCCTTTTTTTTTTGTGAGTATATGGCTTTGTAAGAGCAGATCTGATAGACCCTCTAGGCTGGGGTGGGCAATCATCTTTATCACCCAAAACTTAAGAAATAATATTCCTTTAAGGTAGTCATCCCCTAACAATCCTGTGAAATTATTCCCCAATAGAAGTAGTATTGGGAAAGTGTGTTGTGGTTTGCCCTGTATTTAATTTTTCTGTACTTCTTACAGTATGATTTAACAGCTTGAAAAATGTAGAATAAATCCTTGGGAAGCCGTTAAATTTCTGGGAATGCAGTCAGCATATTGTGGATCACCATTTGTCCAGTGACTACAGTTGGATAATGCGTTTGTTTGGAAAGGATGCTGTCACTGGCTGAAAGCTCCAGTGTGGGGCTTGTGGACAAAAAGTGAAACCCACCTTTCCGGAAGCTGTTGGAAAAGAGGGAAATTAGATATTTTTTTCCCTGGAAATGATGAGTTGGAGTGATGGGTTGACCTTTAACTGGGAAATAAATAAGTGAATAATTGCTTGGTGAAATGTGTACGTGGAAAGAATAAATCATACTGAAATCTTTTGGGTGCACATGGATATAAATAAAAGCAGGGATTTGTCACAATAATAGTCTTTCAAATGATGTCTAATGTATAATGTCTAATGTCACCTAGCTGAGCTTAAACTTCCATTTACTGCAGCATTTGCTGTAGTACAGCATGCACAAATATTTCACTTGAGGGTACCATGGTAAGAATATAATGGTTTTGTTCTAAAATGTAGAGAAATTCAGCCTTTACAGCTTTTTGAAAGCTCCAACAGTGACAAAATTCCCATTAATGGCAGTGGGTACCACACCGATCCTCCAAAGAATAAATTGTGATTATCACAATTATTCAAACTAGGACTTCATTCAGCTGCTGCAAGAGGAGTAACCAGGAGCAAACTGAAGGAACCATTTCATTGTAAATACATTTACTGTTTTCTAATTCATTTGTAAGCACGAAAAATTTTCCTTTCTTGTAAGAGATTTTTTGAAAGTTACCATAGAAAACTGATATCAGCTAAGAATGGAATTTGGAAAATAAATTGGATGTAGATGTTTGTGGCCAGAACCCCCTTCTGCAAGTTACAAGTCTACTGATCCCTTACTAACAATTCAAATGGTTTCCTATCTGTCAGCAGATAAATGACCAGAAGATGACATTTCTAAGTGCTGTTTGTAGAGTCTCCATTTAAGTCTGAGTAATTAACTCAGAGTAAACTGGGGAATCATTGTTCATATTCATGAAATGAATGTGTTGTGCTCATTACAGCCAATATTTTAGCAGTTGTAAAAATAGTGCTAATTCTTTTTTTTTTTTTTTTTTAATGTCAAAACCAAAGTGTCTTCTTTTTTTGGGCGTAATAGTTTCATTCCATCTGAGGTCTGAAATTTTTAGCATTTGGCTTCCATAACAATGGATTTGACAAGGGAAAGTAACAAAGAATCTTGTCTTCATCAGGAAAAAGACATTAAAAAACCTTGTGCTCAAAAGGTGGGATGCAACCACCAGACTGAAACACCAAAATCAGTTTATTTATGAAGTGAAGGACACCAACTGCCCCAACAAAACTGAGCAGGTCATCTCCAAGCAGTCTCGAGTTTTCCCACAGTTCATCAGAACCAACTTTTGTAGTTCTATTTTGTGTCTTGTAATATTTGTTACTTGTTTGCATAACTGCCAGAAATTTTTCATCCAGAACTCAGCACATTTTGGCATGGCCTGTTCTAAAACCTGATTGCTCTGCCCCTCAGTGAGCTCAGGACTGATTGTGTGCTACCAAGTGTAATCACAACATGAAGAAATTCAGCTTTGTTTTGGTTTTTGTTATGCTCCAGTGCACGGGGTTAAAGGGTTACATGAGAATCTCAGTGTTGTGCTTGTAAAAATAAAGCTGAAATAATCACCGGCTCTGATAATTTCAGAGAAAACCTCAAAAATATAAGCAAGGAAGACACAAAACTCCAAAGGATAACAATACACTTCTTGTGGGTTTTGCTTGGGGTCTGACTCATGCTTTTTGTGCCTCAGGGGCAACTGGCGCTGACTGGATTCCCACTGGATTCTGCCAGACCGGGAGGGTTTGACTATGATGAGCAGGGTTATGGATGCTCTCCCTTCTGTGTTTCTCTGTATCTGCCTGATCCAGGAATTCCTAAGATTTGTTGGTACAATCTACTCATGATGGAGCTGTTGTGAGGAGCACAAAGCCTGCTCCAATGTCGGGCTCTGATCCTGCGTGACTCAAACAAACCCCACTCTGTTTTTCCTTCTCTTTGTAGTTACCTTTAAGCAAGAGGGATGACTCAGGTGCCTGCTGACTACCTGTCGAACACCAGCTCCTACAACTATGAGCCACCCCTCCCCTCCGTGGCTCGGGCCAGCACCCTCACCAAGGTCCCTCCAGCCAAAAAAATAACCTTCTTCAAGAGTGGAGACCCTCAGTTTGCAGGAGTCAAGATGGCCATCAACCAGCGGAGCTTCAAGAGCTTCAACGCGCTCATGGATGACCTCTCCCATCGGGTCCCGCTGCCGTTCGGGGTCCGGACCATCACCACCCCACGAGGAATACATTGCATCAGTGAGCTGGACCAGCTGGAGGATGGAGGGTGCTACCTGTGCTCCGACAAGAAGTACGTGAAGCCCATCAGCATCACCTCTGGGGGACACAGGCCAGCCCCGCCACGGAACAGGCCCCCCTCCAGCACCATGAGGAGAGCGGCACAGGAGGGTAGGCTGGAAGATTATTCCACACCTTTCACTCACCATGGCCCCAGAATACCCAAGAAAATCACTCTGGTTAAGAATGGGGAAAGTGGATTTCGGCGCACCATCATCCTGAACCGCAGAAATGCCCGGAGTTTCAAAACACTCCTGGATGAGATCACAGAGATCCTGCAGTTCCCAGTGAAGAAACTCTACACTGTTGATGGGAAGAAGGTAAATCTCTCTGGTGCTGGTCAGTTATTCAAACAGAGTCATCACGTTCCCTGTGATTAAAATCCTTTTTTTCATGGGTCCAAAGGTTTATCGACATTACCGTAATCCTTCGAACTTTGTCACGTTAATCATTTCCCCATTAATTACACAAAAGTTTGATGTAGAAGAATCTCGTTCAGCCACTTCATGCGAAATATTGTTCAGGGTCAATAGGAGGCTTAATGTTTTGCACTTGGGTATAAAACCCTAAATAAACTTCTAGTAATGGAGTTTCCCACCTTTTCCTGGGACCCATGTCCCAGCAGAGGTTCAACTTTTCCATACCTGACCACTGGGAATTCAACAGAATAAGGAGACCCTTAGGTAGCACCTTGTGGTTGCACAGTTCCCCACAGAACAGGGTCCTGCTCATGATGCCAGATCCTCAACATTATGATAAAATAACCAATTAGTGCATAAGTAATTAAGGTTTGAGTGGGATCAAGAGACACTTTTGTATTGATGTATTGGTGAATCTGCTGTGGGGGGAACTCTTATAATAAATTCAGGGCATGACAATCTCTTGATTCTTCTGTTCCCAAAGGAATTTCCTGACAAACCCGAGATTCTCTTGACTTCTCTATCTCTTTTTAGCTAACTAACCTTTACTTCCATTTTTTTGAAGGGGTCTCACAAGTTATCCTGACTTCTTCCTGTCCCTGCAACTGAATGGAGATTCCCAGCTCCTTTGCCACTTTTCCCACCTTTACAGGGCTGAGTGCCAGCTCCTCAGTGGTAAAAACACAACCACTTGCAGTGTCACTTTCTGGGCCAGGTGACTGAAATTACCCAAGTTCAAAGGATCCATTATCCAGGAGGGAAAAAAAATGCAGGAATATTTTTCAATAAAATCATTTTGACCTGGCCCAGGGAGAGGAATGTGCAGTAGGAAGGAGAGAGGGAGCAGATAATTTAAGCTGTCCTTCCTGGTGGAAGCACCATATCTTATCACACAGCTTTCTGTTATTCCCACCACTCTGGAAAGAGCTTCCAACCAAACCCAGTCCTGCTGCCAAAATATTTTATAATCTATGGATAACTAACTTATCTTGCCATTGATTTCTCCAGTTTTCAAGACTTGGACTCCTGCTCAGTCCAGATGGACATAACAATATTGAGAGCTGATAGCAGCTTCCTCTTCTTCAATTTTTGAGAATTTTTCACTGATTTCTCTAAAGAAAAGTTTTGCCTTCTACTTCTTAGTGCAGTCTTGATGTTCCCCTTCTAATTCCTAAATGAATTTCCCACAATTTTCCTTCTAGTCTTTATAAACACCAGTATTTTAGGTGGAATATGCACTAAATGCACACTCTGTAAACACAATATCTTCAACTCGATGATCTTCGAGCTCTTTTCCAACCTCTCCATGTTTTCCATCAGGAGAAATGTGCGGATCGAACTCCATCACTTAATCTCTCCACAGTCCCTTCAGATTCTATCTTTTTAATATGAAATTTTTCATTACTGTTTTTTCAATAAGGAGTTGATTTTCTATACCTTAATAATTTTAGTTTCACTCCTTTAATTCCTGTGCAGAATATCACAGTGATAGGTGACGATGGGTCCAACCTCAGCAACATTATCAGCTTCCACATAATTAGGAGATATGTGATTATTAATCCCTTTCCTGGGAATCTTTTACAGTGATATTTTTGGCCATTATTAATTTTAGTAATTTACCCCCAGCTTTTTAGCTATTCACTACTGTTCATTTAACAACCATTCTTATTAGGGCTTCCTGTTATTCAAGGCTTGGGTGCAAAGCATCACAAAAAAATTCACTCTGTCTTGGATTTTCCAATCTTTTCTTTTTACATGGATTCTCTAAACAATCTCTGTTCTTCTTCTAAGTTTTCTTATCATATCTCAGCTTCAAGACCTCTGTTTCTGATACACAGATGTATCTAGTTTTGTCTGAGTTTTCACCAGATTGGTTGAGTCTGAGTTTTCACCAGATATAACTGTTTCGCTGAGGAGTGAAAATAGTGAATTCAGCACACAAATTTGTGAGCTTTCCTGAAATAACCTCCTTCCACTGGTGCTGGAGTTTAATTTTAGCTGTACACCTTGTCTTTATACTTAAATTTAATTTTCTTTTAAAGCCAGTGTAAAGAAGCTTCTATTCTTCCATGATCATTCAAATGTATCTGCATGTTTCATATTTCTTGGGTATTTCCTTTTTTCTCACCTTATTCTCTTTGAAGAATAATTCAAATGCTCTTTAAATAATTTTGTAAACTTCTTTTATCCCAATTATCTATGTAATTTTTTTCCCATGACTTAGTACGGAGGTATTCCTGGGAAAGAGGGCTGGGATTCAGTGGAACAGTAACTTTCGATATTTATTCCCACATTTTGACAGATTAGCAGAATAATTCCTAAGCAATGCATCTGGACTACTGCTGAATTGACTTAGTCTGTCTCAGAATAACAAAATTCACAGCATTTAATAGCTGCTTCACAATGTCCCTTTTGCAGCCAGCTTTTCCTTGATCTCTTGAAAACCAAACACAAAAAAGTGGAAAAATCTCCTGTCCTACATGTTAATCAATCTTCCATCAATGGAAGAGCAATTCATAGAACTCAGAGTGCTTGTTCTTCAATCTCCTTTTGTTTCTTCTACTACTGTAATTTCAGATGTAAACTTAAATCCTAAAATGAATTCAATCATCTCCGTCCCAGTGCTCTGCTCCATTTTAATACTTCTACCATTTTGTTGAGTAAATTCAGGCCGCTTCAAAATTACAAATCTTTATGTGTGTATAAGCTTAGACACACATGGGACAGGCTCGTGTTGTGTTCCCTTCATGGAGTCTTGATTTGAGAAAGCAGAGAAAAGTGTTTTCTTCCTTTTGTAGTCCACAAATTTTTCCAGTAAACTTCTAAGTTTAGTTCAATCATAACTCAAATCATAGAATCTGAGAATTATAAATCCCTGATTACCATGGAAGTAGACTTCCATGAAGTAAATCCAGTTTGGTTCTATTGATATTTACATATTTCCATTTTCGTTCTAACTCCTGAAGCCTTGAATGAGCTGAAACTAGTATTTTTAATCCTAAACAGCAAGCAGATTTCCTACTAGGAAATCCTAGTCCCACTGAAGAAAGTAGGTGTGAAGTGTTTGAACACTCATTTCATTAGGGAAAATAGCCCATTTTCCCAAATTAACCAAGATTTTTCTTGCCTAGAAATTTGATGAATATCAGACTGGAGAAAAATTTAATTCTATCTTACGTAAGGAAAATCAGTTAAATCTTCAACAAGAAAAAAAAGTCAAAATCATAACTTTGTTTTCAGGTCAAGCTATTTGTTGGTGTTTTCCAAGTGATTAACTGGAAATAATTGGATTAACTGCCCAAATAGAGAAATTTGTTATTTAAGTTAGCATTGACACGCAATCAACTGGCCAGTGAAACTTTGAGCACTAAAATATAGACAGTCCTGGACTAAATTAATTTATCTAAATCTAACTAACTCGTGAGGCATTTAGGATGGGGGGACATTTTGCCTGTTGGACCCTATAGAAGGTTGGAAGAGTGACTTAGACTTGTCACATAAATTAACCCAGGCCCAAGTTTTCATACACTGGTTCTAAATTACTACAGATATTTAGATATTGGCAAACATAAAAGGTGGGATTTTACATCAATTGGCTTATGAGACTGCTGGAAATCAGAGTTTTCCTAATTTTTACTGGGAACATCAGTTCTACACTAAAAAAAGAACCAGGTGCCCAGGTATCTCAATAAAGAGAATAATTGTAGGTTATCTTCTCCATCAAATGACCTTTTGACTCAATTCTTGGAAGTTTTTATACCACATAGTGGGTTTTCTTCCTCATGGTCTAAACCACAGGAATGCACCTCTGTTCAGATCCTCACTGCCTGCCTCTGGAGAGGGAAGGATGTCTCTGGGGGCAAAGAGACAGAGATCACGGAAAGGGCAGAAATCCTCCCAGGCTGTAAGAAATGACGTGTAGGATTATGAGGCAGCAACAGAGGATTTCCCCTACAAATGGCAATTATCCAGGGCCCACCAGCTGGACAGTCATTAAGACTTCGTTAAGTCACAGCAACCCAGCACCATGACTGTGTCCAGGCACAGATGTCCTGATTTCTGAATCACTAGGCCTTCCTTTTACTGGCTGTCTTAAATTAAAACAAAAACCAAACCAAACTCTTCCTTAAAATCCAAAGCTCCTCCTCACATGTCATTTGAAACCACACTGTGAGATGGCAAATAGTCTACATAGTTTATGGCTACTGGTGGCAATTACCAAGAGCAGCTCCAATGGGATTTATCAGCCCTTGGAAGAGTTATCCAGGGGATGTGGCCAGTTTTATGTTTGTTGGAGTCAGGCCAAGACTGAGATTTTTTTTTGTTTGAGCGCACTCAAGGCTGACCGTAAGTTGTTACATTTAATGAGGGAATCTGCTCCGGTTTTGTAGTGTGGAAAGGTCAAGTGGATGACCAGAAAGACTCGATTTTGCCTCAGATTCTGCAATTGAGAAGGTTGCAGAAAGAGCACTGTGTGCCACCGGATTTCCACGGAGGATCAGAGAATTGCCGTGCGGGTTAATCAGGGGAGCAATCATGAGTTAAGGAATGTTTCCTCAGGCACCACAAACTGGAGACTGTAAAGGATTAGTTATTAGAAACTCCTTGGGATAAGAACGCTCAGTTTTCTCCCATGTTTATGTGGAATTTTTGCACGGGATGCACCTAGGCATGACCAACCATTCTGGGGCAAATTAAGCCGTCTTTGACCACATCCCAGTTTTGGAGAAAGACAGAAGGGAACAAATGAAGTGTCTCTCTCTCTCTGGTGTATCTTCCCAGTCTCCAGCAACCTGTAGGGTAAGATCTTCTGCCCAAAGCAGCACAATGAGCCCACACAGCTATTCCAGTAGCCAGAAGAGCATTAGGGCACAGACTCTGGCACCAAATGGCACCATCTGTGGATAATCACACTTTGTAGCACCCAAAATAGGGTCTAATTCCCACAGGGGTGGCCATGTTCAAGGTGCTTCTTAGAAAAGCTCCCTGGCTTGTGGTAACTCCCAGATCTGCCCAGGGATTGCTTGGGAGAGTGCCAGTTGATCCAGGCTTTAAATGCACTAAAGCCCACTCTAAGAAGTGTGGTAGAGGCAATGCTGTTCCAGTGCCCTGGATCCAGAACTGATTCAATTTAGCAGTAAAGGTAGAACTTTTATTTTTAGCTGTTATTAGCCAAGCTGGTGGCCTAACTATTATTACAAAGTAGTTCTTTATAATAAGGACTGTATTTACAGCGACCTAGGGGTGCAAGGCCAGGAAACAGGCTTGTCTGACATATTTCCTGGCTCAGATTTACACAGCCATAGAGCCATTCCTAGGACATCTGTAGGCTGCCCGCAGGCATCCTCTCGGCCACTCATGTTTGGGCTCTCTACCAAGCTCATCTGTCTTAATGACAGGTGTCATCAAGACCCTGATGGAAGTGCAGGAGGAAAAGGGGATACGTGGAGGCAGATAAGCTGGTTTAAAATGTGGTGTATATAAACAGTGAGAGAAGAGAGGTGATAATTTGCCTCCGTGGGATCGTTAATTTTCTGGTTGCACGTTGATGTATTCACTGTGACACTCAGTTTCTGTGCTCAGGTATGAAGGATTGCAACCAATTCCAGCCCCTGATCTGGAGCAAACCGTTGTTATCAAGCAAGCTGTGCCACTTTTCCACCCACCACGTGTGTGACTCATGGTCTAAAAACAAACCACAGGTTTCAGGTTTGATATTCTCTGATTCTGTGCCAAAACCACAATGACTCCAACGAGATTTACACAAGCGATCTGTAAACCTCAGCAAAACTTTCCATGAACCTCATCCACAAGAAGATTCATATCCAGGTGTGTTTTGTGAACCTTTGAGATGCCCTGAGATCATCTGGCCCGGTGCCTTACAAGGTAGAGTTAAAGGGACCCTGTGTTTGGCCACTTTCTTATCTAACATGCAGCAAATCTGATACTTTCTTATCTAACATACACCAAATGCAGATGATTCCTTTAGCCTGAGGAGGTTTTGTTCTTTCAGTAATAATGGAGCAAAGTGTAATTGCTTTCTAATCCTTTTGAGTTTAATCCAGGGCAAAGACATTTCCAATCATGTTATTGAGTACATCCAATAATCGCAGAATCATGGAATATCCTGAACTGGAAGGGACTCCCAAGGATCATGCAGTCCAACTCCTGGTCCTGCACAGGACACTGCAAAAATCCCACAATGTGCTTGAGAGTGTTGTCCAAACCATCCTGGAGCTCTGGCAGCCCTGGGTGCTATGACCACTAACATTTCCTAATTTTTCCTAATAGCAATTTAGAAAATCCCACCACTCGTTTATCTTGTCCTTATCAGCTTCATTATACAACCAAAATTTTCTGCCATGTTATAGGTACCTCGTCCTGCAACTATTTTTGGCATTTCTGAGTTTTTCCCAAAACAAACTATTTTTGTTTCTAAATGCAAGCAGTTTTGAAAGAAAATGAATTGAATGTTTTAAAGGTAGGATTTTGTCACATTTAGGTTTTCTTCCATCTTAAACAAATTTTAGAATGTACTTATAGGAAAATTACTTCTACAGTTAGCAACATATGGAAGGTTAGAACTCTGGAAAGATTACAGAAAGTTAAAGAAGAAAAAACGCAACCCAGACTTATAAAATGCAGATTTGTCAATGCAACAAAGAGCACAAAAGTGCACAACAGTCATTTAGACTTGATATAAAAATCCTGTATGGTGGTTTTATTTATGAAAAGATTTATTGAGCCAATAAAACCAACTCTATGCCAGTAGCAAGTAAATTGCCAGAAAAAATCAGGGTTCATCAGAAAAAGTTGTGTTACAAAATATTTCATGAGAAATGTGAAGCTTTTCCTGTTGATGGTTCCCTTTATAGTGCAGAAAAGGAGCACTAAATAAAAGTGAACTTCAGGAGAGTAAGATTTGTCACCATGATCTCTCTCTTTATTCATTTGCTGAGAGTACAAAAAATAGCAGAATTCCACCCTCTCCTGGAAAAACTGTGAATTTTCTGTAAGTACTTTCAGTAGAAATCACTCTTTCTGCAACGAATTTTCACAGGAAAGTCTGTGAGGTTTTTTCATAGGGAAATTAGGTTTTACAAATTCAGATTTTAGGGGTTTTAACCAGTAAAAGGTGAGGAAAAGAGAGGATTTTTGCATTTGCATGAATTTTCCTCTTCCTTTTTGGCCTTGAACAGGGAATTCAAAGGATTCTGCTGCAACTCTTAGCAAGGTCTGGAAGTAGAAGTAAAAACCTTCCCACCTTTCCCATTTGTATTGTGGACTTCGCAAATTGAGAGTGAAACCTGGACTCAATAACAAGAAAAATATTCAGTTAAACCAAAATTTTCTCAGCTGAATGGGTGTCTCTTTATGCCCAGAGCTTCTGGAGTCCACAGATTGCACCCATTGTGTTTGTGCTAAGAGGTATCCAAGATGGCAAGACCATGGATCAATTCCCCATGCATCTGTGAGCTTGATCCAGGAGGGTTTATATCCTCAATCCCAGCTCCTACAGATAACTGGAGCACAGTTCTGTTGTCCTTCCCTCTTTCCCTCACCATTTCCAACTGGAATACCTTCTCATCCACCATGTAAATATTACCCATATGAAAGCAGTGAGTTTTGACAACTTGTGGTCATGGGGAGAAGCTTGAACTCCCAAACTGGATCCTTCCCACTGACTCAGCCACCACAAGGCTGAGCACAAGGACCAAATGCTTTACATTTTTTGAGGCACGTCAATTTTTAAGATAATCCTGCCCCAGGAGAGGATCAGGGCATGCTCTCAGGGTGGAGTATATGTTACTCTGACTCATCATTTTCAATGTTGGATGGACCAGATTTAATGAACCCAATGCCAAAGGGGCAGGTGGGGGACTCTGATTTCAGTCAGAAGGTGAAAAACATCAGCAGCAAAACTTTTCTAGAAAGGCTATCCCCTCTTCTCAGTTGAAATTTGCACCTTTAACAGCAGTTTGCTCTTTCTCTGGCTGTTTCACAGCTTGAGCAGTATCAGACCTAATTTTGAGTTGACAGGGTAGGTGGGGAGAGAAAGGGCCATCAAAACTTGTATACAAGGCCAGTGCAATGTGGAGATCTGCCCAAATCAATACGGCATTTTGTGAACTCCTGGGGAAATTTCTCATAGCCTTCATCAGGAACCAGCTCATCCTGCACAGGGGCAGGACTGGTGGCACCCCTCACACAATCAAAACTTCCAAACTGAACCCGTCTAGAAATCTGATTTCTTCCCATTTTTGCCCTCTTCACCTGTTTCTCAGAAACATGTTTTCTCCATGCCTTTATTTTCCCCATCAATCCTCTTCATTCTCCTTTTCCCTTTTCCCATGGGGTGTTTCTCTTCTGCTGCTACCCAAGCGATTTCCAGTGACCACTGAGATTTTGATTGCAGTATTTCTCTTGGAATGATGGAAGAGTTCTTCATCCAAAGTATTTCCAGTATAAAACTCAGAATGAGTATTTTACATGTGTGCAAAATGTCACACACAGGGAAAAGGCAACCATGAGTACTCCAGGAAAAGGTGCCAGCAAAGCAATAGCTACACGTGATCTTTGCCTGTGCTTGACTGGGAAAGCAGAACAGGGCTTTATTGCATTTTTCCTCTCTATTTCACATATTTTATTTGGCTCTTTGAGTGCTTCATGCCCTTCCAAAACTCTCATTATTTCATGCAACATTGCACAGTGGGCAAACCTGAAAGCTGAACAGGTCATGTCTGTAAAAATCTAGAAGATGCTGATGTTTGTAGAAGTGTTGGAATGACAAATTATCTTACACTGCTGCATTTCAGCATCTGGAGCATTGGACTTGCTCATATTCTCGTTAAATAAGCACCAAATAAAGGTAGCAGCTAGTAATTTGAGTGTAACAAACTACCTGCCCTTACAAGAGCCTTGGACACTGGAATCTGGCCTGATTTATGCATCTTTGTTTCGTAAAAGAAGGTTTTGGGATAAGCTAACTGTGGCCTTCCAGCACCTGAGGGGAGCCTGAAAGAAAGATGGAGAGAGACTTTGGACAAGGAGTGACAGGAGTGACAGGACAAGGGGGAATGGCTTCCCACTGCCAGAGGGCAGGGATAGATGGGATATGGGGAAGAAATTCTTGGCTGTGAGAGTGGTGAGACCCTGGCACAGGTTGCCCAGAGAAGCTGTGGCTGCCCCTGGATCCCTGGAAGTGTCCAAGGCCAGGTTGGACGGGGCTTGGAGCAGCCTGGGATAGTGGAAGGTGTCCCTGCCCACGGCAGGGGGTGGAACAGGATGATCCTTGAAGCCCCTTCCCAACCAAAGCATTCCATGATTCTGTGTGGATTTGAGGATATGATATTTAATTTAGTTTGAGGATCCATGTGAGTTTTGATTTGGGAGATGGAAGGGATGCTGTGTGCTCCCTTCTGGACTAATAATTTAGATGTTACCATTTCCAGAGGATTAGATCAATTTCCGTGCAGTATTCCCTTGCTCTAAGTTCAGTATTGCCTCTCGTTCTGTCTTCCTTCTGATGATGGGGAAGAGACTTCTGACCCCTGATGAAGTTAGAGAAAGGGAGAACAAGTCATGCACTTCCTGATTTCTTCCTCCTCCTTTTCTTCTACCACTTTGTTAATTTGTATGTGGGCACGGAGTGGCAACACCCCATGATTCACCTTCTGACCACAGATTACCCAACCACTCCCCAGAAGAACCACTCTCTAATTCCTCCGGTGCAAAGTTTGGGGAAGGGAAGGGCAAATGGGCTCTTTGCATGAACAAAATGCAAAATTTATTATTGTTAAACCACGATACATCAGTTCAGAGCCTGGATGCCCCCGGGTTGGATGTGGCACAACCACAAGACAACAGGGCTGTTCACACTCGAGGGAGTTGTAAAGGGAAATGGAAGACAAAAGGGAGCAGATGGAAGAGCTCTAGGAAAGGAGGCAGTGAGACAGCACAGGCCATGGACTCAGCCCGTTAGCCTGTTGCTCAGTGGGTCTGTTTCCAGCTTTTCCTGTTTCTCCCATGCATCTCTGAACTCCTTTGGAAGGTGTATTAGCTTACGGACTTGTCCTCTGAACCGTGTCTTGCATTATTTCCACATTCTGTCTTTCTCTAAGTCTGAGATGTCTTTGGTTGGCTGGCAGCCAGCAGAGAGAGAGCAAAGGTGTCTCGTTCACTCTGCCTGCATCAGAAGCTGATATCTGTGTTCAGCTTCTGAGCTGAGCAAGGCTGAGAGTGGTTCTCTTTTTTCTGGGAAGAGCCAGAGGGTGGCATGTTCCCCACAACAACGAGCTGCTTCCATGTTTCAGAGGTGTTATGTTTGCTTTTCTTCTGTAAAGGTATTGGTGACTTTTTATTATGAATTGTGTTCCAGTAGCACCTAGAGGTCCTTGCTGAGATCACAGCAGTTTGTGGGTTCTGTACAGCAAAATTCATGGAGACAATCCATCCTCAATGGATAGCAGCCAGACTGGAAGAGAAAGGGATATTTCAGACGAGAGATGTGTTTGCATTTACACTTCACTCATGGTGACCTCCCAAAGTGGAGCTTAATATCTGTAAAACATTTTTATTGGAAAGAAAGTGGAGCTTCTTTGAACCAATCCGTAAATGTCATATCCCCCTGGGGCAGGGAGTTCCTGTGGTGGGGGATAATGAATCATAAATCATAGAATGGTTCGGGTTGGAAGGGACCTTAAAGATCATCTTGTTCCAACCCCCTGCCATGGGCAGGGCCACCTTCCACTAGACCAGGCTGCTTCATGCCTCACCCAACCTGGGCTCTTGTCCAGAACTTCACTCATGGCATCCATAATCCTCTTGGATCCTGATCCAGAGTCTGAGGAGGTCACCAAGTTTCTCTCCATCCATTACAGTGGGATTTGGATCAGGTTTTACAGTAAGATTGAGAAACCTGATTTAATTTTCAGGGATTATGCAATAAAACTTTAATGCGAGTGTATTCCAGCCCACCAAGTGCCAACTGCTAGAGACTGATCCCATGAATTTTGGTGGATTTTCGTCTCTGATCATCCACAGCCTTAACTGTGACTGAGTTATATCAAGGGAACTCCAAAAAGGCTTGAATGGGACCTGAGAGGTCCAAAGGAACTCTTTCCTAACCCATCAAACACTTTTATCATAAGCCACTATTCCTCTCACATTTTATTCCTGACTGTTCACTTATGGATTAAAATATTCTTGAAGTTCCCATGTTTTGGGATTCAGCTTGAAAATGAAGACACCTCATTTTCTAACTCTGTGAATGTGGTTGATGTTTCCTGCTGAGCTTTCCGGTCTCTTATTTATATTTTATCCTGTCAGCCATCCTCAGGCACATATTGGATACTCTAGAACATCTCGAATCGTTCTAGGAATCTTCATTTAGGCAACTGCATTGAGATGATTGACTCTGTCGTCAGTGAGAGTCAGGCATGTCCAAGGGGGAATGTTCCACCTGCATCAGGTGGCTTTCCTGGGGTGAAATTACCTGTCTCCCAAAATTATTGGCTGCTCTCCACCCATGTGCGAGAAGCCTTGACTGTATGTGAGTTACAATCCTGTGGGATGAATTAATGGAGAGAAATTAGAGCAGGGCATTCTCTTCTCCATCACAACTCCTTTAGATGATCACCAGAATTTAAGTATTTACATTCTGTTGCCTTTGGGGTTTTTTTAGCTACATTGTGGTGGGATGTAATACTGTTCTCTTGGAATATCCTGTCATGGGTGCTCAGGAATCTTGCTGTGGCAGCCTGAGGGAAGTGAGGAATCTCTTTGCCATAAGGATTTACTTACAGGCTACTGCTTGGAAGGGAGAAATGTCACCTCTGAGCAAACAAAGGAAAATTTAATGTGGGAAAAAATCTGTGCTGAGCGATGAGTGGCCACCATTTCATTTCACTGGGGCATCTTCCGATCTCCTCCCACCATAAAAGAGAGCACCAAATATCTAAGGTCTTACTACTGCTTTAAAATTATAGAATCATCATAGAAATGATTAAGGTTGAACAAGACCTCCAAGATCATGAAGATCAGCCTTGAGATGAAACACATCCCCCTTCAGCGGTATTCAGTTTTCTCCACTGTCTGTGAGAGCTAAAGCAGATAAGAACATTCACCTTCTTATCTTCCAGTTCCACCCCACTTTTTCTTAACTGATGTCTCCATGAAAATAACATCCCCCCCCCGCAATAAATTCCAGAATCACTTTATCACTGTGGATGGAAAAGACCTCTGGAAATCATCTCACTAAACCTTACTTTTCCACCATATTGTGTTGGAATTCACATTGTCCTCTGCAAGATCATTCCCACCTCTTACCTAATCTGAACAGAAATTCGACATTAGATTATTTTCTCAGATTTTAATGCCATCTAATATTTCATCTCCTTTTTTTGGGTCTCACATGGTTCTGAAACATGAATAGATACTGTGTCTGCTTTTCACCATGGTCCTACTGCCACATCTTGTAATCTTCTCTCTCTCTAAGTTTCTGTCTGATGTCCAGTTTCTTCTCCCAGCATGAAAATCTGTGGCAGAAATTGCATGGAAAACACAGTTGCACAAGTCATAAAAACTCTTCAGTGGTTCTGTACCTAAGAAGAAGAACGGGATCATTTCTCTTGCACAATAGCAAAAAAGAGGCTGAAGCTCCTCTGCTCTGGAGCCAGGCTGGGACAGGCTGGGACAGCTGTTCAGCCTGGAGAAGAGAAGGCTCCAGGGAGACCTCAAAGCCCCCTCCAGTGCCTAAAGGGGCTTCAGGAGAGCTGGAGAGGGACTTGGGACAAGGGATGGAGGGACAGGACACAGGGAGTGGCTTCCCACTGCCAGAGGGCAGGGTTAGATGGGATATTGGGAAGGAATTCCTCGCTGTGAGGGTGGGGAGGCCCTGGCACAGGGTGCCCAGAGAAGCTGTGGCTGCTCCTGGATCCCTGGAAGTGTCCAAGGCCAGGTTGGATGGGGCTTGGAGCAACCTGGGACAGTGTAAAGTGTCCCTGTCCATGGCAGGGGTTGGAACTGGATGAGCTTTAAGATCCCTTCCCACCCAAACCATTCCATGATGACGCTGATGGAAAGAAAGCTCCCAGTTTTCCTCATTTCCCAGCTGTAGGCAAAGTGATTCAGGCTCCAGAGAGAGTCTCTAGGGGAGACTCCACCACTGCTTGAAATGGGGCCAGTATTTCATTCAACACTTCCAGGTGCAGCAGTGGACACTGGAATGCCTGCAGGGTCAGGATCCAATCCCTTCAGATAATAAATAGTTTTTATATATTCCTTAAAAAGAAAGAAATCTGAGAAGGACCACGTGGGCCTCACCCAGGACACATCAAGTGAGCTGCAAGTTGCTAAACACCCAAGTGGGGATGTGCCATTTGGTGATAATTCAGCACTAGAAAAAAAATCATATTGATGGCCCTGAAGACAGACAGCCCAGGCAGTGACACGTTGAGAGGATGGGATTCCTGCAGCAGTGTGGGAAGGCTCCATGTGGAGCAGATGGAATGAACTCTTATCCCAACATCGCACTGCCCTGAAACAGTGGATGTTGCATTAAATCAGTGCAAGAAACAGGATTTTTTAACCCTCAGAAAATATTCAGCTGTATCTGAAGCTACCGAAATGTTTTTAACAGTAAAATATTGCTAAGGTGAATCTCTGGAATTATTCATTCAAAGAGATTAAGCTTGCAAGGCATTAGGAAGAAAATTTACATTATAGACAGAAACACTGTTAAAGTGCTGCTGATGTCAGAAATACCCCATACTTCAAATACAGACTGTTTTAAGTGACATAACACAAGTGTATTCCATATAAAAGAATGTATAAATTCCCTAACTCATCTGGCTCAGCTCCGTGGATCCCTGACTCCCTGTCATCAGCACCATCTATTTTCTGCACACACAACGCAGCAGTGATGAGTGTGATTGAAATATCTACACCCAGAAATGGAACCACGTGAGAAAATGTGGGCAAAAAATAGCTTTCACTGAAAAAAAGTCCTTTACAAATAGGAACCGTTCCTAAACTTAGTGGGGCTTTAAAGACAGATTCTTTTACATTAGGGGCAGAACACATTTTGTGTCTATTTTTCCTTTTTTTCCTCTCCCTCTTTTTCTTTTTCTTATTTTTCATCCTCACTTTTTTTCCACTTGTATAAGATCAGGGGGAAAGATCTCACCAAAGGAATAAAAATAAAAAGAAATAAGAACAGGGGAAAAAGAACAGAAAAGTAAAGAAGGAAATTAAATATACAGGTGGCAAAAACATACTCAAAATACTTGATTTATTAAATTCTGGGCTTTCTATAAACTTTTAAAGTGAGCTAGAAAGATGTTTTTGTCAGGAGCATATAGAGATGTTTTCTTTAGGAACAGATGGATCAGAAGTGGAGTGAACAGAGGCAAACTGAGATTTGTGGGCTATTTTTCTGTTTCATGGTACCCATCTCATGAATCCAGCAGTTTTGTTGCTTTGCAGTGTTTAATGAAAGTTTCAGTGAGCAAAGTTCTCTTATTTTGGGTTTCACAGCAAACTGGATGGGCCTAAATCACAAGGGTTGTTATAAAACAAACAGTAAATAAAAAATAACAGCAATGGGATTTTACTGTATTCCCACTAAAAAGTTGATGCCATATGTTTTATTGCAAGAAATGTTATCAGAAGTCATTAACTGGATCTAGAATGTGTTTCCTTTATCTGTCTTGTTCTTTCTCCCTTCACACATTTACCCTCTTATTTGCACCAGATCCAGCAGCAATCCCTCAGTGCGTCCCACATTCCTGGTGAGACATCTTGGAAAACCCCAAGGGCATTTGACAAACTGAGGGTTTGGGCTCTGAAGGGGCCCTGGTTCTCCATTCCTTGGCTGTAACAATATTTAGAGGCCGAGGTCTGTCCTTCATGCACTGTTATTTCAGGCACGTGTGGCCACTGCAGAACTGTCATCGCTGCTCCTCTGAGATTCCTTATCTTGGTTCTTACTAAGGGGATGATGATTAAGTGACAGATTGAGGTCAGGGTGCATCTTGCTGAGCCTACCACCAGTGCTGGCTTGGTAACCCATGGTGTGGTCACCTCTTGTTGAGGTCTTCCCTATGCTCTAGAGATGTTCTCCTGATGTAGCAGGCTGAGGAGGAAGGGACATCCCAGATTATGGAGATCCCTGGCAACATAAAGCTGCTAAGGACTGGCCACTTTAATGTCCTCTCAGACAGCAAGAGAGATTTCTCCTTCTTTTGAAAGATACCAAGTATTTTAGCTGAGAGCTCAACTTCAGTCTTTCAAATGAGAGGCTGCAGAAACAAGATGAAAGATGAGTCCAGGATCTGTCTGTTCAGTGCTTCCACAGGACTGATTCCTGCTCTTTGAGAGAGACAATTGTATTTGGGTAGAAGTTGGATGGGGCTCCGAGAAACCTGATCCAGCTGAAGATGTCCCTGCTCATTGTAGGGGGCTGGACTGGATGGCATTTAAAAGGTCCCTTCCAACCAAAACTATTCTAGGATTCCGTGAGAAGTGACTCAATGAGGGACTTGGTGTGTTATCCAGGAACAGGTCACATGGTGAGGATGAAGGGTGCAAACCTGAGTTCTCGTGCAGGAGCAAAGATTCCTTCACAGGCACTTCCCACGCTGGGGAAAACGTTCTTCATTGTCCACCACTGAGGCAATACTTGGGCTTATAACTGGGGCAGTATTTGAGAGAATATTAGGGGAAGTCACACTTCTTGTCCCTCTTCTGGAGCAATAAAAGCATCAACTAAGGGACAACATGAAATGTAGCATTTTTCAGGTAATAAAAGCTGCCCCATACAGGAATTAGAAGAATTTAAATGTTGTAACTCTCTGTAAGGGAAACTGAAACACCTCCAGTTCTACCCTCTTCCTCACTAAGGAATATGCCTGATTTTTTTCCCGAAATATGTAAAATATTGTATAATATATAATAAATGAGATATATTCTCCCTTAGGCAATCTCTCCCACCCCTTCCCCATCTTAGCAAATCTGATCAAAACATAGCAGAGCTTCTCTTTCAACAGAAGAATTCTCCAACAGGCTCTGGTTGACCCCAAAGTTCTCCAGAACTACATTTATTTTCACTGAATCACAGAATATCCTGCGTTGGAAAGGACCTACAAGGATCATCAAGTCCAACTCCTGGCCCTGTACGGGAAAACCCCAAAAACAGCATTGCATGCAAAGACCGTTATCCAAATACTCCTTTATTTAGGTGACAGCTCATTGTCAGTTAGTTCCGGGCCTGGAAGAACCAAACTCTTCTGGCTGGGCTCATGGTGATCCACTTGCTGTTCCCTTTGCAGATCGACAGCATGCAGGCCCTGCTCCACTGCCCCAACGTGCTGGTGTGTGTCGGCCGGGAGCCATTCAAACCTGTATCCATGGAGAATTTGAGGAAACACTCTGTGGAGAAGCTGCCCAACCTGCCTCCCCACTCCAACAATGGCAACAATGTCAACGAGAACAATGAAAGTAAGAAAACCTCGGGGCCGTGTCACGCAGTCGTCCCCAGGCCTGTGTCCCACAGCGTGGGGATTACAGGCCCCTATTGTACTGCCCCAGTGTGCAGATTGCATGTGGAAAATGCACTTCCCTCTCCCTGCCTCCCAGGCCTTTCCATCCTCCCCTTCTTTTTCTCTGGTTTCCTTGTAGGATTTCCTCCCTACACCCCCCAGTCTTTCTCTTACATGGTCCCCATGTCTGGCTGACTTCCCTTCCTCTTTCATATCTCTGGGTCTCCTTTTCCTTCCAGAGCTCCCTCCTTTCCTGTGTCTGTCCCCCCCCGACCCTTGAGATTTCCCACGAATCCTCTATCCCCTTGTTGTCTGTCCTATCATGCCTTCCCTCCTGCATTTTCCTGTACCAGGACCAGAGGATGCCCTGGTTCTGTCAGCAGGAGACTCAGTTTCTCCTGCAGGTTACAGTTGCCCTTTTGGCAACAAAGCATGTTTTTTATCGAAAGATTATGTTCAGGAAGGAATATGTTATGGATTATTCAGGATTATAATTTTTTGGCACTCCATCATGAGTTATCTAAGGTCACAGGTAATTAAACCAGCCACCCTCAGTAGCCTGGGAAAAGAACCTTCCCAGTTCCAAAGGGCAGTTAATCTCACCTGTATTAAGGATTTATTGTAGGATGAAATTAGGTGTGCTCTAGAGGTGCATCTGTTTCTCTCCATTGTCAAAACCAGGAGCTGGGAAAGATTCATTCATGTGTTGCCAACAAGCTGTAGAAACTCAAGGGCAGAGGCATCTTACGCTCACTGTCCGAGACATAAAGAATTGGAGGGAAACATGGGAATAAACTGCAGTTTTGCCCATCAAGAGAGTGAGGAAAAGCACCAGTTCAATCATAGGGATGGTGGGGGAAGAGCTATTTCATGTGATTTTGATGTGCTACTGTTCAACACTTCCTTCCTAAAATGCCCTCCATTCAGCTGCATATCCATATGCCCACAGAGGGACAGGATTGTCTGGCTATATGTAAAAGGAAATTTTGGAGAAATATATATTAGAAACAAGAGAGATGAACGTCTTGCAAGACAGCCTGATAAGCAACGTATTCTGCTTGAAATGAAGGGACCCAGATAAACCTATGCACTAGGCCATAAAAATGTTCTTCCAACTGCAATTCCTAAATTCCCTTATGCTCACTGATTTCTTCTACATCTCCCATTATTTCTCTTTGTAATCACCATCAGCTTACGACTCCTTTTGTATTTGTTCTTTATGTTTTATTAAGAACTGTAATGATTCTTAGTGGCACATCCCTGCAGGGACTGAGTGTTGCTCTGGTCTACATGGTCACATATTTTCTGGAATATGAGTGGAGAAGTGGATGTGCACAATAAATGTGTGACCCTTGACATACAGCCAAGGAAGAGGGTCACTTCTCCATGTATTTTTCCCCAATTAAATAAGAAGAATGAAAACCTGCACAGTTAAAAAAGGGATATTTGCAATGTATTAAAATGTCCAAACTCTGAGATGAAATTGCTCTGTATGTATCTATATTTTTTAATTTTTTAAATTTAACTTCCTGGGATGCACTTAATAAAACAAAGTGTTTGTGTTTCAATTTATTTTTTAAAAATAAAGTTAAGGTATAGAAGATTTTATTGCAGATTATTAATTCAAAACTTAACATTTAACAAAGAATTTAGACTAGATTATCTCCAGAGGTCCCTTCCAACCTTGACCATTCTGTGATTTATGGACATCACTTAGTCAAAGACAAATTTTCAAATTATGTAAATTGGCATAGGCTTGGCTTTAATGGAATAACATCAGTATTCACTAGTTTGAGGGTTTGACTTATATATTTTGTGTCACCTTTATGTGAGTTAACATGTCTCTCCATCTTTCTTTTCTTCACTCCAGTGAACTTCGGACTGAAAGCTAAAAAAAGCGTTATCCATCCACGGTCAGCATCCAGCAACAGGTCGGCAAGATTTTCCTTGTCATCAGAAAAGTCGTACGCCAACGGCCTCGCAGCCTCTCCGGACAACGGGGCACCCTTCTCCAATGGCTGCTCTCACCCAAAAGCTGGTGACCTGGTCCAGTCCTTGGTCAATGATGACATTGAGAAGCGGGTCCATGTGAACAAGGATGGGAGCTTGTCCGTGGAGATGAAGGTCCGCTTCCGCTTGCTCAACGACGAGACTTTGCAGTGGTCTACCCAGATCAAAAAGTCCAACTTGATGAACCAGCTGCCTTATGAAGAGTCAGGAGTGGAGGAGGACAGTGGAGTAGATCCCCTACAGAAAATGAACCCAGAAGCCAGCTCGGAGGCAGATGATTCCTTATATCCCTGTGATATCGATTCCTACATGTCTAAACTTGAGGAATCGGAATGTGACGAGGCCCACTGTCACAGCTGTGGAAAGAAACACCAGGACTATGACATTTGGAAGAACCCCATGCACACGTCCCAGAGGGAAGAGCCCAGCGTGCAAAGCACCTGGCACACACGGTCATCGTGCTCCAGCACATCTTCCCGGAGGAGAGTAGTCCACAAAAAAATGAAGTCTGTGGATAGTATCTACACCACGTCCAGTGAGGAATACTCTGAGCACATTGTGCGAGAGTCCTCATCCTACTCAGAGACTATAAAGAACAGAGTGGCATATCGATCTGTTAAAAAGTGTATGTGCCGAAGTGAGTTATCTACAGGTGCTTCCAATGGAGAAGAACAGCAGGAATACACTCAGACAAGCACAGGAAATAGCCAGAGACCTTCATCCTTGGGCTTGATGTCACATTCAAGCTGTGAAAACAACCTGGATACTCAAGACACCCCTGGGGACCACGACATCACCAAAACCATTTCACAAAATGAGGATGAAAATTGTTTCGAAGCTTCCTCTGTGAAGTGCTTGAAGGATGACGCAGAAGAGGTTGAAAGCAGCAGAGTTGGGAGTGTCATGTCCAGGTCATCCCTGCAGTCCAGGCAGAGCAAGAAGAACGTGTGTGAGGAAACGAGCAGCGTGGGCAGGAGCATGTCCTCCTCAAGCCTTCAGAAGGCAAATCAGGGAGACAACACCCAGTGCTCCACCCCTGCCAACAGCGTGCACAGCAAGTCCAGTAACTGCACCACGCCAAAAGAAAAGAGTGAGCAGGGTGACCCCTCTGATGAAAACCCAGTGGTATCCTCCTTCTCCAGTGAGTCCTGCCCCAAGAAAGAGGCTGAAGAGGTGGAAGCAGAGCAGGAAGAAAGTGAAGTCAATGAAGTCAGCTCAGTGTCAGCAAAAACAAAGCCAAGCCAGTCAATCAGGGGTGAGAGCAGTGAAGGGGAACGATGCTCTACGCAAGGAACGCACCATTCAAGGGCTAGTGACAGGAACAGCAAGAAAAGTGGCAGTGATGAGAACATTCCATGCAGTGTCTCTTGCTCTTCCAGAGGGTCCAAAAAGAGCAAACATAGCCATGTTCATTTGGATGCACAGTCTGAAATATCGGTGTCTTCACTTGGATCCACTCCGAATAAAAAGAAGAATTCTCTACATGCAGATGATGGGAGATCAGGCAGCAGAGCGTCAGTTTGTTCCAAAAGCTCGTGTGAAACCAAGAAAAAATCTGTTGGAGGTGCCACATCTCATAAGTCAGGATCTCTTCACTCAAACATTTCATCTACCAGTGAAGCAGAGGCAACTGGAGGTCCTGCTGAAGAGAAAAGCTCAAAAAGTACTGCCAGTGGCTGCAGCAAATCCTCAAAAAGCTCGAAGAAGAGAAGCCATAAAGAAGCAAGCAGCAGACCATCATCCCTCTGCTCAAGCTCTTCAAGCCCTAATGGAAAAGCTGGAGAGGATCATGCCAAGGTTAATTCAGAACCCTCTTCTTCAAAACAGGGAAGCATGAGTGGGAGTGTATGTTCAAAAGTTGACCACCCAGCTGAGGATGGGATTAAGAATGGAAATCCTACAAGTAGCTCCTCAAGAGGCCCTTCAAAGTCAGAAATAAAAGATAAATGCGGGTCGACACAGATATCCCAGGAAACTGATGACAGGTGTTCGCAATCAAACATGTCTCTATCTTCAAAATCAAGGCAGACAAACACGAACAATCTTCATGTGAAGGTGTCAAACTCCAGCCGGGCATCAGTGTCAGAGACTATGTCAGTGTGCAGTCTGCACTACCCTGCCCCACCAAAAGGGAAGCCAAAGAGAAAAAATATGCGTTCAACCATGCTGAAGAACTCCTCCATCAGCAGCGTCGGCACAGAGTCCGTGCTGACCGCAGGAAAAGAGCAGAAAGAAATTGTGGATTCCTCCAAAGCAACTTCCTACGGCTCTAAATCCGCTGCAACAGAAGTAAATGGTCAGAATAATAAAGAGGCTGATGATTCTTGTAACAAAATAGCAGAGGAAGAGGTAGAAGACACAGGGATTCAGGAGGAAGGGGGTGATTTAATGCCATCAGCTCTACCAAATGCATCTCCAGAAGAAGTTGTGCAAGAATGGCTCAGTAAAATCCCTTCAGAAACATTGCTTATGAAATATGAAATGGAGGATGATGGAGAAGAGGAACATGCAGAGTCGACCACTGAGGTGTCACACTGTACAAATGCCGAGGAAGCCCCAGAGGAGGAAAAACCTGAGGGAAAGAAGGAGGAGGAGGAGGAGGAGGAAAAGGAGGAGGAGGAGGCTGAAAAAGACGAAGCAAAGGATGAAGCAAAGGATGAAGCAAAGGTTGACATGGAAGAAGAGAAAGCAGAAGACACAGATATTAATGAAGAGGCTGAAGAATGTGTGAACCAGGAAGAAATCTCCGAGGCTGCACCTGAAGCTGCCAAAGCTGAGCAGGCAGAATGCAACCAGTCAGTTATATCCAGTCTAAATAACAACAAGAGAGACCTGCCAACCTCTGTCCAGACATCTGTCCAGATCATGAAGGCCTTGCTCAGTTCAAAACACGAGACCAAATTTGACCGATCAAACAGTTTGCCCGAAGTGTCCCCTACAATGGGGAGAAAACTGAGTAATTCCGCCAACGTTTTGATTACTTGTCTTGCCAGCCTCCAGCTCCTTGATGAAGAGTCAGAGGATCCATCAGAAAACTCAAAACCTTTGAATAAGTCAAGGTACACGGAGCTGCTAAACATTTTTCAAGCCCTGTGGTTTGGGTGCACAGCTGAAAGGAGTGGCCCAAGTTCAGGCCAAGAGGCAAGTGAGCAGGCAACGCCAGTGTCTGGGTCTAAAGCCCCAAAATCCATGGATCACGCCTTCACTCCCATGTCCTCCTCTGGGGTTGATGTTTGCAGTGGTTCTGGTGGCTCAGGAGAAGAGTGCACAGCTGGAGCCACATTGGTGGCACAGAAAACCATGGAATTCAAATCAGCCGAGAAAGTGGAAAACGCAGAGACGGGCACGGAACTGACTGAGGTTGAGGAGCAAAGTAAAGAGGGAGAGCAGCCATCCCGCCCTTCCACAGCCTGCTCAGAGGCAAAAGGTGAGGAAAATGCAGAGTCTGCTAGAGAGGAGTCTGTAATCCAGGAGGAAGAAGAGAATAAGGAGGATCAGGGCAGTAAGTGTGAACAGGATCAGGAGGAAGGGGGACAAAATGAAAATGAAGAAGAAAACAAATTAGCTGAAATTGGAGAACAGGAAGAAGCTGAAGCTGTGAATGATGAAGTCCCACAAGAAAACCCTGAAGAAGAAGCTGATCAGCCAGCGACCACTGATGATGCCAATGTCGGTGATGCTGATGGTGGGACGGAGATGAAAGATGCGTTGGAAGAGCAGCCCCAAGAAGAGTCTCCAAATGAACCCGAGCCCAAAGTCGGTACATCCAGCAGTGTGGGCACATCCCTTGCCCAGCAAAACTCTGTGGACCCAGACCCAACCTGGGTCCTGAGACTGCTCAAGAAAATTGAGAAGGAGTTCATGGCTCACTATGTCAATGCCATGAACGAGTTAAAAGTCAGGTGGAACCTGCAAGACAACCAGCAGATGGATGAAATGATACTGGAGCTGAAGGAGGAAGTGAGTAAAAGGATACAGAAGAGTATAGAGAAGGAGTTGAGGAAGATCAAAAGCAGGGCTGGAAGGAGGATGCCAAGACCTCCAGAGGAGCCACTCACACGTGAGTCCAAACTCCAAACTGAGCAGAGAAGATGGCGGCTGCAAACTATGCACAAAAAGTCCCTCTTTGGGGACAAGAATGGCACCCAGATGAGGCTGGAGGAGACATCAGACTTATCATTCAATGGAGATAATGACTTTGACCTTAGTGCAGCTTTGGAGGACAGCATTAGCAAACAATCCAGTGAGGAAGAATATTGTCCGTGTGACTCCTGTGTGAGGAAAAAACTGGCTTCTAGGCCTGCAAGAGCCCCCGTGGTGGCCACCAATGCTCCAGTCATGAAAGCCTTTGATTTGAAGCAGATCCTGAGGCTCAAAAAAGATGACAATGAGGAAGCCATCGTCACAAAAGCAGCCCAGGACACCAAAACACTTCCCAATGGTTCTGCAGAGGAAGGGGCAGAAAATGAGAAGGATGAGGGGGAACCTCAGACAGGTGAAATAGAAGTGGAGGAGGATGAAGGAAAAGAACCAGAACTAAATGAAGATGATGGCGCAACATTGAGTGGAGATAAAGAAGAACATGAAGTAGAAGAGAGTCAAAACACTGAGGTGGAGGATGAGGCCAAAAAGGAAGACACCAAAGAAGAAGAAGCAGAAGAAGGAGGGGAAGAAACAAAAGAAGGAAAAGAAGAAGAGGAGGAAGCAAAAGAGGAGGAGGAAGAGAAAGAGGAAGAAGAAATGGTTAAGGTCGAAGAGGAGGAGGAAATAAAAGAGGAAGAGGAGAATGAAACTAAAGAAGAAGATGAGGAAGTAAAAGAAGAAGAAGTAGAGGAAACTAAGGAGGAAGAGGAACAAAATGAGGAGGAAGAGAAGGAAGAGGAAGATGAGGAAGAAGAGGAAGTGAAGGAGGAGGAAGAAACAAAGGAGGAGGAAGGGAAGGAGGAAGAGGAAGGAAAGGAAGGAGAGGAAGAAGCCAAAGAGGAGGAGGAAGAAGCAAAAGAGGACGAGGAGGAAGCCAAAGAAGAAGAGGAAGAAGCAAAAGAGGACGAGGAGGAAGCCAAAGAAGAAGAGGAAGAAGCAAAAGAGGACGAGGAGGAAGCCAAAGAAGAAGAGGAAGAAGCAAAAGAGGACGAGGAGGAAGCCAAAGAAGAAGAGGAAGAAGCAAAAGAGGACGAGGAGGAAGCCAAAGAAGAAGAGGAAGAAGCAAAAGAGGACGAGGAGGAAGCCAAAGAAGAAGAGGAAGAAGCAAGAGAGGAGGAGGAGGAAGCAAAAGAGGAAGGAGCAAAAGAGGAAGAGGAGGAAGCAAAAGAGGAGGAGGAAGCAAAAGAGGAGGATGAGGAAGCAAAAGAGGAGGAGGAGGAAGCCAAAGAGGAAGAAGAAAAAGAGGAAGAGGAGGAAGCCAAAGAAGAAGAGGAAGAAGCAAGAGAGGAGGAGGAGGAAGCAAAAGAGGAAGGAGCAAAAGAGGAAGAGGAGGAAGCAAAAGAGGAGGAGGAAGCAAAAGAGGAGGATGAGGAAGCAAAAGAGGAGGAGGAGGAAGCCAAAGAGGNGAGGAAGAAACAAAAGAGGAGGAGGAGGAAGCCAAAGAGGAGGATGAGGAAGAAACAAAAGAGGAGGAGGAGGAAGAAGAAAAAGAAGAGGAGGAAGAAGCCAAAGAGGAGGAGGAAGATGCAAAAGAGGAGGACGAAGCCAAAGAGGAAGAAGCAAAAGAGGAGGAGGAGGAAGTTAAAGAGGAGAAGGAGGAAGAAGCAAAAGAGGAAGAGGAGGAAGAAGAAAAACAAGAGGAGGAAGAAGCTGAAGAGGAAGACACAAAAGAGGAGGAGGAGGAAGCCGAGGAGGAGGAGGAAGTCAAGGAGGAGGAGGAAGCCAAAGAGAAGGAGGAAGAAGAAGGGAAGGAGGAGGAGGAAGAAGCCAAAGAGGAGGAGGAAGGGAAGGAGGAAGAGGAAGAAGTAAAAGAGGAGGAAGGAGAAATAAAGGAGGAAGAGGAAGAAGCGAAAGAAGAGGAAGATGTGAAAGAGGAGGAAGCAGAAGAGGAACAGGAAAAAGAGGAAGAAGAAGCAAAAGAGGAAGAAGAGGGAGAAAAAGAGGAGGAAGAAACTAAGGAAGAGGAGGAGAAAGAAAAAGTGGAAGAGGAGGAACAAGAAGAAGAAGAAGCTCAAAATGAAGAGCAGGAAGCTGAAGAAAAGTCCAAAGGTGAAGATGAAGGTGAAAATGAAGCTGAAGAAACAGAGGAGCCAGAGCATGAGGATGTTGTGGCTGATGATGAGGCAGAGACATCGGAATGTGGAGGAGATGTTGAGGGCTCTGGAACTGACAACAATCCTGAAGGAGATACTGCAGAAGGAAATGAAGAAGCTGAGCAAGATGAAGCTGAGGCAGCAGAAGATGCAAAACCAGAGTCAGGAGATGAGGCTGAGGAGATAAACAGTGAAGGAGGTGAGAAACCTGATGAGAATGATGAGGAACCCACTGGTGATGACCCTGACAAGGCACATGAAAAACAGGAAGACCAAGGCAACAACAAAGTTTCTGAGAAAGCCTCAAAGACAAAAGGCAAGAAAACCAGCAAAAGGTTAGAGACTCTGAAAAAATCCACAGCCTTTTCTTGTTATTCTTCTGTTGGAAACTTCTCACAGCAATCCCAGAAGGGGTCTGATGATGAAGAGGAAGGAGTAGTTGAAGAGGAAGGAGTAGTTGAAGAGGAAGGAGCAGTTGAAGAAGAATGCAAAGGTGACAATAACCCCATGAGTGACCACCCCAATGGAGAGGTTCGAAGTGATGAGAGCTCCAAACCCTCCCAGATGTATCCTGACAGTGAGGAAGAAGAAGAGGACAAAGAATCTTCAGGTTCTGATCCTGGGGGAGATGAGGAGCAGGCAGATGCTGAAGGTGCAGATCCAAAGGAGGCTGAAAACACTGAGGAAGTTCAGGCTTCTAAAAAGAAAGAAAACTCTGACGAGATCGACCAGGATGACCTGGACTTCTAGAACTGCTGACTAAAAACTGACTTTTTCTTTCTTTATTCCTTTCTTTCTTTTTTAAAAGTATATTTTCATTACATATTTCAGTATCTCCAGTGAGCTGAGCCCTCGTAATCGGCTTTTCTTCTGAATTAACTGTGGTAAACTCGATCTTGAATCCTGTGAGTAACGTTGCAATTACCTGCCCTCATTTCTAGAGGGCTGGTAACTCGTTAATATCCTGTGGTCTCAATATATAAGTGGTTTGGGGAAAGGGAAGGCTGTTTTGTTTGGGATACCTTCTAGTTCCCACCCTTTAAGCCGTGCTGTTTGCTGCTGGAGCAATCTGTGGCTCTGCTGGGCATCATCTCTGAGCGACTTCAGGATGCCTTTCACCTGTTGCACGCCATTTTTCTGGAGAGTTTGCCAATCCACAGAAACACGGTAAAATCAGGATTCATTGCCAAAGTCTGGTCAGAGCCCACAGAGATGTACATTTATCTTCCTCCCTACCCTGCCCTTGCATACCCCAGCTCCTCTGTAGCCAGAAAAAAGGGTCTGAGATAGCAAAGATTTTCCCCATTTTCCCATTTTTTTTCCTTTTAGTAGATGTTGAGCCCATTCTTCACTTCACTGGGAGCCTCAACATTGAGAAAGGTCGTTCCAGATCCTCTTCCAGACCCCATCTCTTTGTACTGTGCTCATCACTGTAGTGGTAGATAAAAAACAGGAGTTAATTCACCCTGTCAGGTGTCTGAGAAGTGGTTGAATGCAATACTGACCAAATTAGGAATAGATTCAATCTCTTGTGATATCCTTTACTATGCCAATGATGGTATCGAAGCACTTTACAACCATCTGGGATCCCTCAGACAATTTTGCACGACGCCCTGTTTTGGAGCCAATGGGATTTGCAATGGCTCAGTACCCCGTCCTTGCAGACAAAATTTAAACTAATTTTCCCTTTAACATGGAGAAGCTTCGGGCATTTGTGCTGCAGCAAACAGCTGGAAGAGTTTTAAGCATTTATTAGAGAGCTTGGACTTTACAAACCACAGTAGAACTGCAAACTCCATTTAGCAACTGTTTTTTACCAGATTGTATCCTTTTTTTGCTTCCCCTGGGGAAATATAAACATTCCTGAATAAATGCCCAACTAATGCCAGGATAGGTTTGACCATACCTCAGCTGCATACTCGTGTAAAGCTCTTAGGGACACAGTTCATTTTCTCAAAAATTTGCAGGGAGAGTAAAACAGAGAGGTTGAAAACAAAATGCCTTAAATTGTATGGAGAAAAAGTATGTGTGCAGTGTTGTGTTGGGTTTGTGAAGATGTATGCAGACATGTTTAAATAATCGATATTCCAAATTAAATAATTCCTGTGGTTTTCATTTCTAGAATCCATTTCTTAAACTCAGAGCCAGAGATAAGATTCATTTCACTCAAATGAAGAACTGGGTTCAGCTCCAGAGGCAAACACTTAATTCTGGGTGTCCGAGAAATAGGGGTTTTTGGGAGGAGTTGGCGGAGAGCTGGATCTCAACTGAGCTGCTCCCACAAAGGCTGACAGTGCCTCCAGGGAGATCCTCCAGGGACAACAGCACCATCCTCAAGACAGAGAAGCTAAAATCTGGGCCTTCCTCAAAAGGACAACCCTATCTGTGAGCCTCGTGGAATCACAGAATGGCTTGGGTTGGACCTTGAAAATCATTGGGTTCCAACCCCCTGACAAGGACAGGGACACCTTCCACTATCCCGAGTTGATCCAAGCCCCAGTGTCCAACCTGGCCTTGGACACTTCCAGGGATCCAGCGGCAGCCACAGCTTCTCTGGGCACCCTGTGCCAGGGCCTCACCACCCTCACAGGGAAGGATTTCTTCCCAAAATGCCACCTAAATCTCCCCTCTTTCAATTTTTACATGTAAAGACCATTAAGTCCAACTGTTAACCCAGCACTGCCAAACCCACCACTAAACCCTGTCCCCAAGTTCTACATGATGTGCAGAACCATTTTGATTTCACAATCAGCTTTGTGACACATCAATTCACGCAGAATTCCAAAAAGAACTGAGCCTGGTAGCCACAGCTCTGATCTTGACATGAGGCATAGACTGGAAGTGGTATGTGGTGGGTGAACTCTAAACTTTCCTGGTGAAATGTCTCCCTCTGAGCCATCCTCCAGACTCCAGAAACCAGCAGGGAGAGAGGGACAAAGACTGTGATTCATGTGCTGCAGGCAGCTACCTTAGGAGGAGGGGGACTACACTCCCAGCAGGCACATTTCTCCCTGCAGAACACACAGGGAGCCTAGACAACTTCCTCAGAGGAAAATCACAGAACTCCAGAATTATTAGGGTGTTAAAGACCTCCAAGACTGTCAAGTCCAACCTGTGGCTGATCCCCACCTTGTCATCCAGACCAGAACCCTGAGTGCCATGTCCAGTCATTCCTTGGATACCTCCAGGAGTGGGGACCCCACCACCTCCCTGGGCAGCCCCTTCCCAAATGTCTCATATGGGAAGAGCTGATCCCAGTGTAGCTACTCCAAAGCATCTTACGTTGATGACTTTCAGGCTGTCAGGCAACAGCTCAAGCCAGTCATCCCATGGAAGTTTTAAAAGTGTTTCTTTGGCTCCAAGATCCCAAGGGGAATGGCTTCAAACTGAAAGAGTTTGGGTTGGATATTAGGAAGAAATTCTTCCCTGTAAGGGTGGGGAGGCCCTGGCACAGGGTGCCCAGAGAAGCTGTGGCCGCCCCGGGACCCCTGGAAGTGTCCAAGGCCAGGTTGGACAGGGCTTGGAGCAACCTGGGCTAGTGGAAGGTGTCCCTGCCCATGACAAGAGTGGAATGGGATGATGTTTTATGTCCCTTCCAACACAAACCATTCTGGGATCCCATGATTGCCGTTCTGTGCTATTGCTAAAAGCCACTGCAAGAACTTAACAGGTTAGGGAAAGGGCAAACATTTCCCAGGATTTCTCCTGCAGCTGCTGACTTTGATCACTTTAAAGCTGCTTATACAGCCAATGTCACACCCTACTCGTGTTGAATCAGTCAGTTCCTCACCTGCAGCACCAACAAGGAGAAAGAAGTTAAAAGGAACACAAAAATGCAGTTGGCAAACCATGAAAACTGAAATCACTGGAGTTCCTGCCCAGGAGACCTGTCCCATTCATATCTGTGTTTGTCACCATCCGTGTCTGGGCAGTGACTCACACATATGCCAGTCATAGTCGGGGCAGAGTGAGCTCTGCTCACCAAAATCCCCACTCGGAGGGGCTGGGGAGCAGCCAGTGGGGATCCAGGGACAGATGTTGCTGAAGGAGGTGTCTCCTTCCTCCACCAGTCGCTCCCAGGATTGCCCAGAGCATCCATGAAGGAAGCAACCAGCTGAAAAGGATCCCTCACAGTCACATCCCTCACACTTGCACAGCTTCCAACATTTGCATTTCCCCTTGGCCGCTGTGACTCAGGCGCCTGTTGGGTCTTGCAGCTTCCCTCTCCCTCTGACAGCACGGGAACACGTGTTCCCAGCCAGATCTAGGGCTGTCACGTTCGTAGGGGCTGGGAAGATCACTCCTGTCACCACCTGGAAGGGATTACAGCTGCTGTCTTTCAGCGGGGCTGAGGAGGAGGAGGGAGCAGAGGCGATGTGAGACTTGCACAGCTGTACTTCATGTTTTCCTGTGCTCCTCTGCTTGGCTCTGGGGTGGTTGTTTTTGTTTCTTTACCAGCCAGACAAATTGCTTCTTGATGTGCCTCGGTTTTGTTTGCCTGCTTGGTTTTGAAATGGGAAATATCCAGTGAAAGATGAGGAGGAGCACGGTGAAAATTCAAGTGCAAACCACGGAAATGAAGGAAATGTGCTTTCCAAAGCTGAGGTCTTCGCAGACGTGTGTGAGCAGACTAATGGAGAGAAATAATCCCTCTTTCCTGGTGGCTCCTTGTTGACATAGTGCCATATTTAGCTCAAACCACTTGAAATCCCAGCTGCCTGACAGGAAAGGGTTGTTTGTGGTTATTTCTGAACCTCAGGCTCCTCCAGTGAGTTTTGCTCTGGAGGGCAGGGAGACTTTCCAAGCTGGCTGTGGATGTGCCCTGCAAGCTCCCTCTTTTCTTAATTGGAAGGTGGAGAACATGCACTGCAGGGCTTGGTGGCTCCTTGGCAAAGCACAGCAATCAGTGCTCCTCTTGGATGGGATGGGAACACTCAAATCCGTGCAACACATCAAGCTCCAGGCATTTGGGAGGTGCAGTGCTTTGCTCCAAAAGTGTGACACTCCCTTCCTGGGGGTAAACCCGTCAGTCCCAATGCTCCTCCAGAGAGGCGCTTCCTCATGGATGCAGGAGGAGCGATTAGGACATGGGATAAAGAGTACAGAAAACTGGTTTAAACTGTGACCAGGCATTACATCTGCGGCCACTCTCAGTCCCTGCAGTTTGCTCTGATCTAAGTGGGATAACTTGAATACCTGGAAGCCAAACAATTGACAAGGGGTGTCTAAAGAAGGCTTGAAACAAACACAGGCTGCTTGGGGCTGTGGGATCTCTCTCCATCTCTTCTGCTGGAGCTGCCCTGCTTTTGGTGAAAAATTTCCCCGGAGTTGCTGGATATACTCAGCAGAGAGAGGGGCTCATTCTGCACTTCTGAATGGTGAATGACCCGGTCTTTTATATCCCAGAAACATGCCAAGCACCAAGACATCTCCTGAGCTGTGTCCATCCAACACAGTCTTTCTAGGAAGTGACTCACCTGGGGGTTCCCCAATTATTCCAGTTACTTTTTTGGTGTGGTCAGCTAGGTGTGTACACATCCTCTGCATGCCAGGGAAAGAGAGGGATTATTTAGGGAGGAATTCCTGATATTCCAAACCTTGTGTTAAAGACAGAAGAAGAGGTATTTTCTGTGATCCTCTGGAAAATACTAAGGCTGGAGAGGTTTATTTTCTCATGCCCCTAAGCCACAGACCCCATCACCTCATCAGGCTCAAGGGGCGACCTCCGTAACCCCGCAGCCACTTCTAATTTTAACACCCTGCCCTCTGATCTGAGCACCAGGGTTCGTGCAGCTCCAACAGGAAGCATCCCTGCTGACCTTTCTAATTCCAGGAGCTTGATTCTTGCTTATCCCTGAAATCTACAGGAAAACCCCTACCCAAGAGCCACCAGCGCTGTTCGTAAGGAATCGCATTTTGCTGCGGCTGAGAGGATCCTGCCCTGCTTGGAAAAGGATGTGTTTATTCTCAGCCCTGTGGTGTGAAAGTGGGGCTGGAGTGTGAGGGTGGAAAGGTCAGGCTGTGACAGGCTGCTGGGGTTTTTTTCCCTCAGGAAAAAAGGCTTTGCTCCTGCAGAGTCCTGGCCGACAGAGGTGACATGTATTAACCTTTCAGCTCTTGCATAAAGGATGGTGCTGGGGCTCATTTTCCAGTTTTAAAAGAGCTGAGCGAGGCTCTTTCAGGCCTGTGACAGAGGGAGTGGGCGTTGGAGCAAGGTCAGGACAGTGCTTCCTAAGCGGATAGAAATGCTTCCCCGTGGTGCCTAATTAGCCTGTTCCAGCAGAGAAATCCTCCCCCTGCACCGGTCCCGACCTGGGAGTTCTCCCTGGTCCCGGGGGCAGGACAGCCTCAGGGCAGTGGCTACTTTGGCTCCTGTTCTGGCACTCCTGATCCCCTTGCAGAGGAAGCTGTGGGACTCAGGCTCATCAAACACACACCATCCTTCCCACTGCTATCCCATAGCAGCGCCTCTCCCCTCCATCACAGTAACCTCAGCCCCTCAAGGCTAATTCTGTGTTAAGTTTCATGAATGACTTGGGTAAGTCTCTGCCGTACACAAAAAACTCCTTGTTGTGCACTAAAACATTTGAAGAATGATTTGTTGGTTGCTAAGTATTCAAATTTCCATATTTCCTTTTCAAGCATCAGTTTCTTCCCAAGTTATCCAGAGAAGGAACTTTTCTGAAGTCCAAGGAACCAACTCCTGCTCTTGAGAATCTCACTGAGCAGCAGGACTCACCCTCCTGGAGGAGTCAAGAGCAGGCAAGGAATGCAGCCAGGTTTGGCTCTCCCTCTGTCTGTCCTGGGTTGCAGTGCCTCCCTGGCTGTCCCTCCTTGCATCAGGCACCTGATTCATCAAACCTCAGGGAGGGCAGGCACAGCCCAGTGCTGCAATCCCTGCAGGAATTCACAGAGTCACGGAACGCTTTGCTTTGGGAGGAACCTTAAAACCCATTCAGTTCCACCCCCTGCCATGGGCAAGGACACCTTCCACTATCCCAGGCTGCTCCAAGCCCCATCCAACCTGGCCTGGGACACTGCCAGGGATGGAGCAGCCGTGGCTGGATATCCAGGGCAGGATAATGCACCAAGTTGTCTTGAGGAAGGACACGAGCCTTCTGCTGTCTCACCTTGGGGGCTGCACGGCCCTCGCTGACCCCATGCACCAGCTAAGGTGTATTTCGGGAGTTCTAAGTCTTTCCTTTGATATTTATGGTGACATCAGGCATGTGTGGTTGGTTTGGGCTGCTAAACCCAGTCACATAATGGAGCAGAAAGGGAACAGAGATTTCACAGTAAAATGTGCAATGATTTGAAGAATGAAGGGTTTCCTTTTAATAAAACTATCCCTGTGTTTCTGATAACCCAGACTGTATTTTATGGCAGGAGTCTTGATCTCTTCCTCAGCCTCCCACCTTGCCCCAAACCTGAACTTGAAGGCAAACACCCATGGGCCCTAACATGCTGTATTTTACCCGGCTTCCCAAGAAACCTGGAGAGTGAAAATAGAACCATAGGATCATAGAATGGTTGGAAGGGACCTTAAAGGTCATCCAGTTCTGACCGCTTGCCATGGGCAGGGAATAGGACACTAAGGACTAACCTGAGGACAGACTCATAATGCTTGGCCCAGACGTGAGAAATGTTTCATTCAGACCTGGCACCATATTGCACACCTGAAAATCCCATCCCAAGAAGAAAAATCTACATCAAGAAGTAAAATTTTGGAAGTTACTAGTGCAGTAACTTAGTTTTCTGAGCAGTAATGCAGTAACTTAGTTTTCAGCCCTGGGAATGCACTTAATAAATAAGAGAACTTAAGGAATGAGACCAAGCTGGTGAGGACTCTGGCAAAACCAGCCCACCACAGCAATGTGTGCTGGGAGAGAAGGGGAACTGAAGAGGAAAATGCACCTCTCACATGTGAGAGAAGTTTATTATCTCCCACGGCCGCTGCCAACGCCAAACTGCAAGGATTTGGTTACATCAGATGTCTTTTGGAGCTGTCAGCAGTCCCAGCAAGGGACCACATCTAATCTCATCAGGTTTCACCTTCCTGTGACATCCCTGAGCAAGGAAAGAGGATTGTGCGTCTCTGGCCACACCCTGGATTCACATCAAATGTGGGAGGGCTCTGCTGGAGAGGAAGGACAGAAGATGGGAAAAAAATGACCCCCCTGTCCCCCTCCCTTCTCTCACTTTCCTGTTGCTCCTCCCTATCTCTTCCTGTCTGGTGATCCCGGCAGACACTGACGTTTTCCCAGCAATATGACAGGAATCCAATGTCCCTCTTGGGCTCGGGGGTGTCTCCTGCCAGGGAGGCAGGGAAAGCACAAGGGGAGCTGGGAGAACCCACAACCCACAGCCACGGAGGAGAAACAGGGGAACAGAGCATCCATCCCCATACAGGGTTCTGGGAACATGAGTGAGTACAGGAGTCAGAGTCTCTTTTCCAAATCAGGAGTGGTTCTAACAGTCCTGCTCTTGGTTTTTGCCATGTTGGAGCAGACCAGCTTGTGGAGAATGAAAGGGGTGGATTTTGATTCGTTTCACTAATAATCAAGAATTGGAATTCAGATCTATGCTAATTCCATCTGCAGTTGGTGCGAAGATGGGAAGACTTATACAGTTTCCTGACCCTCGGGATCTCAAGAGACAGCTCCATGATCTGGGTCTCCTAAAAGGGTCTTATTGGTTTGTGGGGGTGATCCGTAGCAAGAGGAAGATTCATTTTGCTCTGGCACGGATATACAAACCTGGAGAGGAATTTGAAACAACACCACTGCCTACAGGCTGGTATTTCTCCAGTCAACATATTCATAGGCCTTGATCATCACAGAATCATGGAATGGTTTGGGTTTGAAGGAACCTTAAAGGTCATCTTGTTCCATGAGCAGGGACACCTTCCGCAGTCCCAGGTTGCTCCAAGTCCCATCCAACCTGCCCTGAAACACTTCCAGGGATGGGGCAGCCACAGCTTCTCTGGGCATCCTGAGCTTCTCACCACCCTCAGAGGGAAGAATTTCTTCCTAGTATCCCATCTAAGGATCTGCTCAGTGTTCTCAGAGCAGGCTATGCCGCACACAGTCGGCAAAAACAGACACAGAAATGTTTTCTCAAGTCCCACCAGTGTCTTTGAGTCAGGGGTATAAGCAGGGAACTGAACTCTTGAGTGGTCTGAAGATGTCCACTTTCCACAAGGAAGGTGTTTTTCTTGGCATTACTTATCCAAGGGGATAACCCAGTCTTCCATGGCAATGTCCTAACTGCTGGAATATCCAGTCCTTGCCATACACCACTGGACAGTTTAATGTCAGAGAGCCAGTGCAGAGCATCTCTGGTTTAGTGCCCTTTCCCATAACAGAGAAAATACAGGTTCAAGCTCCACATGGAGCTATTTTAACAAGGACATCCTGGCACTGAGGAGAGAGGGTCTGACTGCTCAAAAGGCAAGAGGTTCCTTCCTCCTGCTGCTCAGATTTGTGCAAGGAACAGGCTGGCACCTCCTGCGTGCACCCTCTGGATCAATCCCCAAAGCTAAGCAGGTAGGGACATGCTCAGCTGGTGAATCCCAGCAGGGTTTAGGGGTGAGTAAGCTACTCACTGATCATCACTGCTGAGACTCAGGCAGTTCCAAACATGTCCTGAAATGGAGAAATTTGTATGTGGTGAGGACTGGACTGATGGAAATAAAGAGCAACTGGTGCATCCAGGGGTAGGTGGTGGCAAACTTTTCCTTCTGAGAATTAACTACTATAAGGTTTGCAGCACTGAAATCCCAGGAGAGATGGACAGCACAGAGCCTTTGTTAAGCTCAGGGAATCCAGAACACCAATTTTTTGAAGAGTCAGACTCACTAATTGTCTTCCTCCCTGACAAAGCAGAAGCAACGTGCTCAGAACTGGGCACTGTCCTCTTCTCTCTGGTCGCCAGGGACGGGACCCAGGGAATGGCTGGAGCTGTTTCAGGGAAGGTTTAGGTTGGATATCAGGAGCAGGTTCTTCCCCCACAGGGTGCTCAGGCACTGAACAGGCTCCCCATGGAATGGTCATGGCTCCAAAGCTTCCAGAGCTCCAGCAGCATTTGGACAATGCTCTCAGGGATGCACAGGGTGGGTTTGTTGGGGTCCTTGTGCAGGGCCAGGGGTTGGACTGGACGATCCTTGTAGGTTCCTTCACGCTTGGGATCTTCTGTGATTTTACAACTTTCCTGTGGCAATGAAACACTGAAGAGGAGGAGAGAAGGGCCACTACAAACACAAAGGAAGTCTCATCTAAAGACAAAGGAATTGCCTCCCAGTTGGGGGAATGCTGGGTGAATGTTGATGGGTGATAAACTGAAACTTCACCATGCCTTCCTGGAGACTCTGTCACCCTGCTGGAGTCACCCATCCATGGGTGGACACCGCAGGGAAAGAGCAAAGCAATCCTCATCCTTACCAGCTGTAAGGGCACGCGTCACCTCAGGGCTGTACAAATCCCCGCAGTCCAGCTCCTTGGACACCCATGCAAACATTTCACCACTTCCTTGCATCCACTAATGTTTTGTAACCTTCCATTCTGGAGTCTCCTCAGCCCCAAAAGCTGCACTGGAATGTACCAGAGATGAATGGATTTGGATTAAATGGGTGCCACATGTGCAAGTGGCAGCTGTGTTGTTATGGACATGATGCACAGCAGACTGTCCTGAATATTTGTCAAACTGATGGGATGAATTTGCCCTCTGCATGGGGCAGCTCAGGAACCAGAGAGAATCTCAAGTGGCACTCGATACCTGTGCAAGGACAAGCGAGTCACCCCTGCTCCCTGTTACCAGGGGACATTCACCCCTGTTCACTTAACAGGAAGTGCACCTGGGGACACCTGCAGGTGCCCTGACTTCCCGTGCCCACAAACTGGAGCTGTCTGTAAAGTGAGGTGAATCCTGCCCTGAGCATCAGGGAGAGAAGCCATAGAATCCTTTCATGGTTTGGGTGGGAAGGGTCTTTAAAAACCATCTCGTTCCACTCCCCTGCCATGGGCAGGGACACCTTCCACTAGCCCAGGTTGCTCCAAGCCCTGTCCAGCCTGGCCTGGGATACTTCCAGAGATGGGGCAGCCACAGATTCTCTGAGCAGGTACTCACAAAGTGAGTCAGGTACTCAGAGACAGAGAAATACCACCTTTACTGAGTTGTGCATCCCAGTAGTGCATCCCAGAACACCGGCAAAGAGTTGTATTTTTCCAGGAATGGTATTACAGCTGCAGTAACTCCCAGATCTGGGGGGAAACAAAAATAAAAAACCAAGCATAAAATATGAAGTTCGGCCACTGGGGTGCTTCTACCTTTTCCAGGAAAAAGGTGATGCATTTGGATCTGCATCTGCCAGGTGGGGGAATCCAGCAAAAGACCACCCTGTCTCCATGTTCACAGTCCTGCCTCCACTGTGAGACCTGTGTGGAGTCTTCCCTCGACGCCTAAAGTGAGGAAAGATAAGACCCCACATCATGGGACAGAGGGGAAATCAGGCAATTGGACTGAGACACCACTGGAATAATCCCTGTGAATATAAATAATAGTTATATGGAGATATGTTAATGATGATAATCCCAAGAAGCCCAGCAATTTAAGAAGGCTGGAGTGGGACTTTTTACAGGATCACGCAGTTACAGGACAAGGGAGAATTATTTTAAGCTGACAGAGGGCAGGGATAGATGGGATATTGGGAAGGAATTGTTGGCTGTGAGGGTGGTGAGGCCCTGGCACAGGGTTCCCAGAGAAGCTGTGGCTGCCCCTGGATCCCTGGAAGTGTCCAAGGCCAGGTTGGACGGGGCTTGGAGCAACCTGGGCTAGTGGAAGGTGTCCCTGCCCATTGCAGAAGGTAGAACTGGGTGGTCTTGAGGGTTCTTTAAAACCCAAACCATTCCATGATTCCATGAGCTTGGAAGAACTCCATGAACAAGTAATGACAGATTGTATCCCAGCCCTTCAGAAACGGAGTCACTGAGAGACACACCGAGGCAGTGAAATGAATTACAAGTGGATTACAGAAAAATTTCAAAAGATCAAATAAGAGAGGGTGACAAGACAGCAAAATTGACGTGGAGGGAAGTGCTCCACCACTACAGACAGCAGTGTAAATAGATCAGGTGTGCCAGAAATAAGTGAAACTACCACATCATCATCCAGTGCCTCTCTCTACCCTGAAAAAGAGTTCCTGCCTGTCTTTTCTTGTCCCGGCAAGTTTTAAACCACCTGAGGTTGGGTTTAAAGAGTGTGATGTGTGTTTTCTTGCCTTATTCATGCCTGCAGTTCTTCAGTGAACTGCAGGAATAAACACAGGTGGGCAAAGCAGAGGAATGCTGCAGGAGAAAAGATGGGAAGAATGAGCAGTGCAAAGAGGGAGGGAGCAGCAACACAAAAAGGCAGCTGGGAATAGCTGGGGATCGGCTGTAAGAGAAAGGCTTCAGTTTGATATATGATGCCAGAGACATTATTAACGATTTGCTGGATTTTACCTTTAAAAACTTGGGGTGGATTATTTATTATGTCACCACGGCGCTCATATGATCTATGAAAGGGACGATAATATGTGTCTGCTCCCGACCTCTCAGATTCACGGTGCTTTTACAGCCTTTAATTGGGATTTAATTCTGCACTCCTGACAGAGAGGAAGAGTTTGTGGTGTACTTGAGGAAAAGACAAACACTTCCCCCCTTACTTAAAATATCCCATTTGACCATGAATGAACAGCTCTGCTGAGAGTCATCACAGCATTTTCACAGGTCAAAGGATTTATTTTCCTCTGAAAATAATGTATAACCCAGGGAAACCCAACTGGACTAGACATACTGCTAAAGCCCTGACTTTGGTGTCCTTCCATGAAGTTAGCCTGGAAATCAGTGGGCAATAGCTGTGTTCTGAGTAGGAATCTCTGCAGTAGGGTTGGTGTTCTGCATTTGGGAAAAAATGCTTGTGATTTTGATACAGCGTCATCATTTGAGGCTGGGGAAAGGCAGGAGGAGCTGCATATCCAACTCCTCTCCTCTCCTCTCCTCTCCTCTCCTCTCCAG